>CAMZMU010000107.1:8057143-8498234 GCA_947311845.1 Poa pratensis | reverse complement strand
CCCTGATGCATGTAAAATGCATACATGAACTTTGCACTTTAATTGCTTATATTCCAATCATATTTGCATCATATAAGGGTTATATCAATGTTTTATAATGATTTTGGGAATATCTTTATTTCCTATTTTTATGGAATTAACCCTGCACAGGCAGAAAACCCCGTTTTCTTATTTTAATGTTTCAGGGACCCAAACGTCAACGAAATCACCTGGAAATTTACGGGCGTCAATATTTGGAAGGAAGAAGACCTGTGGGCGAAGGAAGCGAACAAACGGAGGCCGAGGCCAAACGGGGGTGGCCCACGCGGCCAGGTACTGTGGCCGCGTGGGGCCCACCCGTTTGGCCTCGTGGCTCCGTTGCCGTCGATCTTCGCTCCACCGACATCGTCTTGACCTAAAAACGCCTATAAAAAAGGTCCCCCGACGTTCTCTGGAAGGAGCGCCGCACAAACACAGAAACACCGAAACGGAGATCAGGAGCTGCAGATTGGAGGGGGAAAACTCCGGCGGGGCGCTGCCGGCGTGGTCTCCATCTTCTCCATCGACTTCTCCACCGTCTCCATGATGAAGAGGGAGTAGTCCACCTCTGGACTATGGGTTTGTGGAAGTAACTTATGTATCTCTCCTCTCTTGAGCTTCACTAATTAGCACCGTATGAGCTGCTGAACATGATTACGGTCACCGTTGTAATACCTTTGTGGTGGATCTTTATGAGTTAATATATGTTTGAGATTGCAATGTTTGTTTCAGTTATGAGTATAGATGCATATTATGTACCCCGTTCTTGTCTACTTGTTTTGATCAAGCATGTTTATGAGAGCGTGTGTGGGGGAACGTGTGCATTAGTTGGAGTAACGGGGGGTGGCTAGTGCAGTGAACGTGAGAGAAAGTTCTGCGATCCACTTTGGTATCTTTACCTTACTTTGTTACCTCACTAGGGATAAACTAAAATACCATGCTACCGGGGATGTGGGCGTGACCATTGCCACTACTCCATGACTAGATCTAGCATGTTCTTATTTTCACTTCATGTCATGATACTTAATGCTATACTCTGAGTTATCTTAATTACTGAGGTGTTATGATTTAGTTCGCATCTTGGTGGAGTATAAGAGAGGTTAATAACCAAAAGATCTCTATGTTAGGACGTGATGCCCATATATCTAAGTAACTTGTTATCAAACCCTGTGTTGCAATCTCATATGTTAACTGTGTGTGTTCCATTGTCTACCACTTTATAAAGAGAGAGTGCATTTGTGAAACCATGAACCCCAGTCCATTTTTAATCATAAGAAACACCTTTCCAACACCATATACCACTTTTCTATTTTCAGCCATCATTAAATCCGAAAATACAAAAATACTTTTCATCTTGCATACATCATTCAAAAACCCAAAAATATCATTTATCATTGCATCCACCATCATTGCATATTTATTTCTTGTTTGCATTGCATAACTATCCTGATATCATTCTTACACCTTGTGCTTGACAACCACAGGTGAGGTTGAGGACCAAAACATCTAACCTTGTTTTGTAGGTAACCAAAAGAAGGATAAGAAGATAAATCTACCACTTCAGATTCCCCGAGAGTTCGATATTAAACCCTCGAGTCACCCCTCGTGGGGAAAACTGTCTTCCACTTACTATACACTCTGCACTTGGAGTCTCAACCTAATCCCGTTTATTTTGCAGGTATCAAGCCTTGCTCTTCGGGACCATCAAGACGTTTTCTGGCGCCGTTGCCGGGGAATCGTAGCTGAGAGATTTATCCAAGGGTGTGCATCATCGCATTCATCTCACAACAAAGTCAACGTCACCAACTTGTGCTAACACCTAAGCTTGGGGAGGTTGCACCTACGTGAGCACCATCTTATCCATCTTTACTTACAAAGCAATTTATTTGTTTTGTTAGTGTCATTGCATATCATATCATATTTATTTCAGTTTTGCATAAAAAATTAAAAATACCAAAAAAAACTTGCTAAAATGGGAGAAAGAACTAAGCTGTGTGACTACACAAACACTCCTAATGATCAATTTATCACGAGAGCTATTGCCACACCTAAGATAAATGCTGAGAGTTATGAAGTAAGTCCTAGTTTGTTGAACTTGATAACTAGGGAACAATTTGGTGGTAGTGCTATGGAGGATGCCTCTATGCATCTTCATGACTTTGTTGAAATATGTGACATGCAAAAGTTTAAAAATGTGGAAAGTGATATCCTAAAACTGAAGTTATTTCCTTTTTCACTTAGAGGAAAAGCTAAAGAGTGGTTGCATTCCTTGCCATCTGGTAGTATTAATTCTTGGGATGATCTAAAAGAAGCTTTCATTAAGAAATATTATCCCCCTGTTAAAATTTTGCAAAATAGAAACAACATCCTTTCTTTTAGGCAAAATGAAAATGAACATGTTGCTATGGCTTGGGATAGGATAAAACTTATGCTTAGAACTTGTCCCTCACATGGAGTTAATGAATGGACCATATTACACTCTTTCTACAATGGTTTAAACTACATGTCTAGAAACATACTTGATTCTGCTGCTGGAGGTGCTTTTATGAGTAAGACTATAGTAGAAGCTAAAAATATATTGGAAAGCATTTTACAAAACTATAGTCAATGGCATACTGATAGGGCACCTAATCCTTCTAAGAAAGTGAACTCTATTGAAGAAACTAATGATTTGTCATCTAAAATGGATACTATTCTTGCTTTGCTTAATAAACCTAGTGTTGAAAATGTTCCTTTGCAAGAACTAGTTGGAAACAATTCTGAAAATATTGATGTCAACTTCATTAGGAACTATGGTAATAATGGGTATGGTAACAACAATTATAACTCTTATAATAAACCCCCATATGTGCCAAATAAATATGCTTCTAGTGGTAATGTTTCTAGTGACTTGGAAAACACCATTAGATCTTTTATATCTACCCAAAAAGAGCTTAATAAGGAATTTATCTCTAAGTTTGAAAAACAAGATGCTTTGTTTGAAAGGGTAGATCAGCTTACTAAGGAAGTCTCATCATTAAAGAGCATCATTACAGCCCAAAAACATGAGGAAACAATAAAATATTGCCAAGAGGTTATCAATAAGTCTTGGGAACACATTCATGAGCAAGAGAGAGTTGCTAAAGAATCTATTGGGGTAATGAAAGAGGTTGAAGTTGAGGAAGTTAAAATGCTTAATGAAGTCAAGGATCCTTTGCTTGACTTAGAAAATTGTAGCTTGCATGAATTAATATCTATCTTACAAAAATTTGCAAGTGATCCTTCCATCAACACTAACCAAGCAGGTTTTGGTTCTTATATTGCTAATCATGTCTTGAAAGAAAAGATTGCTAGGTACAACCAAGAGGCTATGATACCACCTAAGCTTGGGGATATGTGGATACCTAAGGTACTAGTAACTATTGGAAAAGAGACACACCATGCCATACTTGATCTAGGATCTAGTGTCTCTGTTTTATCTAAAGAACTATATGAAGTGCTTGAATTGAAAAATCTTGAAAAATGCTCTATTGAACTAGCACTTGCTGATGACTCTATTAAACATGCTTTGGGAAAAGTAAGTGATGTTATGGTAGAGTTACATATGACTTTTGTGCCTGTGGATTTTCTAATCATGGATATGGGGAATAAAACCTCTAGTCCTATTATTCTTGGAAGACCTTTTCTTCGTACCACAGGTGCTATCATTGATTCAAAGGAAGGGAATGTAAAGTTTCAGTTTCCACACAAGAAGTGCATGGAACACTTTCCAAGGAAGAGGGAACCACCAAAGTTCAAGCTCCCTCATGAGCTTCGTCCACAATAAAACAACAAGTAAGAAGCCTAGCTATATGGCTATAAAGAAAGCGCTTTGCGGGAGGCAACCCGGTTATTTTTGTGTGTGATTTTCTTTGTGTCCTCTTGCTGTAACAAGAGATTTTGTGTCTAGTTAGGTTCTGGAGTTTTTAATAAAGTGCCAAGTTTTACCCTTTTTGGTTTGAAAAAGTTGCTTATAGCGTTCGGAGATTTTATTCCTGCACGAGTCAGTGCACGGTATGATTTTTAATTCTTATTCTGTAACTCCGAATGAGCTCATATTTGAACTGTAGTTGCAACTTTTCATCCTCTGTATGCATGAATTTTTCGGAATTTTTCGAGAAAGTTTGGTAGGGTAGAAAAATACGTTTTGCTGCTGCTGTTTTTCTGGACAGATTCTGTCCCATTTTGTTTGATGCATGCTTTGAGCTTTTAAGTTGAATCTTTTTGATCCAATTGAGTTTATGAGTAGGCATACAACATTATACACTTTCTGGACATGTCATATGAATTTTTGTTCAAGGATTATATGCAGCAAGGAACCTATTTGTTTATCACTATTAATGCACCCCACAGAAAAGAGATGGGAGAAACGGTGTTTTGAAGTTTTTTCACAGGGATTGGAGGAGATGCACCAAGAGCTATCCAAGGATGGTGAAGACCATAAGCTTGGGGATGTGAAGACAACCCCGCTGGACCTACACACTCTCGGTTTGCACACGTCCAACTTCTGTTTTTCGATCGAAACACTTTATCGCATAAACTTGGAGCGTCGTTTTTTTTTTTGTTTGAGTCTTGAGAGACCACCACACTATCAATTATATATGAGAGAGCTACTGGAAATATGGGTTGAAATATGTTGGATGCTTTTATAAGATTGGGAAAAGGGATGTTTGACTTGATTTTTAATGATACATATAGTTGCATGATTCATGAGCTTGTTTATGAGTAATAGTTTGCAAATTCTTTTTGTAGAGCTATCACTTATTCATGTTTTGGTGCTGATTGTTATTTACTTGGTTTAACATGGATTAGTTAGTTCTATGGACACTCATGCATGCATCTAGATGGTCAACTTTCTCCCTTTTGCTAGCCCAAAAACTCCAACAAGCAAAAACTTGTTTCCAACACCTTCAACCAAAGTTATTCCAGTGAGTCCACCATATCTACCTATTGGCTTTATGCTATTCCGAGTATGTTTAACATGTTGTTTGTGTTATCTTACCTCTGAATGAAAATGTTTATGTTATTGATTGCAATGGAAAAAATTGGTTATATAGCTCTCACGAACTTGATGCACAATGTTCTTTTATTTGCATAATAAAACTTGACCCATTGTGATTAAGATTATGATGTTTGTGGCTTGATGAATGTTTTGGGTTGGAAGTTAGCCCATATGTGCTGTCACATGGCAAGCTTTCAACACGCTCTTCATCTCATTTAGTTGATATCATGTGCTTTTGTCTATGGATGCTTATCATGTTGAAATAAATGTGGAAATAGAGTGAGTTTAAATGAGTTTGTGTAAATGGTTAGAGAGACGCCTGGGCCGCTAATCTAAGCCATGCATCATTCATGGTGGAAATTTACTTACATACTATGGTGAACCTTCTGTGATACACCTTGCAATAAAAAACTATTCCAAATGGTAAATAAAAAGGGTGTTGAGATTGTTCATTTTGTTTGTTTGTCTTGTCATTTTGATATGGGCTTGTTCCATATCTTGGGACAAGAGGTACCCCAGTTGACGCTCTTGATGATACTATTATGCTTACAATGATATTTAATTGAACTTGCTTTGTTTCCCAAGTTGAGTAACACATGGTGTAAGTACTTGTATTCAAGGGGCATGAGACATTCAACCCATTCTTTATCAAGCACACTACTCATATTTGCTTTCACTTTAACCTTAATCATTCAAGATGCTATGATAGGGGCAATGAGAGCTTGACACCAATGAATACCTTATTGCAATCATTAACTTAAGTAGAAGAGTTTGGAAGTTGGATGAAACTTATGCATGCTTTACCTCTACTCACATATACATCTTTCCAAAGTGTACACCTATCATATTCAGATTTTCATCTACACTCTATGACCATTGTAGGATGTTCTACTTATCATTATGCATACATGTGTTCCATATTACTTGCTACCATGTTACACTTTGTGAACTATCAATGAACATCCTTGTCTTGAATACTTGATATCACTTCATAAACTATTTGCATATTGCTACTCCTTTGAAGAATGAATCATTTGACTATATGTAGCAATAGTAATCATCTTTGATATCATTGTTAAGTATTAAATTGCAAAGTCCATGTTAGTTTTATCATCTTCATACTCGAGGACGAGCATGGATTAAGCTTGGGGATGTTGATGCATGTAAAATGCATACATGAACTTTGCACTTTAATTGCTTATATTCCAATCATATTTGCATCATATAAGGGTTATATCAATGTTTTATCATGATTTTGGGAATATCTTTATTTCCTATTTTTATGGAATTAACCCTGCACAGGCAGAAAACCCGTTTTCTTATTTTAATGTTTCAGGGACCCAAACGTCAACGAAATCACCTGGAAATTTACGGGCGTCAATATTTGGAAGGAAGAAGACCTGTGGGCGAAGGAAGCGAACAAACGGAGGCCGAGGCCAAACGGGGGTGGCCCACGCGGCCAGGTACTGTGGCCGCGTGGGCCCACCCGTTTGGCCTCGTGGCTCCGTTGCCGTCGATCTTCGCTCCACCGACATCGTCTTGACCTAAAAACGCCTATAAAAAAGGTCCCCCGACGTTCTCTGGAAGGAGCGCCGCACAAACACAGAAACACCGAAACGGAGATCAGGAGCTGCAGATTGGAGGGGGAAAACTCCGGCGGGGCGCTGCCGGCGTGGTCTCCATCTTCTCCATCGACTTCTCCACCGTCTCCATGATGAAGAGGGAGTAGTCCACCTCTGGACTATGGGTTTGTGGAAGTAACTTATGTATCTCTCCTCTCTTGAGCTTCACTAATTAGCACCGTATGAGCTGCTGAACATGATTACGGTCACCGTTGTAATACCTTTGTGGTGGATCTTTATGAGTTAATATATGTTTGAGATTGCAATGTTTGTTTCAGTTATGAGTATAGATGCATATTATGTACCCCGTTCTTGTCTACTTGTTTTGATCAAGCATGTTTATGAGAGCGTGTGTGGGGGAACGTGTGCATTAGTTGGAGTAACGGGGGGTGGCTAGTGCAGTGAACGTGAGAGAAAGTTCTGCGATCCACTTTGGTATCTTTACCTTACTTTGTTACCTCACTAGGGATAAACTAAAATACCATGCTACCGGGGATGTGGGCGTGACCATTGCCACTACTCCATGACTAGATCTAGCATGTTCTTATTTTCACTTCATGTCATGATACTTAATGCTATACTCTGAGTTATCTTAATTACTGAGGTGTTATGATTTAGTTCGCATCTTGGTGGAGTATAAGAGAGGTTAATAACCAAAAGATCTCTATGTTAGGACGTGATGCCCATATATCTAAGTAACTTGTTATCAAACCCTGTGTTGCAATCTCATATGTTAACTGTGTGTGTTCCATTGTCTACCACTTTATAAAGAGAGAGTGCATTTGTGAAACCATGAACCCCAGTCCATTTTTAATCATAAGAAACACCTTTCCAACACCATATACCACTTTTCTATTTTCAGCCATCATTAAATCCGAAAATACAAAAATACTTTTCATCTTGCATACATCATTCAAAAACCCAAAAATATCATTTATCATTGCATCCACCATCATTGCATATTTATTTCTTGTTTGCATTGCATAACTATCCTGATATCATTCTTACACCTTGTGCTTGACAACCACAGGTGAGGTTGAGGACCAAAACATCTAACCTTGTTTTGTAGGTAACCAAAAGAAGGATAAGAAGATAAATCTACCACTTCAGATTCCCCGAGAGTTCGATATTAAACCCTCGAGTCACCCCTCGTGGGGAAAACTGTCTTCCACTTACTATACACTCTGCACTTGGAGTCTCAACCTAATCCGTTTACTTTTGCAGGTATCAAGCCTTGCTCTTCGGGACCATCAAGACGTTTTTTGGCGCCGTTGCCGGGGAATCGTAGCTGAGAGATTTATCCGAGGGTGTGCATCATCGCATTCATCTCACAACAAAGTTAATGTCACCAACTTGTGCTAACACCTAAGCTTGGGGAGGTTGCACCTACGTGAGCACCATCTTATCCATCTTTACTTACAAAACAATTTATTTGTTTTGTTAGTGTCATTGCATATCATATCATATTTATTTCAGTTTTGCATAAAAAATTAAAAATACAAAAAAAACTTGCTAAAATGGGAGAAAGAACTAATCTGTGTGACTACACAAACACTCCTAATGATCAATTTATCACGAGAGCTATTGCCACACCTAAGATAAATGCTGAGAGTTATGAAGTAAGTCCTAGTTTGTTGAACATGATAACTAGGGAACAATTTGGTGGTAGTGCTATGGAGGATGCCTCTATGCATCTTCATGACTTTGTTGAAATATGTGACATGCAAAAGTTTAAAAATGTGGAAAGTGATATCCTAAAACTGAAATTATTTCCTTTTTCACTTAGAGGACCAAAACATCTAACCTTATTTTGTAGGTAACCAAAAGAAGGATAAGAAGATAAATCTACCACTTCAGATTCCCCGAGAGTTCGATATTAAACCCTCGAGTCACCCCTCGTGGGGAAAACTGTCTTCCACTTACTATACACTCTGCACTTGGAGTCTCAACCTAATCCCGTTTACTTTTGCAGGTATCAAAGCCTTACTCTTCGGGACCATCAAACGCCAACAGACCACCAAGACATCGTCAATTGGCAGCCGCCAACCACGATGTTGTGTAAGTCCAGCCCACGGGCAAGCACGCAGAAAACACCATCTTCAAGACGACGCCCTCAGGAGGGGAAGCGATGAGGATCGACGCCGTCGTCCGACCTGCACCGCAGGATCTAGACCTTCACCCGAAGATGTGATCCGAGGCTGAGAAGAACGAGGAGGTCCACGATGACCCCTCAAGAGGGAGAACGACGTCCACGGACGCCGCGTCATCAGGCTCTCGCCCGGAGCACCCCGAGCTTCTCAACCCCACGCAGCCGGACCAAGGCAGGGAGGACCCACAACACCGTCGACCCGCCAACACCTCCTGCACGACGGTGGCGCCACCTCGCACAGGTCCCACCTCCTCACCGCTGGCGGCCGCCAGCGGGCCAGAACGGGCGCGAACTAGAACCGACGCCCCATCAGCACGCCGACAGCACCACGGCGATCTCCATCGCGCCCAACTACAAGCCGGAGGGGGAGCTGCCACCCCACCCCAAGCGCGCCGAGCAAGCCGGCGCCGCCGCACCGGCAGGCGGCCGAAGACCGCAGCCAGGAGGCGCAGCAGGGAGACAGGAGGACGAGGGCCACCGGGGATGCGCGCCGGCTGCCGAGCCGGGGCAGAGCCTCCCCCACCTCAAGATCCCGCCGTCGCGCGCGGGAAATGGAGCCCCGCCGCCGCCGTCCGCCGCGCGGGCTTCAGCCGGCGGTTTCCTCCGGCGGCAGCGCGGCGGGAGGGCAGGCGGGAGGGCGGCGGCGCGGTAGGGTTAGGGTTTTCCCCGAGCCGCCCAAGGGAGGCGACGCAGGGGTCGAGGGATTTTGTCGCTATAGCAGCTTTCACGTACGAAGCAAGCGTGGACGAAGCCCGCGCAAGCGCCCGGGCAGCCGGGACGCTGCGTCCGCCCATGATTTTGACCATCTTCGCCGACCTTGCCAATAGATTGTTCAACAACCGTGTTGGATGGACTTTATTGGCGGTGCCGGCACAAGTTGTCGCTCTATTGGGACCAGCTGCACCCGCAACAGATATTTTCTTGCAAAAAAGCAAACAAATAATCTAAACTGAACCAAAAAATTTCATTCAAATTAGGATATATTATAAAATAAAATTAAGCCTAGTAGTGGCTATCATATAACCGATCGTACAACATCCAGTCGAGCCTGCGACGTCGGTACCGTCATTGCCTACGTCATCGTTGCCTCCATTGTTGGCGGCCCCATCATCTCGAGATGTCGTCTAGATGCCACACTATGCCGCCGACCACGGCTCCGCAAACTCGGGCCCGAACGACTGTATCATGTCAAATGACAGCTTCAGGGTTTCGGCGGGTTGCCGTTCAAATCATTGCCCTTCTTTCTTACTTCTCGGTGATGCCACGAGGGGTACATATTGGCTGCCAAGAAAAAGCCGACCGCGCGGCGGCGAGGGCTGCCATGCCCGGCTGAGGCGGCCCCATCCACGGCTCCTGCTTGGGGCTGAGGGAACGTGCACGGGAGCATGTTTCTACGTACAGAAACCACCAAACATTACAAAGAGATAAATCGATCAGCCGGAAGCCAACTCTAGCTTCATCAAGGCCCTGCATGTCGAAACAATGAGACTTTAGCTTCATCATCGTACGTATGCTTCATTGCTTCTAACTGAGCTTCGTCAATTCCTCCAAGGAAATAATCGATCGCCCGTTCCTAGTTCCTACTAGCCACCCAGCCAGCCCAGGAGGATCGAGAAATTTGACACACATTGACGGCAGGCAGCCGAGGCAGCCAGGACATATACACAAGGACTGATCCAATTAAGACCAGATTATCTTGGCCTGCCTCTCGATCTGCTTGATGCTTTACTACTATATGATATGATCCATCATGCCCTTATCTCCATGGATCATATCATTAAGCCACTGCATGCGTCGTCTCAGAAGGACGCATGCAGATGTAGTGGCGCGACAAAGCTACAGCTCAATCAGTTACTCGATGAACACGTAACTATCCAAATCCGGCACATTTACTGTTTCCTGGGGGTAAAGATTTCGTCGCTGCCCCGCAGTAATTAATCGGTCATCAAGATGATCCAGTATCTGTAGCAGCTAGCTGTATGCATGGTGCTGCAGTCTGAAGCATATGCGTTGCGACTGCGAGTGCAGGCAGCGATCGAGGAGGAGGAGGAGGAAGAAGAAGAGGCCATTTGGTCTTAAGGCCTTTCATGATTTTCTTGACGTACAGTTTGTCTTTCATTATTTTCTTTGACGTACTTTATTAACCATCTCTCCAGATGGTGGCCCACTTTATTACTACCGCGACGTACCTGCATGTCAGTAATCGCAGATTTGACTCGAATTATCCATCCACGTACGGACCAGGGTCGTTCGAGGCCTTTTGTCGGAAGGGAAAAAAATGTAGGAGTACACATTCTTTTATTTGGTTTTTCAAAATTTTGTGTACTGATCATTTACTATAAAAAAAACATGTATAGATGATGTCGATTGATCCTTTTTGGAAGATAATTTTTTTCTTGCTTCTTCTAGACAACGTATTCTAGATTTTAAAATAACAAGTAGCAACACCTTGATATTTTTTAAAACTTTAGTAGGGAAAATACAATAGCAAGAAGTTGAGCACACATTGTTCAAGCCTTCAACAGTATGAGATGTGAAGAAAGGTCCGCGGAAAGGAAATTCATGGTATAAAAGAAACTTAGTAGCAAATAGATTTAGACAACCAAATTAAATCAACCAGATGAACTCTTACCATGACCGGACGAAATATCGAGTTATCGTCTAGGATTGAAACTCCAAATTTTCTAACCCTCGTCTCTATACGATTGGCTAGGTCCGGAAGTTAGGAATTTCAAAGCCGATTGTCCTTGCCTAAATGATTGACTAGAAAGATCAAATTATCGTTTGGATTAATTATCTGCGTCTGTGTTGTTGAAATTTACGGGAAAACTAGCATAATTATGAATAGGGAGTACTTTTTTAGAATTTATTGAGATTGGGGTCCTCCTCCATCAATGGCATGGCTGCGGCCTGCAGGTAACCAGCTGAGGCGCCGTTCATTCTGGCGAATATGAAAGTAGAGCGACAGAGAGAGATAGAGACGTGTGTATGTCGAGTAGAAGTAAGCCCTATCCCAATGCAATTTTGTTATCATGGTTTATAGGTATTTTAGTGATTTGACATAATAGTTAATGAAGAGAGACAGAGGTTATAAAGTTAATGAAGAGAGACAGAGGCTGCCGGTTAGGTAACATACAACCTTTACACATGGCATATGCAAGAAAAAAGTTGCTACACTAATACTGCCTGATCCTAAATACAAATATTTTGGTGTGCTAATTCAGCCTACCAGAACATTTTATAATATGTGACAGAGGAAGTAACATATATGCATGCATGAGTTCCAAATTATTACGCTCCATTCATCCACTGCGTCATCTCAGAAGAAGGCATGCTGCGGCGGGACAAAGCTACTTACACTAGTAGAAAAAGGACCTTTCGTCCGGAGTCCTGTTTGCCATTAGCCCCGGTTCAGGCAAAAACCGGGACCAGTGCCTGGCACTGGTCCCAGTTCGATTTGCCAGGGCCCCGTGGGGCATTGGTCCCGGTTCGGTTGGGGGTATTGGTCCCGGTTCTTGGCAAGAACCGGGACCAAAGCTCCAGAGCCAGCCACGTGGCGTGGGCGCGGAGCTTTGGTCCCGGTTCTTACCAAGAACCGGGACCAATACCTCCCTGCCTATATATAACCCCCCCCCCTCTTCTCTCCTCTGTTTTTTTTCTGGTTGGATTGGTGGGAAGTGGGTGCTAGTTTTTTTTCTTTGCCACGCACAAGATGTGTTCGATGAAATGCCCGAGCCACACTTAAGTTCGCACAAGATGATATCCTCGGCCGAGGTTAGCAACTATATCCTTTTCATCTGTAATTGATACAGAAATATTGCACGTGTCGATGTACGGTGGTCATTTCACTATTCAAGATGTTATTGTAATGGTATTTGATAAACTTAATTATATATATGATGCAGATGGATGCACGGATGCGATGGATGTACGGCGAACGACGCAGTTCCGAGTTTATTGCAGGCCTGCATAAATTTCTCGATGTGGCTGAGGCAAACAAAGTGAATAATTTTATGCCTTGTCCATGTGAGAAGTGTCGGAACGTCAGGGAGTACTCTGACCCGAGAACCATTCAAGACCACGTGATTCGGAAAGGTTTCATGCCCAGCTATAATTGTTGGACCAAGCACGGAGAAAGAGGGGTTACGATGGAAGACAATGAAGAAGAGGAGGATGATGACAACTATCCTATGTTCCCTGAGGAATGCGGTGATACTGTTATGGAAGACGTTGAAGAAGAAAGAGGTGAACATCGGGCATCAGATGAGCCCGCTGATGGTCTTGGTGGGGTCATTTCTGATGCAAAGCGAGAATGCGATACAGAAAAGGAGAAGCTAAAGTTGGAGGCCATGCTTGAGGATCACAAAAAGTTGCTGTACCCAAACTGCGAAGATGGCAGCACAAAGCTCGGTACCACACTGGAACTGCTGAAATGGAAGGCAGAGACTGGTTGTTCTGACAAGGGATTTGAGAAGTTACTGAAAATAATGAAGCCGAAGCTTCCAAAGGATAACGAATTGCCCGAGACTACATACGAAGCAAAGAAGGCTATCTGCCCTCTAGGATTAGATGTGCAGAAGATACATGCATGCATTAATGACTGCATCCTGTACCGCGGTGAGTACGAGAACATGGATAAATGCCCGGTATGCAATGCACTGCGGTACAAGATAAGACAAGATGACCCTGGTGATGTTGAGGGCGATGACGAGCCCCCCCGGAAGAGGGTTCCTGCTAAGGTGATGTGGTATGCTCCTATAATACCACGGTTGAAACGTCTGTTCAGAAACAAAGAGCATGCCAGGTTGTTGCGATGGCACAAAGAAGAGCGTAAGAAAGACGGGAAGTTGAGACACCCCGCCGATGGGTCCCAGTGGAGAAAAATCGACAGAGAGTTCCCGACATTTTCAGATGACGCAAGGAACTTAAGATTTGGTCTAAGTACAGATGGCTTTAATCCTTTTGGGGAGCAGAGCTCCAGTCATAGCACTTGGCCCGTGACTCTATGTATCTACAACCTTCCTCCTTGGTTGTGCATGAAGCGGAAGTTCATTATGATGCCAGTGCTCATCCAAGGCCCGAAGCAACCCGGCAACGACATTGATGTGTACCTACGGCCATTAGTTGATGAACTTTTGCAGTTGTGGTCCGAACCAGGTGTACGTGTGTGGGATGAGCACAAACAACAGGAATTTGACCTACGAGCGTTGCTGTTCGTAACCATCAATGATTGGCCTGCTCTTAGTAACATTTCAGGACAGTCAAACAAGGGATACAATGCATGCACGCACTGTTTAGATAAGACTGAAAGTATACATTTGGGAAACAAGAATGTGTACCTGGGGCATCGTCGATTTCTTCCGAACGGTCATGCCGTAAGAAAGCCCGGCAAGCATTTCAACGGTGAGGCAGATCGCCGGAAGAAGCCTAACCTCCCTGATGGTGATGTTATATATGACATGGTCAAGGATTTAGAAGTAATCTTTGGAAAGGGTCCTGGCAGTCTATCTGTTCCGAATGACGCTGACAACCACGTACCCATATGGAAGAAGTGCTCTATATTCTGGGAGCTACCCTATTGGAAAGTCCTAGAGGTCCGGTCTTCAATCGACGTGATGCACGTGACGAAGAATCTTTGCGTGAACCTGCTAGGCTTCCTGGGCGTGTATGGGAAGACAAAAGATACACCGGAAGCACGGGCAGACCAGCAACGTATGAAAGACCCATACAACAAGCAGACGGATAAAGGGCGTCAATACTTAAGCAGCTACGCTCTTACCAAAGCAGAGAAGGAAATCTTTTTTGAATGCCTGAGCAGTATCAAGGTCCCGGCTGGCTTCTCGTCAAATATAAAGGGAATAATAAATATGGCAGAGAAAAAATTCCAGAACCTGAAGTCTCATGATTGCCACGTGATTATGACGCAGTTGCTTCCGGTTGCATTGAGGGGGCTTCTACCGGAAAATGTTCGAGTACCCATTGTGAAGCTATGTGCATTCCTCAATGCAATATCTCAGAAGGTCATCGATCCAGTAACTCTACCAAGTTTACAGAAGGCTGTGGTCCAATGTCTTGTCAGCTTCGAGTTGGTGTTCCCCCCATCATTCTTCAATATTATGACGCATCTCCTGGTTCACCTAGTCGACGAGATTGCCATTCTCGGTCCTGTATTTCTACACAATATGTTCCCCTTCGAGAGGTTCATGGGAGTCTTGAAGAAATATGTTCATAACCGTGCTAGGCCAGAAGGAAGCATCTCAAGGGGCTATGGAACAGAAGAGGTCATTGAGTTCTGTGTTGACTTTATTCCTGACCTTAAGCCGATTGGTGTTCCTGAATCGCGGCATGAGGGGAGACTGAGTGGAAAAGGCACGCTAGGAAAGAAAGCACTGATATGTAGGGACGGGCATTCTTTAACTCAAGCACACTACACAGTTCTACAAAGTTCCACCTTCGTGGCTCCGTATATCGAGGAACACAAGAATTATGTACGCTCCAAGAACCCGGGGAAGGATGACTCCTGGATTAAAGAAAAACACATGGAGACCTTCGGCAGTTGGTTGCGATTACAGCTCATGAATGACACCACTGTCGGAGATCAGCTCTACTTGTTGGCCGCGTCACCATCTTCGACTGTATTGAATTTCCAAGGGTACGAGATAAATGGGAATACATTTTACACGATCGCCCAAGATAAAAAGAGCACCAACCAGAACAGTGGTGTCCGCTTTGATGCAACAAACGACGATGGGCAAAAGGACACATACTATGGTCGCATAGAGGAGATATGGGAACTTGACTATGGACCTACTTTTAAGGTCCCTTTGTTTCGGTGCAGTTGGGTCAACATGAATGGAGAAGGGATAAAGGTAGACCAGCTGTACGGGATGACAACAGTGGATCTCAAGAATCTTGGTTGTTACAAGAACGAACCATTCGTCCTAGCCAATGATGTGGCTCAGGTTTTCTATGTGAAGGACATGTCCTCCAGACCGAAAAAAGAAAAAACAGCAAACGAATACCGAAAAAAAGAAAAAACAAGCAAACGAATACGATGAGCCAAAGCGTCACGTAGTTCTTTCAGGGAAAAGAAACATCGTGGGAGTCGAGGACAAGACAGACATGTCAGCAGATTATGATAAGTTTGATGAAATTCCGCCCTTCACAGTGAGAACTGACCCAAGCATCCCGTTAAATAATGAAGATGCTCCATGGTTACGGCTGAAGCGATCATAGGCCAGGGACATACGCGAAGAAGGGTTCATGGCTTTTATGTAAATCAATGTAATGTATTAAACCTTTATGTGATGTGTAGTAATGTATTAAACCTTTATGTGGTGAAACACGCGTGGTAGGTGGTTGTCGGCTCCCACACCTCCCGTGGGAACCTCTCAAACCTCAGCTTCGACCGTCCAAACACAGTTCCCCCTGCATACAGCCCGACGGTGGCTCGTGAGTTTGAGCGCCACTTCGATCCAAGCAGCGGTAAGACGTCTCTGATGATCTACAACCGTCCGGCAAGACGTCTCTGATCCAACCAGCTCAAGGCGAAGGAGGCTTCCGATCTGGATTGGGCGCTGAAAGACTCATCCTCCATGGATCTTGCCCTCCGCCGCAAACGTGCGCGCGAGAACCGGGCGGCGCCCACGGGGCTGGCTCCTCCCGCTGTTCCCCCTAATCCTACGGCCTTCGAGCCAGCAAATCCGTTTATGTAGAATAATGTTTGTCGAATTATTTGTCGAATTTCGACTTACGGATTTAAAGATATGAATTTATCCATATTAAATTGAAAATGACAATAATAATGTAAAATTGATTTTGGATTATTTATACAAATTCAAACACTTTTCACGTTGAAAGTTTTGTCAATTCAAAATATGCAATAAAGTTAATGCATTTTTAATTGAAAATGGCAAAATGGTTAATAGTTTGTATAGTTAGAATAATTATTTTAGAAAACAGAAAATGGTTTTGGATTATTTATTCAAATTTAAAAACTTTTCATGTTGAAAGTCTTTTCAGATTCAAAACCATTTGAAATTCATATCCAAACACCTAAATAAGAAAAAAAAAAGGCGGGAACAAAATTTCAGAACTGAAAAGTTCGAAATAAGTTTGAAAAAGGACACTTTGGTCCCGGTTTCTACCAAGAACCGGGACCAAAGATCCTTGGACGCGCGCAGCGATCTGGCATTAAATGACGCACTCTTTGGTCCCGGTTGCTGGCAAGAACCGGGACCAAAGATGCATTGGTCCCGGTTCTTTGAAGCAACCGGGACCAATGGCCCCCTGCTACTTAACCCCAGCCTCTTCTTCTTCCCCATTCTCACGCACGCGAGACGGTTTTCATCGACGAGCAGGAGCAAGAAGGGCGCCGCGCATCAACGCCGTCAGGCTGCCCCGCCGCCGACTCCACGCGCCGCCCCGCCGCCGCCCCGACGCGGCCGGCCTCCTCCCCGTACACGCCACGACGTGGCCGGCCTCCTCCCCGCACAGCCACGCGCCCGGCCCGACGCGCCGGCCTCCTCCCCGCACGTACGCCGCCCAGACGCCGGCCTGACCCCGCCCTCCTCTCCACGCACACCTCCCGTGCCTCCACGCCGCCGTCCCGCGCCCAGCGCCACCGCCGTCCCACCGCCGCCCGCACCGGCCGCTTCTCGATCGGTGAGTTAGAATTTTAGGATTTTAGGATTTTTTTTGTATAGGAATTCAATGTTAGTGTTAGGATTTTTTTGTTTTGTATAGGAAAATGTTAGTGTTAGGAAAAAAAATTGTTAGGAAAATGTTAGTGTTAGGATTTTTTTTGTATAGGAAATGTTAGTGTTAGGATTTTTTTATTTTGTATAGGAAAATGTTAGTGTTAGGAAAAAAAATTTGTTAGGAAAATGTTAGTGTTAGGATTTTTTTTGTATACGAAATGTTAGTGTTAGGATTTTTTTGTTTTGTATAGGAAAATGTTAGTGTTAGGAAAATGTAGTGTTAGGAATTTTTTTGTTAGTGTTAGGATTTTTTGTTAGTGTATAGGAAAATTTTGTTAGTGTTAGGATTTTTTTGTATAGGAAAATTTTGTTAGTGTTAGGATTTTTTGTTAGTGTATAGGAAAATTTTGTTAGTGTTAGGATTTTTTGTATAGGAAAATTTTGTTAGTGTTAGGATTTTTTTGTATAGGAAAATTTTGTTAGTCCTAATTTGTGCTTGTCCTAATTCAATAACATTTCAAACATGATTTAGAGTTCCATGTCAATGCATTAAATTGATCATGCATACATATTGCGCATTGCATCAATGCCATGTATTGATTGTGTTCTTGTCCGGTATTTGTTCTTCCCGGTAGATCGTGGTTCGGAAGTTGACCCGGTAAATTGTGTTAGATATGCAAAGATGCAAATTTACGGGTTTACGGGTTTACGATACGAGTTTACGGGTTTACGATACGAGTTTACGGTTTACGATACGAGTTTACGAGTTTACGATACGAGTTTACGGGTTTACGATAGAGTTTACGAGTTTACGGGTTTACGATACGAGTTTACGATACGAGTTTACGGGTTTACGATACGAGTTTACGGGTTTACGATACGAGTTTAGATACGAGTTTACGGGTTTACGATACGAGTTTACGGGTTTATGATATTGTAGATGTATCTTGACATATGGAACAAGTTACCCAACTAAAGTTTTGTGCATTGTTCTTAATTTGCAGAAACTATGGAACGAGACGAAGATCAGGAAAATATCCTCCAGGATATAATCCGCGGGCCGGAAGATATTGTCGATGTCACCACGGAGTTTTTGAACAACTCCGGTGAGGGAGATGAGTCTCTCAACCGAAGAGACGGCTCCGGTGAGGTAGAACCCGACGGCCGGGGTGAGGGAGAAGTCAGCGAGGGAGAAGCCGACGAGGGAGAAGCCGAAGGCTCCGGTGGAACATTAAACTCCGGCGAGGTGCATATACATATATTAATGAAGCCGAAGATTGTATTAATTAAGTCTCTGATGTCTATATACATATATTAACGCTCTTTCTTCTTTTAGCCCTCCGGATCGAGCAAATCTTCTGTAAGGACAAAACGAGGCCCAGCCAAAAAGTTGGGCGACCAAGAAAGGTACACGATCGAAAGAGTCGCTGAAGACGGCACACCGACTGCTCCCCCTGGTGTTAAAAATAAAATGGTAAAGCAATGCGGAGTTCTTGTTAGGGACTTCATCCCGATCACCGTTCGAGAATGGCATCGGCCAAACGAGAAAGGACAGCTATATGTCAGCGATGAGGGCAAAGAAAGACTTTGGAGAAAGCTCATGGTTAATTTCACCCTGCCGGCGCCAGAGGTGGATTCAGATGAGGAGGATCCAGATGAGGCAGAAAAGATTGCCCGGAAAATCATGGAGCAAAAAGTCAAGGACTGGGCACTTAAGAAGATGGCCGAGCTATTCAAGAACTGGAAGAAAAGATTGAACAAACTGTTTGTCAAGAAAAATAAGACTCCAGACTTCGATAAAGGGTATGAGAAGATAAAGGACTACTGGGAAGAATTTGTGGCGTACAAGAAATCAGAGGAAGCTCTGGAAAAGTCTGCAAAAAATGCGGCAAATGCTGCTCTAAAGATGTACCACCATACTATGGGGCCTGGTGGCTACGCTGGTAGCATGCCTAAGTGGGAGAAACTTGAGGCGGACCTGCTGGCTAATGGGATCACTCCAGAGCCACTCAAGTGGATCGAACGGGCAAGAAATTGGTTTTACGGGCATGGGGGCACGTTGGACGCAGAAGGGAAGTGCATATATAACAGAAGACACAAAGATAATCCCCTACTACCCATCCAAGAAATTAGAAAAGCAGTAAAGGATGTTGAAGAGGGACGGTTCATTCCCGATAGAGAGGATGACGAGCTCACACGCGCCCTTGGGAATAAGGAACACGACGGACGGTTACGAGGCGTACCTGGCTCCAAGCCCAAGACAATTGCGATTCCCGAGCACAGGAAGAAATTTCCTGATAGAAGCCATCAGAGGAGAAAGGAAAGGGAGGCAATGGAAGCACGCGCTGCTGCAGACCGGCTGCTTAATATAGAAGAAGAATTAAAGCGCAGAAGGAACAAATTGCCGTGCTTAGCCAGCAAGGTACTAGCGGCCAATCTCAACGGCACATGGTAGAAGCTGCATGCGATGGTACCGGTGGCCCATCGAATCGGAAAAGCAGCGTGGCTTCCACGGAGCTCCAGGATGGTAATGATGATGCAGTGGCTCCACTTCGTCGCTACCCAGTGGATGATATCACGGAGAGCACACCTTGTGAGATGCATGTGAAAGTTTTTAACTTAACCGTGAAGGTGGCGGTCGGCTATGTCGTACCAATTGGACCTAATCCAACTTACCATTTCTCTCCGGTTCCAAATGGCTACGCTGTTGTCGCGGTGGATGAAGTGATGAAAGATTATGAGGAGCTGAAGCTGCAACACCCTGCAGGTGAAGATGGGGAGGTGCTTGAACTTGGAGAAGCCAAGAAAGCGACCATTCTATGGCCAAAGGAATTCATCGTGCTTCCGAACTGGCAGCCAAGGCCATCGACTCCTCACCAGTCTCCAGCGCAACAGTCCTCTTCACCGCCTCAGCATTCTCCAGCGCAACAGTCCTCTTCACCGCCTCACCAGTCTCCAGCGCAGCCGTCTCCGCCGCCGCGTCAGCCGTTTCCGCCCACCGCTCGTACTATGAGGGGTAAGCGATCACCGAAACGTAAAAGGTCGCCCCTCCCAACAGTACCTCATAAGAATCTTCCCATTAGACCTTATGACAGGACTGTAGCGGAAAACGCCGCGGAGGTGGCTGCCTACAATAAGGCTTTTTTTGCACCAAAAAAGCCCGAGCAGAAGCCGGTATACGATGAAAAATCCAAAAAGTGGAGAAAGTCCTTCCTTGAGCAGCCATCCCAGATATCGATGAATCTGCCATCTGACTATGGTCGTGAACTTACTAAGCTAGCACGTGCCCAGTCTGAGCAGAACAAGGGAAGAAGTGCAAAAAGCGGGAAACAAATTGCCCAGCTCGGACAGCAGAAAAATCAATCGGTCCCCCCGCTCATAGTGTGTTCCGATGTCGACAAGGACTTCAGAGTCGCTATGGATAAGACCTGGAATTATTGGACCCCAGAGCCATAGCTGCTGCTAAAGAACTTGGTGTCACTGTATCTCAGGCCAAGGAACAGGCTACCGCCTTGGGTATGAGCCTTGGTCAACTTTTAGGCTATGAACATGCGCCAATGTTAGAGATGGCACGGAAATATGTCCAAGGGGAGCCTATGGTCAGTAATGAGGAGATGACGGGTCTATCAACACATATGCGAAATCTGCATACCTGGTACCTGGTGCACACATCAAAGAAGGACGCGAAAGAGTGGTTTCCGCTGGACGTTAGAGTGGAGCATTTCTTCAAACGTTACATATACAGGTTCAACTGACTGAACTGTTCCAGTTATTCCAAAAGCGCGCCCTCGACAAATCTATCCTCTCTTGCTATTGTCTGTAAGTGATTTATTTTCGTAATTAAGTCTCTAGCTCAGCTCGTTCATTGCCTGTATTATATTATCCTGCCTATATATATATCCTTTTGTACGCTATTATGCAGAATGAAGATGCTGGAATGCAAAAGATCTAAAGTTTTTGAGGTTGGGTTCGTTGACCCATATATCGTGAATTCACATACGTTAGTCAATCACCCCAAAGACGTGGAGCATGACCTGACCACCTTTTTAACCATGCAACATTTCTGTACGGAAATACTATTTCCTTACAACTTCAGGTGAGTGTTTCTGTCTTGTACATATTTTTATTTGGCTTTCTCGATGTTAAGTGTAATTGATGAGCTATGCATGTCTGCTTTATGTAAACGTCCGCAGGTTCCACTGGATTCTGCTAAGCATTCAACCTGACAAGTCCACAGTTGAAGTCCACGACTCATTAAGTTGGGACCAAGCGTTGTGGTCCGACATGAAAGAAATGCTCAACAAGTAATTTCAATCATTATCGCATTATATCGCCCTCTTTCGTTCGTTCCCTGATGTCAAGTAATTAATAACTCCTTTGTTCATTTTCTTTGCCAAAGCAGGTGTTGGACAATTTTCAAACAGAAGGTAGAAGGTCCATTCAAAGATGAGCTAACTTATAAAACGGTGAAAGTCCGCAGCAGCCACCGGGGAGTAATTTATGTGGATTCTACGTTTGCGAGTTCATTCGCGAGTTGACCACTGAGCGGAGAACAACTGCTTTCAGCAAAATGCGGGAGAAGATCGACCCAGAACTGCGCGTAGGAGCAATTCAAGAGGAATTGGCGGGATTTCTGCTTAGGGAGGTCATCGATGAAAGGGGAGAACATTATGCTTCGGACGATGAACTACATATGCCTTGATGGCTTGATCTATCTCCATGTAATTAAATAGTTGTATTCTCGCAAGAGATCGAATATTAATTATATATGCATCAACATGTACTGTGTATATAGTAGAGCGTATAATATGCGTACGGAAACGATGGAGAGCACGTCGGCGATGCGAAGAAGGGGGAGACGACGGAGGCACCGGCGAGAGGGAGAGGGGCACCGGCGAGAGGAGAGGGGCACCGGCGAGAGGGGGCACCGGCGAGAAGGAGAGGGGGCACCGGCGAGAGGGAGAGGGGGCACCGGCGAGAGGGGACCTAAACCTAAATACAAAAAAAAAACACTCAACCGGGACCAATGAGTCTCTCCCCACGCCCAGCCAGAAATGGCCACGGTTCGTGGCCCAACCGGGACTAGCATTAGTCCCGATTGGCCAGTCCTGGTTGGGCAACCGGGACTGATGGCCCAACCGAACCGGGACCATAGGCCCATTTTCTACCAGTGTTACAGCTCAATTAGTTACTCTTGATGGATCAATGATCATGGCATATATACAGCTAAAAGACGAGCACGTAATTATCCAAATCTGGCACATTTACTATTCCCGGGGGGTAAGGATTTCGTCACTGCCGCGCACTTACGCGCGCAGTAATTAATCGGTCATCATCAAGATCGGTGAGTTTCTGTAGCAGCTGCATGCTCAGGTCCGGCCGGCCATGGACGGCGTGTGGAGTGAGCCTGTGCCTAATTGCCTATTCAATGTACGACAGAATCGGTACGCGAAACGGCTGAGCGTGCGAGTCTGCGAGTCGGCTGAGCGAGCGATCGATTGAACACTCAAGGAGGAAGAAGAAGAGGCCATTCTGTCTTTTAGGATTTGGTGTGCTGCTATTTCTGGGCCTGCTGCACTACCCCTGGTCATGCGGGACCAAGGCACCGGGCTGCAGCCCGGTCTGCCCGGAGTGCAGTTCTCCCTTGGAGAGCTATGGCTAAACTCGCTCGACAAAAAAAGCCATGGCAAAACACGTTATACGTTGACATCGGCCATCTGTGGATGCATGCCACGACTGACGACTCACCTACAAAGGAAATAAGTCAACTGTCCCGAGTGCCATGCGTGAGTTACAAAGTATGCGGAACGGTAATTCCATCAGCTACACAGCACCTTCGAAAGATTGAGCGGTCGGTTGAGTTTTGAAATTAACAAAGTCATCACAATCGTCTCGACGAAAACATCGTCTCTCATTAAAAGAATATTCCACGTTAATGCGACAGACATGTGTCAAATCTAGGTTTAGACTCGGATGAGTAGGTTGGTTCACCACATTACTTTCTTTAAAAATTACAATGCGATTTATGAAAAATTTCAATGCGCTACATGCAATCCTGTCGTGCACTAATTGAAAAGGCGCCTAAAGCGTAACCGACTTAACCTACTCCAGCTACCTAGTATAGTACTCAGTAGTACCATTCACCGATTCACGTACGAGCCGGCCGCCGGTGTCCCACTTAGTTACTACGGCCGCCGGTGTCCTTGGCAGCAATCACACTATCAGAGACATAGATTTGACTCATCAATCCATTTGCTTAGCTCTACCGCCGTCGCGTCGCGTTATGGCGGATCGATCTCGAATTAAGACTAGTAATAATAGTGATGTTACTCATGTAGTCATGTCCCTACTACTCACAAATCTCAGATGCAAAATAGCCAATGGCTGGCCGGCGTGCGTGAATTAAAGCACCAGAAAGCAAACGCGGAAGTTAACTGACCGATCTACAATCGAGAGAGTACTCTAGTACAAGTAATCATGCAGCTGGTTAATTAATTGTTGGTCCGGCAGTCCGGCTCCTTAAGTGTTTGCACACTTTTAGCAGTACAGTACTCCTAAACATTCATTCATCTCGGCTAAGCTAAGCTGCCATAACTAATTAAGTACAACTAAGCATTAACCTCGCCTCGGACGAATGTACTGTTCCGGTGCTTGCTCGTCGGCGCTGCACTGGGATCTTCTCAACTAAAGTACTCTTGGATCTCCACTTGCCTTTCTCCCTGTGATGTGACCTAGCTTACACAAAGCACTACAGTAATGCATGGGATGATTGCAGTTGCATGCATTATGCATAGGGTCACTGGTGAAGGAGAACATGACATATTCTCGCGCGCATCTCCCAAAAATACCGGAATGGTATAGAATATAAAAAAAGAAGAAGCAAAGAACATATTGTATATAAGGGCCGGTGATCCATGATGTCACTCCAATAAACTCGTATTAGGGTTTAGGGTTTAGAGTTTAGGTATAGCGCTGGATAGGATCGTGTACATAGTGTAGTTTACGGAGGGATCCTTCTGTTTAAGCTTCATTGATTCCTTGGAAGCTACGACAGGGCTAGGGCAGATCCAATTAAGACCAAATTATCTTCGCCTGCGTCTTGATCTGCGTCATGCTTTACGTCTCCATGGATCATTAATCCACAACTGCCGTCTCGGAAGGACGCAGCTAGGCCTGACAAAGCTACAGCTTAATTAGCTAGTTACTCGACCGATCATGGCATATATACAGCTAAAAGGTGAACACGTTATTATCCAAATCCGGCACATTTACTGTTTCCTGGGGGTAAAGATTTCGTCGCTGCCACGCAATTACCCACGCACTGCAATGCTTGCAGCACTTAATCGGTCATCAAGATCAGCCCACATAAGTATATCTGTAGCAGCTGCATGCCAAAGATCCGGCGGCGGTGAATGAGCCGCCTGTGCCTATGCAAATGCAACGGGTCTGCGTGCAGAGGAGTGTGTGATTGAACAGGCGATCAAGGAGGAAGAAGAGGCCATTTTTGTCATTCATGATTTGTTTTTTTACATCTTGTTTTTCATGTTTACTAAACCAGAGCTCTGATGGCATATACAATATCATTCACTTCATATTTTTTTCGGTTAAACAGTGTTTTTACCTCCGGCCTTGTGACAAATGTAGCAGTACCAACAGTTGTGGTACGTGCGGTGTGGACTGTGGAGCCATCCTGTCAGCTAGCACAGTGATCGATCGAGCGAGAGCGGGCCGGTGGTGAGGTGCGCACGGCCCCATCATCCTGCTTCGTTCCACCGCGCACGGCCCATCCAACCCATTAGACAAAAGAAGAAATCGTTCTATGATCCTGGACGATAAATTCTCCAACAAGCCCGAACTTCTACCATCACCCCCTCAATCGTTCTAGTATTTTTTTTTTTGGAAAAACTTCACCTCTACGATCGAATCTCGTTGCCACCGAATGAAGCTAGCGTGTGTTTGCTTGAGCGGAGCCCAAACCAACCCGCTAGTAAGTATTTAGCTTGTGGTAATAACTTGGGCAATGATTTGTTCTTGGCAAAGTTTCGACCTGCTTCTCTCTTTTCAATTTAGTAAACCATCTTGTCTCTCCGGTAATCCACTCCCGAGTTTTTACAACACATACATTACACATGTCCAGATCGATCGACATGTGATGATGCATCTGAAATCTGAATGCTATTACGTCGATTCTTTATTTGGAGTGCAGCAGTTTTGGTAATAGCGGGTGGCAAATGCAGCCTGGAGCCATGCCCCATCAGGCTCAAGCCGGCACTACAGGAAACAGGCTTCTAAGCCGACGGGGGCCGTCGGCATAGCCCAGAATGCCATCGGCGTAGACTATGCCGACGGCAGCCGTCGGCTTAGCTCCGTCGGCATAGTCGCTCGTAGGGCTAGCCTAGAAAGCCGTCAGCTTAGCTAAAACCGTCGGCATAGTACCTGTCGGCATTTTTTTTCAACAATTTTTATTTTTGAAAAATAAATTAACTTTTTTTTACCTTTTTTATCTTTTTTTACTTGTTAACTTTTTTTAATTCTATTTCAAAATTTTCCACTTAGCCACATGCTTAATCTCTAATTACACACTTAGTCATAGGTCAAAGTACTTACCCTGGTCAAACTTCCCATTTGGTCATCCATCCTGAAATTGCTCCAGCCCAAACACGCTTAAATTTTGAGTTCCTTCAAATTACATTCCAAATGAGAAGATAGAACTTACTGATATTAATATTCTATCAATCATATTAACTCCTCGGTTACGATATTACACTTTTTCATTCTTTAACTTTTAAAAATTTGTTTGAATAAGTAACAATGATTATGTAATAGTATATTTGAATAAATAACAATAGAATGAATTTTACTTTATATTTTCCTTTTTATATTTAATATGGTATGGTTCATATCTTTAAATCCGTAAATCAAAATTTGACAAATAAAATGTCTAAGTTGATTAGAAAAATGAGAGGAATTCAAATATGCCATCCATATCAAGATCCACCCAACTCTTGCAAAGGTTCACTCCGTTTCACCCGAAGTGGGAGTTCTCAGCTATAAGTCCACCAACTTACTAGTGAGAAAGTAAAGCCGGTGAAGCCGGTCACACACCGGAGTAAGATCTTGGACATGTACAACACCCAACACACTTGTATACATATGGTATGGAACCACCTAGGTTTTGGTGGGTTTTAGACGCTCCGAAGCCCCGTTTGGCAAACTCTAGACCCGCTGGAAAAAAGTCAAAGTTCTCATGTACCCTTTGAACGGAGTCGAAAGGGGGTAGGCTAGTGGACTTTTTTGCTTAGTTGTATTAGGTTAGGACATAGGAACATCCAAAACAAAGATCCACCGAACTCTTGCAAAGGTTCCCTCCATTTAGCCCAAAGTGGGAGTTTTTAGCTATATTCCACCAACTTACTAGAGAGAAAGTTAAGCCGGTGAAGCCGGTCACACACCGGAGTAGGATCTTGGACATGTACAACACCCAACACACTTGTATATATATGGTATGGAACCACCTAGGTTTTGGTGGGCTTTAGACGCTCCGAAACCCCGCTTCGGCAAAACCCTAGACCCGCTGGAAAAAAGTCAAAATTCTCGTGTACCCCTTTGAACGGAGTCGAAAGGGGGTAGGCCAGTGGACTTTTTGCTTGGTTGTGTTAGGTTAGTACATAGGAACATACAAAACAAAGATCCACCCAACTCTTGCAAAGGTTCCCTCCGTTTCGACCGAAGTGGGAGTTTTCAGCTATAAGTCCACCAACTTACTAGAGAGAAAGTGAAGCCGGTGAAGCTGGTCACACACCGGAATAAGATCTTGGACATGTACAACACCCAACATACTTGTATACATATGGTATGGAACCACCTAGGTTTTGGTGGGTTTCAGACGCTCCGAAACCCCGCTTCGGTGAAACTCTAAACCCGCTGGAAAAAAGTCAAAAGTTATCGTATACCCCTTTGAACGAGTCGAAAAGGGGGTAAGCCAGTGGACTTTTTTGCTTGGTTGTGTTAGGTTTGGACATAGGAACATCCAAACAAAGATCCACCCAACTCTTGCAAAGGTTCCCTCCGCTTCGCCCGAAGTGGGAGTTTTTAGCTATAAGTCCACCAACTTACTAGAGAGAAAGTGAAGCCGGTGAAGCCGGTCACACACCGGAGTAGGATCTTGGACATGTACAACACCCAACACACTTGTATACATATGGTATGGAACCACCTAGGTTTTGGTGGGTTTCAGATGCTCCGAAGCCCGCTTCGGTGAAACCCTAGACCCGTTGGAAAAAAGTCAAAATTATCGTGTACCCCTTTGAACGGAGTCAAAAGGGGGTAAGCCAGTGGACTTTTTTGCTTGGTTGTGTTCGGTTAGGACATAGGAACATCCAGAAAAAATATCCACCCAACTCTTGCAAAGGTTCCCTCCGTTTCGCCCGAAGTGGGAGTTTTCAGCTATAAGTCCACCAACTTACTAGAGAGAAAGTGAAACCGGTGAAGCCGGTCACACACCGGAGTAGGATATTGGACATGTTGTGAGGACCCGGATTAATTATCCGAGATACTCGTTATGTTTCCTGCAACAGTCCCATGATCAGTGTGCTGTTGCACATAACTTGAGTTGGTATCACAGAACACCCACAAATACCGAATAATTATACTTACGTGCTTGAAGTGATCAGCTTCAATAAGGTACTTGCAGCGGAATCACCAAATCAACGTGGAGCCCAAGTCATTCGCCTTTACCCTACAGGCAGCTGACTGGGAAGCGCCCTAGTTCGCAAAGACGTCAGTGAACTCCTCCTCGTCGAACTGCTCTTCTCTGGAATCTGGCTAAGACAATAGCCAGGGACGAAACCAATATGAGTACATTTGATTGTACTCGCAAACTACCCCAACAGGAACATGCACTAGTTTTAAATTTTCAAAGACTTTTATTTTTAGGAAAAACCTCACTGAATCTCTATTTAAAAGAAGAAGAGTAGATTTTTAATCCTGTTGAAGACAAAACATTTTGGAAAGTAGTTTTCTCACTAACTTTGTTGAAAAAGGTAAGAAGTATTTTTAAATCTTTTTCCCGAAAATATACCTTCGTTAAAAAGGTAAGAAAATTTCTTTTAAAACTTTTTCCTCGAAAACCTCTTCTTGCCCTGATACCAAGCACGACGCTACCTCGAACCAACTCATTGGTACAGGTACGAAATACCCATTCCACTTCAACTTCCGTTCAAAACTCAACACTTTTATCAAAACTTGCACATAAGACCCAGCAATTCGTTCCAACTGTCCATATCCGAGGACTCGGCTATTCGAATAGTTTTACCCTCTGCAGAGGTAGTACGCTTTTCCCACACCCATCCGGTCACTCATCGTGTCAGCCACGTCCCGCCATACCAGAGGTATGCGAAGTTGAGTTCCCGGCCATAGCCTGTCCTTTGCTCATGCTAGTATAGGACCCTGCCGCTACGACACTTTCCACCGACACTCAAATCCTCAGAAACTAAGTGTGGGGACTCGTAGTTCTGCCCGGCGGACCCAAGGGAGCCCTTCAATCCTCTTCCTCCGACACGCTCATACCGGCTTCCGGTAGACTACAATGAAGAGGACCCAGGTCAGGGGGTAGGTCCTCAGACCATCCCCTCATGGAACGAGGTCATCCTCGTTATTGAGGCATCCAGTACTAACACGAGCAAATTATATGGCTACGCCCTTTTTCCATATGGGGTAAATGTGGTCGCACAGGTTATTGGTTGTTCAGTAAGTACCAGGACACAATGTGCATTTTTCAGAAACAACAACTTTTCCGTTTCACCACCGATATATCGGCATGCCATAAATCATCCAAGGTTTCCAAAAGGAGTTTTGAATAAACAAAGTTTTTCCCATCCTATAGTTTTATTTAAACAAGCCGATATTCCTACATAGAGTGGCAAAATAGTTTTTCATAAACTTTTGAAAAGGTTTTCACAATCATTTCCAATTTTCATAGCAAAATACTTTTAATCAAAACTTGGGTGGTTTGTAATCCCACCAAAAGGATTTTCATAGAAGGCTTTTGAGTAAAACAAATTCATTTCGAAATCATGGTATACCATTGACACCTCTATATCGGGTGTCTCAATAATATACTTGCGTTTTGGAAAAGGGTTTTTCAAATCATAGCTTTAGTGGCAACGCCACATAAAACATTTATGCTTAATAAGTAAAACATGAATCAAAATAGATGTATATAGTGCAAGCTCAGTGAAGTAGCTTGCCTGGTTTCAGCTATGTCCCTGGACTTCTCTTGTTGATCAATATAATAAAAATCCAATCCTTCCTCGATCAATCTCTCCAAAATCACTCCGGTAGCGTTATTATCTAGCGTCGCAAACAGGGAAATAAACAACAATCAATACACCAAACAAAACAACAAGTGGTACACAAACAATAACAACCACAAACATCAAACTAATTATTCAAGCAACAAACTAGGATCTAAGCTTACAAGGGCCTTAGACTATACATGCTAGGTGCCTAGATCACAAAGCATTAAGCAAAGATGAACAACAAGCACCTTTATCTAAACAGGAAATACTTCACACAACACAACCACTCAATTTTAACAGAGAAAACACTACTCACATCTAGTAGATAAAAGGCTATTGAAACTATGCTTATGATTGAGAAACCTATTCTTCAATCAATATGCAATGGAATCAGTGGGTGATCCACTATCATAACAAGGCATTAAGAGGTTAATTATCCTCTGGCTATTTGTAAAAATTACTAAAACATAAACTAGACACAGGAGCTACTCACGCTAGGAAGTTCTAAGTAATCCTACCCACAAACCTAACTAATCAAGCTTTGCTAAGAATAAAATAATAAGTAACCAGAGGTGACATGCTATAATATCAGTAGATATGAAGGGCTACTGATGTTCAAACAACATTTTCTAAAATCAAGCACACAAATGATTTTATCCACAACAAATCCTAAATACTAGGAATTTCTAGGAAGTACCCATACTAGGGACATTATTCCCTAATAAAAACCAACAACACTCAACTCTTCCTAACATGTTATCAAACCAGTAGCAATATGACATGCTACTGGTGATCTAGCAATACTAACTAAAACAAACGTCACACTAAAGATTTTCTACTAAAACAAGTCCTATTAACTAGGAGAATCTAGGAAAATACTACCCTAGTAATATTAACACTAGATAACTAAATGCAATACTAATTTTTTTTTCAAAATGCTATAATACAGAGCTAACACACTCCTAGTAGATAGTATCACACCTATAGAGGCTAGGAAACACATTTATAACAATAACATTATAATACAACAATTAATAAAGGTCTTATACAAATAGGCAGAAAAGGCCTAAAACTTATAATTAGCACCACAGTCAATCAGTGACTCCTAAATTCAAACCAAGCTAGGTATATGTTTCCCTACACACATAGAAGACAATCCAATTGGATTTACTCCAAAAATCATTTCACAAAAATCTACAAAAATCATAAAAGTGCTACTGGTGTTTTTACAAGAATCAATAGAACTTTTGTTTTAAGCATCCAAAACACATGAGACCAATTTCTACTGAAAGGTAATGTGAAGAGCTTTCTAAAACATTTTGATTCGCAAATTTTTGAGTAACCAAACTCAAGTTATTAAGAAAACAGTGTTTCAGATCAGTGATAAGAAAACATTTATCAAACCTACAAAAATTCATATTTTTCAGATCTGCAAGTTGCACACGTCTATAAACTTATAACATTACTACTGTGATTTTTGGTTTGGCCAGATTCGAACTAAAACTATTTTAAATGGATTTAAACTAAGGTGCCCGAAACAGATTTATAGGAAAATGAATAAACAACCTAAAAAAAAAAGGTTAACGGGCTGCAGCTGGACAGTACAGTGCTGGGCCGGCCCAACATTGCACTGAACGCTATGCTGCTCTTCTTCTCTCTGTCGACGAACAGAACGGAGACAGAAAATGAAGGGAACACGGTGAGCTCGTGCCGGCTCACCTAGGGCTCGCAGGGGTCGTTGGAGTGGTGGAGGGTGACGCGGAGGTTCAAGGGGGTCGAGGGGTGGTCGCAGATCTTGGCGGGGCGCTTCGAGTCGACGGTGGTGCTGCGGGGAACTTCTACGGCTGATCATGGCTGCGGCGGCTCCGGTGCACCTGAGGACAGAAGATGGAGTGAGTGAGGACGGTCTCGAGGAGGGGAGTACAGATACGCAACAATGACGGAGAACGGAGGTCTGAGGTGCCCGCGATCTTCTCGACAAGGCGGCGGCCTCCGAGATGGAAACCTCGCTTCCCCCGCCGGCAGAGGGCGAGAGGGCTTGATTTCTTGCACGGGGTGCCCGAGGGGTGATGGGGGAGTGCAATGGGCAAGGTGAGAGGTCGGGAGAAGGGCCGTGGCTACTTATCCTTGCTTGTGCCGGTCCACGGTGCACGGGGTGCACGGGCATGAGCGAGGAGGGCACTGGAGTGGGAGGGACCGCGCTGGGAGGTGTCGTGGGGGTCACGTCGATGCTGAGGTGTGGCCAGGGCGATGCGTGCGCGCTCGGTTGCCGTGGTGGAGAAGGGTGCCGTCGACGTCCACGGCATTGCGGGCATCGAGTGGGCAGGCTCGGTACGGAGCTGAGGGAGCGTACCCGCGTCTGGCTTCGTCAGTGGCGAGGGAGGGAGTGCAGGGGAGCACGGTGGCGTGCGCACGGGCGCTGGAGTGGTCAGCTCCTCCCTGCCCGTGTGAGGTGACCGAAGAGGGAAATGTGAGAGTGTGGCTCTCCTCTTCTCCTCTCTCTCTCGATTTCTCAGCAAGGGGGCAGTGGTAAAAACATGCCAAGGGAGTAACTAGGAGGGTGGGCAGGTGCTGGGAAGGAGTTGACATGGTTAGAAACAGACTGGATCAGTTTCGGGGCAGATTCAGAAAATTGACAGAAATATGCAGAAACTGTTAACACGATGGCCTCTAAACCCTCATGGTTAAGTGATCAAAAGACCATCAAGATCAAGGTGAAAGATTTAGGCGTAGGATACTATCTATGGTGATCACAAGGGTCACTAATGAACCTGAGGAAAAGAAAGTTTGGATGATTTTGCAAGGAGATGAAAATGATATAAAATATCAGTTTCAGAAGTTTTCAGTTTGACTAGACATGAAAACCATCAAGGACAAGAGGTCAGATATCACAAGGAATTAAGGATGAAGGTTCAAGGGTGTAGTACTACCTACGGGGATCACAACTACCACAAAAGATCTTAGGTACAGAGAGATTTGGATAGTTTTGCAAGTAGACAAAAGGAGAACAAAATAACAGTTTTCAGAGAATTGTTATTTTGGTGACCTAAACACCAACATGAAATAATAAGGTTAAAACATTTTCAGCATCAACCAAGAATTAGGATGAAAGGCAAGAGGTCAAGTATGGAGGAGGTGATTTTTGTTTGGACAAAGGACCAAGTTTAAGTGTTAAAACAAAATTGACAAAAGGCTATAAAATACTGGAGTTAGAGTCTCAGATTTGACTAGCACACAAAAACATCATGGATAGATGAGCACACTTATTCCTCATGAAACAAGTTTTGTTTTAGTGGAAGACGTGATAGAGTAGAAGAGATTCCTATTAATGGATTTCCAATTTGGACAATGATAAAGTTTTGGTGAGGTTCAAGATATGGTATCTGCTAACAGAGAAGAAGATAGATCATAAGTTGGATAATTTGAGTAGGAGAGGTATGAAGACATGGCACTAGCCATCTTCACCTTGACAAACACACATACACAGCAACAAGCACAACCACATCAACAACACAATCAAGACCACACAAGGTCAAACAGAACAATCTAAGGGAAAACACAATCATTTGTGAAATAATTCAAAAAGTTTTTGTTGGTTCTGAAATTTGGGTCTTGTTAATCCTTATTATAAATTTGGGATGTTACAGATCCTTCCCCCCTTAAAATAAATCTCGTCCTCGAGATTTGCCCGGGGGTACCGGGGAGTTTTGAGGGCACGGGTTTTGGGCTTGACTTCTCTTCCGAGGTCGTTGCTTCTTCAGTAAGGTTGCCAGGTGAGATCTTGACAGCTTGATGTTGCGAGGCCTCCTATTGGTTGGTTGTATAAGAATGTGGGTGTCTTCTATGACATCGAATTGCCTTAGTCATACAAGAAGAATTTGTTAACAAGGTAGCTAGTCTTGTCATCAAATCACTTTTCATATTCAAGAGGCAGAGATGTACTGAATTATCTGATGTTCCGATTATTTGTGTATGACATTCCATTGTTTGAGCATACAAAAGTGAATTGCTAACAAGTTCATGAGGCTTGTTACCAAACCACTTCTATATAACCCGAACATTGGATGATCACACTATTTCTAGAGAGGTTAAGAAAATTAGATTCTGGTATAAGAGTTTCCAAATACTCAGTGATAGTCTGGTATAATGCTTCCTTGGTTCCGGGTCTTCACACAGCTTCGCAGGTGTCTTCACAGGTAAGTTAGAGTGCACCAGAATAGTTAGGGTTTCCGGGAAAACTTTGTGGTTGAGGGGCTTATGTTAGTTTTCAAGGGAGTTGGGTGCCATACCTTAACCATCAAACCTATTATACCTAAGATCCTAAACGACCAACTTTCTAATTCTCAATTCTTCAAGATACCATCTCAGTATTTCTGGTAAGGCCACTACTATCAACCAATTAATTTGAAACATGGTCCTGCCCAAGTTAAAATTTTAATCCACCCTCATCTTCCTTGAGCATAAACTCTGCATCGTGGTATAGTTCAATCTATCGGGTACCCATCAAATCTTTTTAGGCATAGCCTTCCATGGCCTTCTATCACAAAAATCATAGTGCTCCACCAATTATTTCCAGATTTGATTTTGCTATCCAGATAGGCATATCTCATAATGTCTGACTCCTTCAGGTTGTCATTTTCCCACGACCACATCATCAAAGCTAAATAAAGCATCCAACAATCAGGTGATCATATCATCAAGAATTGACCCACTTTCTAACCAAATTCAGATTTTATCTCAACACTTTTGGGGCCTTGATCTCATAATCAAAGATAAATGATCTTTCTAAGAATAATCCAAACAGAGCGTGACAAGCTCTGAAAACTACTGTCACCTAGAATGTCTGGCTACTTGACCAAGTCATATTGATTCCTAGAATCCGATAAGCCTTCATTTATCCTCCTCCAATTATTCCTCGCACACAATGATCTGCTCATTTGCTAATTCATCTCTGACCACTTCCTATATTCCGATAAGAATTTATTACAAAGGTCACTTGCGCTAAGAATTACCCAAAACATTCCAACACTTGGAGTATTCTTCTTAATTTACTTGCTTCTAACCAATCCAAATATCATTTTATCAGCAAGTGCTTCCTAAAAATCCAATAACTTTAACCTTTATTTCTAAACCTTAAATTAAGGGTCACATCTTCTAGCTCCAGATAATCACCAATGGTTGGGGACCACAACTGGTTAGCCCCAGAGCATAAATCAGATATATCATTTGTCCAAATCCAATTAATTTATCGATCCACTCTTCTATTCTAAACCCCAAATTTTGTTATTACCAACATCATCCACCAATTTTCGATCTCATCACTAGATTCTTAAGGGATCCTTTTAACTAATAATCTTATAGTTCAACTCTCGTAGATCCTCCTAAAGTTCTTCTTTCCACCAAATAGTTTTGAGTCGTCCTATGGCACCTCTTTCCTTTGTCTAGAAAAAGCAGTTAGTAGCTTTGCAAAACTTGGTTAGATGAGAGATTTAAAATTAGATCAACTATGTTAGTCATGTTAGCTTTCATAATCTTTTGTTAGTCCGACGGGATCCAACTAGTGTCATCGAACGTCGGGTCTTGAATCTTCATCTTTCTCGATAGCTTGATGTGGTTGTTCAAAACGACGTATGAAGGCCGCTATCCGTCTTGCAGAAGGTTGTAGAGTCTTGGGCCTCAAGGTTGAAGTAGAAAGTATTCAATATCTTGTTCCTCTTACTAGGACAAAACTTTCTGGAGGGTTTTCTAAGTCGGACTTTTGAAAGGATACAAAAATCTCAGGCTTTTGGTTAAAGATCGGGGGTCTTTTGTATCTTGCGGAACTGTCAGTTCTGTTTGGGAGATGGTTTAGATAAGAGGGAAAATATTTTAGAAGACTTTTCCTTGGCGGGTTTACATCCGTAACAAGGTGCACTTAGGTGGCAAAAGGAAACTAAACCTTTCTTTTTGTAAAATTCCTTTTTCCATCTCACAAACAACACACAAGCAGAGTACACACAAGCAAGGTGCACACAAGGTACGTCTAGTACCAACGGATGTCTACGCGTGGTAATCGGGGTGAAACAACCAAGGTTCCTATCATATGTTGTTCCTGGGTCTTGGTTAAACAGGGGTGCTGAGATCTCATTTCGTCGCCTTAGTCTTCAGCTGGAAAAACTGAGATTGTCGAAGTAGCAACTTGAGTAGAATTGCTGAGGCTGAGCTGAGGTCTTCGGAGGTCTCTTGCTTTGTTGGTGTCGACGATCTTGGCATTTGCATATCAACCACCTTGATGTTGAATGTTGAGTATTTGCGATGGAAGCTTCTTCTTGTAGGTGCTAGCTAATTAGGTCTCCATTGGACATCGTCAAGTATTTTGAACAGGTAAGAGGGAGTAGAGAAATCCTTGGTAAATTTTAAAATAGAAAGGTAAGTCTCAGAAATTAATTGAGAAGGCGAGAAGAGCGGGAGTCATTTTTGGACTTCCCTAAATAAGGATATATTTTTGGTGTTAACATATTTTTAACAAAATATTCTCTTCCTAACTAACGTCCATGCTAACTAAGGTCTGTTACAGTCAGGATGGCTCTGATACCAAGTCTGTGAGGACCCCGGATTAATTATCCGAGATACTCGTTATGTTTCCTGCAACAGTCCCATGATCAGTGTGCTGTTGCACATAACTTGAGTTGGTATCACAGAACACCCACAAATACCGAATAATTATACTTACGTGCTTGAAGTGATCAGCTTCAATAAGGTACTTGCAGCGGAATCACCAAATCAACGTGGAGCCCAAGTCATTCGCCTTTACCCTACAGGCAGCTGACTGGGAAGCGCCCTAGTTCGCAAAGACGTCAGTGAACTCCTCCTCGTCGAACTGCTCTTCTCTGGAATCTGGCTAAGACAATAGCCAGGGACGAAACCAATATGAGTACATTTGATTGTACTCGCAAACTACCCCAACAGGAACATGCACTAGTTTTAAATTTTCAAAGACTTTTATTTTTAGGAAAAACCTCACTGAATCTCTATTTAAAAGAAGAAGAGTAGATTTTTAATCCTGTTGAAGACAAAACATTTTGGAAAGTAGTTTTCTCACTAACTTTGTTGAAAAAGGTAAGAAGTATTTTTAAATCTTTTTCCCGAAAATATACCTTCGTTTAAAAAGGTAAGAAAATTTCTTTTAAAACTTTTTCCTCGAAAACCTCTTCTTGCCCTGATACCAAGCACGACGCTACCTCGAACCAACTCATTGGTACAGGTACGAAATACCCATTCCACTTCAACTTCCGTTCAAAACTCAACACTTTTATCAAAACTTGCACATAAGACCCAGCAATTCGTTCCAACTGTCCATATCCGAGGACTCGGCTATTCGAATAGTTTTACCCTCTGCAGAGGTAGTACGCTTTTCCCACACCCATCCGGTCACTCATCGTGTCAGCCACGTCCCGCCATACCAGAGGTATGCGAAGTTGAGTTCCCGGCCATAGCCTGTCCTTTGCTCATGCTAGTATAGGACCCTGCCGCTACGACACTTTCCACCGACACTCAAATCCTCAGAAACTAAGTGTGGGGACTCGTAGTTCTGCCCGGCGGACCCAAGGGAGCCCTTCAATCCTCTTCCTCCGACACGCTCATACCGGCTTCCGGTAGACTACAATGAAGAGGACCCAGGTCAGGGGGTAGGTCCTCAGACCATCCCCTCATGGAACGAGGTCATCCTCGTTATTGAGGCATCCAGTACTAACACGAGCAAATTATATGGCTACGCCCTTTTTCCATATGGGGGTAAATGTGGTCGCACAGGTTATTGGTTGTTCAGTAAGTACCAGGACACAATGTGCATTTTTCAGAAACAACAACTTTTCCGTTTCACCACCGATATATCGGCATGCCATAAATCATCCAAGGGTTTCCAAAAGGAGTTTTGAATAAACAAAGTTTTTCCCATCCTATAGTTTTATTTAAACAAGCCGATATTCCTACATAGAGTGGCAAAATAGTTTTTCATAAACTTTTGAAAAGGTTTTCACAATCATTTCCAATTTTCATAGCAAAAATACTTTTAATCAAAACTTGGGTGGTTTGTAATCCCACCAAAAGGTTTTTCATAGAAGGCTTTTGAGTAAAACAAATTCATTTAGAAATCATGGTATACCATTGACACCTCTATATCGGGTGTCTCAATAATATACTTGCGTTTTGGAAAAGGGTTTTTCAAATCATAGTTTTAGTGGCAACGCCACATAAAACACTTATGCTCTTAATAAGTAAAACAGATGAATCAAAATAGAGGTATATAGGTGCAAGCTCAGTGAAGTAGCTTGCCTGGTTTCAGCAAAATGTCCCTGGACTTCTCTTCGTTGATCAATATAATAAAAATCCAATCCTTCCTCGATCAAATCTCTCCGAAAACCACTCCGGTAGCGTTATTATCTAGCGTCGCAAAAAGAAGAAAGAAATGGAAAAGAGTTTCGCGAAGCCCTGTGAGGCCGGCCTCCAGGCTGGCCAGGCGGCTCCTAGGCCGGGTGCGTCGGCCACCCTGCCGGCCTCCAAGCCGGCCTAGGCTGGCTTTCCAGGCCGGGTGCCTCGGGTGGGTGGCCGGCCTCCAGGCCGGCTAGGCCGGGCCCCAGGCCAGCACCTCAGAAGACCCAGCACAGTGTGCACAGGCCGGCCTCCCTGTACCTCTTCAACGGACAGACATTCAGAGGAGCTATAAATGCTCCTCCACCTACCTTTGGAAAAAGCAGCTCGCCCACATTGAAGAACACCATTATTGCAAGCTCAAGAATCACTAGATCTCCCAATCCCTCCACCCAAACTCATTGATCTTTGGAGGATTGAAGGACAAGACCCGGATCTACATCTTCACCAAGCCGATTTACATTTCCCCCTCATTCACTTGAGGGACCATTTGATAGGGTTTCCATTAGGAAAACCTAGCCCCTTGTTGTACTTACTTGTTGTTCTTGTGGCAGATTTTAGCCGTTTGGGAGTCCCCAATCCAGTTGTGGGTTGTGCCCTGGATTGTTGTTGTAAAGGCTCCGGATTTCGCCTTGAAGGTTTCCGATAGTTGAAGGTGAACCAATCCTTTGTGGTGCGGTTCATCGGAGAAGAAGGTGAAGCCTTTGTGGCTGTTGAACCATTGTGTTGGTTCACATCTCTCCAACGAGACGTACTCCCCTAAAAAGGAGAAACTCGGGAATACTTCCGTGTCTCCGCGTGCTTTCACTTCGGTTACTTCTATCCTTGTTTACCGCCTTTATCTAGTGTATCTTGCTTAGTTGTTAGCTTGTCATATAGGTAAATTCACCGTGGTTGCATATCTAGAGAATTTACCTTTTGTGTCAAGCCTAAATTGAAAAAGAGCTAAAATTGAAGTAGCACCTATTCACCCCCCCCCCCTCTCTAGGTGTCATACGATCATTTCAATTGGTATCAGAGCCTCGGCTCTCTTGTTGGGCTTAACCGCCTAAGAGAAGTATGACACAAGGTGAGATGACCCCGCCGGAAGGGCAAGGCACGGCGGCATCCATGGCCGATCTCAATTTGATGGAAATATCATTGAGATCGTTCATGGATACCCAACTTGGTGAGATACGTGACTTGCTCACGAAACTCGCAAGTGCCAAAGCCCCTTCGGAGGAGACTATCCCTCTAGAGGATGAGAACCCTCTTAAGTCCGACACGGGTGATTCCGGGGATGGAAAAGGGAAAAAGGATGGGGTTGAAGAAACCAAACCTAAGAAATCTCCTTCATCCATAACCAAGCCGGAAGGTGGGAAGCCCGAGTACCATGAGGTTCCTCATTGGTACTCTCCCGACCCACCTATCCCTTATACCCGCATAAATCCTTTAGGTCCTCCACCTAAGATTATTGCATTGGCTTTTACTAGTTGGCAACACTCAATGAGATCTCATGTCAATAGTTCCTCTATCAAGCTTTGGAGGATCATTCAAGTGGGATACAAGGTTGTGGATCCAAACAACTTGTCAAGAAGGGAAGTGGCCGAAGCTCAACTCAATGCCTCCGCTCTCCACATGCTTGAACTTGCCGTTGGAGAAAATGGTCTCCATCATATTCAACATGTCACCACCGCCAAAGAAGCTTGGGATTGTCTTGAGGAGGTGTTTCTTGGAAATGAAAGCATGAAGAGGAATAAATTTGATGTCTTGAGCAATGATGTCGAAGGCTTCTACATGCTTGATAGTGAAACTCATGAGGAGATGTATGGAAGACTCAAGATGCTTGCCAAAGTCTTTTATAATGTTGGGGCAACCTATGTGGATGATGCTTGGATCAACAGGAAGTATGTGAATACTCTCATGCCCTTCGAGCCCATTGAATTGAAGGCTATACAAGGAAGACACAAGTATCTTCAAATGTCATCCAATGAAGTTATGCAAGAAGTGCAAGCCTCCAAGGTTGCAACCAAGAATGCTCAAGACAATCGTGCTAGGGCCATGGGAATGAAACAAGGTCCATCTCTTGCTTTGAAGGCCAAAGTGGTGAGCCTTGATGATAGTGTGGAAATTGAAGAATGCCCAAGCAACATCATTCCCGATGATCTCCAACAAGCCTACCATGAGCACTTGGCCCTTGCGTCAAGAGCATTTTGGCGTGATCCGGCCAAGGCAAAGGCTCAAGTTGATCTAAAGAACAACCCAAGTGGGAAGAAGGAGTTTGCATCCAAGACGAATGCGGTGACCCAGCACACCACTGCATGTTGTAGTGTACAAGTCGTTGATATAACACTCACGGAAGGACCACTCCGTAAATATTACATCCCTCAGAGTAGTACAACAGAAACATAGTCGGTCCAAGGCAACACTATAGGATTACAACAATGTTCAAAACAAAATCTCGAGAACCTCCTTTATAAAAGCATGTCTCATGCAAATGAAATACAGAAAGATCCAAATCGTAGCACTAAGCTGGATATCAGCTCTCTCTCTAATTCCTAATCCACTACTGCTGTTGTCACAGCCCTACTCTAACTCATCTGGATATCTTTATCCAAGATTGCACTCCTCCTTCCAATAGGCACTATCTACTCACCATTGGTAATGTTGTCGTCATTCCTCCATTGGCACTGTTGTCGTCGTTCTTCCGTTGATGAAATAGCAATTGACTCCTTCAAGCTTCACCAGGTGTACTTGACTCCTCGTTGAAGACCTTCTCGACGTCGTGGTGGATAACTGTCAACTGCTGGCTCCAAAAATCTAAGCAGGGGGTCAACGGGGAAAGGGTGAGCAACTCGAGCTTTACTCAGCAAGTTCAAATAATATAGGAATGAAAGAGTTTTTGTTTTGAATGCACTAGCTACTGCCATGACCAACGGTCGTAGGCATAATGCAAGTTTTGGAAAGCATTTCTTCAAAGGGTAAGTTTTATTTCAGAAAACTATGCTCACAGCCTCCACGGGTTTATAGTCATCACTTGGGATGCCTTTCCCGCCGTGGTCTGTAGTTCCTTCCGGGAACACGGATGTGTGATGCATGTAAAATGCATACATGAACTTTGCATTATTTTACTTATATTTCAGTCATATTTGCATCATATAAGGGTTATATCACTGTTTTATAATGATTTTGGGAATATTTGGTATGTTTCCTATTTTTATGGAATTAACCCTGCACAGTCAGAAAACCCTGTTTTCTATATTTTAATGTTTCAGGGACCCAAACGACATCCAAATGACCTAATATTTTACGGGCATCCGTTTTTGGAAGGAACAAAGCGTAGGAGCCAAGTAAGCGCACGAAAGGAAGCCGGAGGCCAAAGTTGAGTGGGCCCACGCGGCCAGGTACCTGGGCCGCGTGGGACCCCCTCTTTTGAGCCTCGGAGCTCCGTTGTTGTCGATCTTTTTTCCTGAGCCTCCGTCTTGACCTAAAAACGACTATAAAAATAGTCCCCGACGCACTTCAGAAAGGAGCGCCGCAGAAACACAGAAACACCGAAACAGAGACCTGGAGCTGCAGACTGGAGGGGGAAAACTCCGGCGGGGCGCTGCCGGCGTGGTCTCCATCTTCTCCAACGACTTCTCCACCGTCTCCATGATGAAGAGGGAGTAGTCCACCTCTGGACTATGGGTTTGTGGAAGTAACTTATGTATCTCTCCTCTCTTGAGCTTCACTAATTAGTACCGTATGAGCTGCTGAACATGATTACGGTCATCTATGTAATACCTTTGTGGTGGATCTTTTTATGAGTTAATATATGTTTGAGATTGCAATGGTTTTGTTTCAGTTATGAAAGTAGATGCATATTATGTACCCCGTTCTTATTTACTTGTCATGATCAAGCATGTTTATGAGAGCGTGTGAGGGGGAACGTGTGCATTAGTTGGAGTAACGGGGGGTGGCTAGTGCAGTGAACGTGAGAGAAAGTTCTGCGATCCACTTGGGTGTTTTACCTTACTTTGTTGCATCACTAGGGATAAAGAAAAATACCATGCTACCGGAGGTGTGGGTGTGACCATTGCCACTTCCTCCATGACTAGATCTAGCATGTTCTTATTTTAACTTCATGTCATGATACTTATTGCTATACTCTGAGTTATCTTAATTACTGAGGTGTTATGATTTAGTTCGCATCTTGGTGGAGTATAAGAGAGACTAATAACCAAAAGGTCTCTATGTTAGGACGTGATGCCCATATAATTATAACTTGTCATTAAACTGTCGTGTTGCAATCTCATATGTCAACTCTAGTGTTTCATTGTCTACCACTTTAATAAAGAGAGAGTGCATTTGTGAAACCATGAACCCCGGTCCATTTTAAATCATAAGAAACACCTTTCCAACAACTTTACCACTTTACCATTTTCTGCCATTTAAAAATCCGAAAATACAAAAACACTTTTACATCTTGCATTCATCATAAAACCCAAAAATATCATTTATCATTGCTACCACCATCCTTGCATATTTATTTACCACCATTGCATATTTATTTCTTGTTTGCATTGCATATTATCTTGATATCATTCTCACACCTTGTGCTTGACAACCACTAGGTGAGGTTGAGGACCAAAATATTTACTTTGTTTTGTAGGTAACCAAAAGAAGGATAGGAAAGATAAATCTTCACTACTGATTCTCCGAGAGTTCGATATTAAACCCTCGAGTCACCCCTCGTGGGGAAAACACGTCTTCCACTTACTACACACTCTGCACTTGGAGTCTCAACCTAACCCATATTCTTTTGACGCAGGTAACTACGTCATCGGGCCATCAATGTGACAGCCACAATTTCTTGTTGTTGACTCTGCAGAGGTGCGTAACTTTACCCATGAGAGTACCCCAGCCTTTCTGCCTTTCTGGGTTGCAGGCCCGTCCACACTTCCATGGTATGGGGCCAGGTTTGAGTCCAAAGCCAATTACTGCCCTCTCCGCACAACACATATCCGCCCATTTGTGACGCGACTGGTAACTAAGACCACTGGCCCGCCACCCCTCCCGAGCTTCTATTCCAGTCACCCCGTCGGGTGGGAAGGTCACGTGCTTCCACGCAGTTGGCCGCCGCAACGGACGCAACCAGGTACTAGCCTGCCGAGGATATGTGAACGAGAGAAGATAGCAGCTGACTTTACCGTCCCATTCCAGATCTCATGGTAAAAGCTTCGATACGGCGCAAGGATCACTGTGACATTGGTAATTAATCCTAGGTATATACTTTCCCGTACAATGGAACCTCCACCACAACCTCAAACCGTGGTTCCATTGCCAGCCAACAATAATATATATAGCAATTCACATCATTCGAAAATAGTTTTTCTTTTTCAATGCAATGATAATAATATGTTTTTGAAAATTGTTTTTATAAAAATAGTTCAATAAGGATATGCAAGAATGAACTTGCCTGTGATAGAAATGGACGTTCAACCCTTCGGGGTACTAGGGTTTGCGGTAAAACCCCGAGTTCTGAAAATAGCAAGGTAATCCTGATAAGGACTATAGAAAAATCTAGCAGCATGATATTATGCATAATCATGAGATGCATCGTCACCCCAAAATCCCCAAGTTGTGGATTTTAAGACTTTTCGAATGTTTGGGAGTTATTAATTATTTTGAGAGTTTGGTAACAATTTTCATGAGGAATAAATTTAAATATTTCAAAATAATTGAACTTCAAGACTTTATTTTCCCATATTACTTCCTGTTAGGAAAATAGTTTTTCAAAAAGAATTTCAAGTCATTTCCACTTAAGGATCCTTGAATTTTTTTATCCATTACATATTCTTCAAAACTTTAAATAAAACTTACAGAAAAATTCCTCATATCTTGTAAAGTTTCTTGCATATTTTTAGTTGATGTTTATGTGAATTTTATTTATTTATTTACAAGAATTTTAGAAGATTCAAATTTAAGTCAACTTCTTTAAATCTTTTAAATTTGAAGTTTTATAATGCAAAAAAATGTCCTACTTATTATTTGGGCCTAAAAGCACTTACGTACACTAGCCTACTTGGGTTGGGCCAAGCCCATGAACGCATCGTACACACACGCACTTACGAGCCAACGAGCACAGCTCGATCCCCTTCTCTCTCCCGTTTCTCCGCTGGCGATTCACCGCCGCCGCCACGCTCGGCTCCGGCCGCTCCGGCCATCACCGGCTTGCTCCGGCGCCGCCTCCGCCTGGCGCTGCTTCGGCATGGTCTCCGCCACCGGTTCCTCGCTGCATCGTCTCCTTGCTCTCACCCGCACACTCGCGGCTAACCCTAGCCTCCATGGCTCGGGTCACCGGCGCGATACTGCGCCGCTGCGCCCCCGGCTGCTTCTCCTCGAGCCTCTGGTCGACCTCCGGGTCTACCTCGCCTCCGTGCCGCCTACCTCAACCTCGACGCCAGCGGGATGGCAGTGCCGCAACTGCAACCCCGACGTCGCCGCTGCTGCTCCTGCTCACTCTCCTCTACCAACTCCGGTGTTTCCCGTCGTTCGCTCTGGTGCTCGAGAGCTTCCTCGACATGCTGCTGCTGGTGTGGCTCGGCGCAGGTTGATGCGCCGCTGCTGCGGTGCTCCCTGTGCCGCTATTGATGTGGTGCTCGTCGGTGTTGTCCTCGCGGTAGCTTCCGCCTTGGTAGCATGAGCACTGCCTCGCCACGCCACGGTGTTCATGCCCGAGCGCCAGGTATGCTTCATCTCTTCCTCTTCTCTCTCTGAATTCCTCTAGCTCTCGGTACAGGACATAATTATGATTTGTTTCTAGCCATTCTAATGATTGTGATACTGCTCCAGTTCATCCAAGTGATGAAATGATCCATGGAATCGAGTTGATGGTCTCTGGAAGAAATTTTCAGTTTGGTTACTTGTTGTTTTTGTTAGATAATTCTAGAGAGGATATCCAGATGATTTACTCATCCAGGTGATCTTGTGGATGCTTTGTTAAGTCCTGGCTGTTGCTAGTGGTCACCAAATACTGTGCATAGATGATTTAATTGTGTGATGATATTTGTATAGTGCAAAATGACTCTGTACTTGATATCTTGCATGATTTTCTAACTGTGGTGCCTCTTAGGAGTGTCCCCAGTGCTCAGATCCATGCTAAGCATGATCTGGTGATGCTAGTTTTGCTGAAATGATTTAAGAAATGTATTCCTGGAAAGATTTGGCTGTTTAACTGATATGAACATATCCTGTACTTGATTTCTTAGCCTAGCCTATGATGCAAAGGCTGAGGCACATATTAGATAAGAACAGATGCTATTTAGTTGCCTTTAATCTCTGTGATGAGCTATGCATATCACTTCTATGCATAGCTGAGAGATCTTTCCTATGCACATCCTTCTTTTTCCTCAATATCTGATAGGAACAGAATACTGCACCCTCTCCTCTCTTTTCCTCTCATCTAGAGATATGGATAGATGCTGCACACGATTTGGTTCTAGGTATCAACCTGCCGTTGTCGAGCAGCTTGGTCTTATGAAAAATGATGATAACCTGCGTCTTGTGGCTAGCCTGCTCCTCCTCGCTGCTTTAATTTTCCTAGGGTATATTTATCTAGCTGCAAGTTGTTTTCAGTGGATGTTCTTGTGTTCTTGAGCTATGTAAACAGTAATATACTGTTGGTAGATGATCTTTGCTGGTACATGGAACATTTGGTGCGACTAAGATGAGTTCTTGGTGCTATAACAGTGGCTGGTATGATTTTTCAGATGTAAGAAATATTTTATACGACTGCTGTTTTTGTGGATCTAGCTAGCAAGGGTGTGGTGATGTTTATATAGTGCTGGCTGGTTGTTGTGGTGCTGCCACCCAGCTAGCTGACTCTTGTTTTGCAAGGATGAGTGAGCTACTTGTTGTCAAGCTCTCATACATAAACTTTTCTTAAGGTTCAAGTTAACTTAGATGTTTTGCTTGTGGATAGAGATGACTAGTCATTGGTCTTATCCTCATGTGGGATTTATTTTTTAGCAAGACAAGTGGTAATTGTTACTAGATGGACTGGTTTGGCTTCTCTCTTATGTGGGCTTTGTAAAAATATGGATGGTGCTCATGTGGCTTTATAATTTCAGATTTGTGGGCTTATCCATTTGGCTTCTTTTCTTCCTTGGTAATTAATACCATTGGATAAACAATTTAATTTTCCATGTGGATTTCTTTCATGAACTTGACTAGATTGGAGGGAAATAAATGTGTTGCCTAAGATAGATAAATGTGGATCAATTTTGCCTTTTGTCCCATGTTGCCTTTGTATCTTCTCAAATGGATCATGTCCCTGGTTGCCTTCTTGTTGCCTAGTTGATCCATGCTGCCTCAAATGATCCAAATAGATCCACAAGTATGATCCAGTATTGCCTTTGATTTAATATTGATCCCTCTAGTCAAACTTTGGATACTAGGACAAGTTCATAATGTCCATTAGTTGAGTTCCAAACATCAATTGCCTCACCCTTGTGGTGAAGGCAACATTTTAACAATAACCAATTATTGTTTGTCTTTGTGGTTGCTTTTGCAGGAAATGAAATATAAGAAGATTGGAACATGGGATGATCAAGATAATGAGAAGATCAAAATTTAGTTTTCCCTTTATTCGTTTGTAATTTCCTATTTATTTTGATGAGATATGTACTTATTCGATTAATGTTGTAATATTATTCATTCCTGTGTATCTTGTAAGGTTTGATCTTGTATTATATTTCCATTTTATATATCTTATTGAACTATGAACTATCAAGTTCATTTGTATTTGAGATAAGTGTAAAATGAGATAATCAGATGATGTATCGATGAGATGGAACTTGATAAAGTGTAGAATATGATACCATGATATGATCATGTAGATATTGTTGGATTTGTGTGATGGTGTCTTATGGTCTATTTGTATTCTATATTTCATATTACTGAATAGTGCTCTAAATTGTTTAGAAATAGGAAAGGTCATGTCCAATTCTGGAATGACTAGACATATAATCCTAGTTCCTATGTAGTTGCTATAAAGATCATGTCGAAGTTAATAACACTCAACAAGATGATCTAAACCCTAACTCATCGAGTTGAGAGAGAAACATCGATCCCTTTTTACTCTTTTCTTATTCGCGCCAAAATTTCCCGCATTTTCATATTTATGCTATGCAAATGCACAAATCATATTTCTACCCTTCTGACTCTCTAAACTGTGGGGTGTTACAACGAAGACGTGCTTCAATTGTCATGACAAGTATCACTTCATCAAAGATTGCCCTTATGAGAATAGAGAAGAACATGGTGGAAGGCTTATACCCAAGGATCAATCAAAGTTGATTTAAAAGAAGCCAATCATCAAGAGGAAGCCATTCTTCAAGAAAGCACCAAGAATTGTGTTGATGACTCAAGAAGAGTATCCTTCCGATGATTCCGAAGAAGAATAACCCACTCGCGAGGTGGCCGCATTGGCCATTGTCTCAACTCCTTCATCTTCTCTCTTTGAATCCCCCAATGAGAACATCTCCAACAACAACAACGCTCGTTGCCTTATGGCTAAGGTCACCGAGGTATCATCATCCACCCCTAAAACTATGCATGTGATAGATGATGTCACGAGTCTTGCAATTAAGAAAGAACTTGTTGCTTTCGATACTTTTGTGACTAACTTGCAAGGTGAAGCCAAGAAACATGTTGAGGCTCTCATGAGTCAACTTGGTAAGGCCGAAGACCTCCTTGAGGTCAAATGTTACATTAAGAGAGATGACTCTATCACTATAGCATCTTTGAATGCCTCTCTTAAAGAAGAACATGACTATAGAGTTTCTCTTGAGGAGAGACTTGAGTCTCTTGATAGTACTAATGATGAAATAATCTCTAAAATCATTAAAGAAAGAGATCTTGTTAATGCTAAATATAAAGTGACTAAAAAGGAGAAAGCCGAATTTGTGGTTGCTAATGCTAGACTCATTGGGGATATTGAGAAGCTTGACAAGGCTCACAAGGCCTTGGAAACGACTCACTCTCTTCTAGTCAAGTCTCATGAGCAATTACATACTCAACTTTCTAAATCTAACTCACCTAGTACCTCTACTCCCTCTTGTGATCATGCAAATGTTATTGAGGAAAATGCTAGGTTGAAGGTGGATCTTGCCAAGGCCAGTAGTGCCAAGACCTCTATTCCTGAAGGTAAAGAAAAGGTTGTTGCTCATGTGTTTGAGCAAAAGCCACACAAAGGGAAGGAGGGTCTTGGTTATGTAGCCAATGCAAAGAAGAAGATGAGCAACAAGGAGAACAAGACCAAGCCCGCACAAGCCAAGACTTCCATTGCGGGTGGTGATGCCACTAGGGGCAAGACCACTCGTAGTGATTTTGCGGGGCATAACAACCCCAACTACATTCTTTATGTTGATTATTATGGGGATATTTATGCAAAATATGTTGGTCCTTATAATGGCTACATTGCTTATTGCATTTGGGTTCCTAAGACCCTCGTTGCTAACAAAAGAGGACCCATTGCGAAATGGGTACATAAATCTAAACAATGATTTCTTGTAGGACTATGCTTCCGGTGGGTCTAAATGGGTGGTTGATAGTGGATGCACTAGTCATATGACCGGAAGCAAGGAGGAGATCTAGATCTATATTTCCACCAATCCAACTCTCCTCTAAGTGAGGGGAACCTAGTAGATCTTGATCTTGAAGTTCTTGGTGTTTCTCCTCCTTTGTTCTTCCTCTCTTATTCCCCCATAAGCATTTGTTACTTTGTTGGAATTTGAGAGTGAAGGACTTGAGCACTTCTTGTGTTCTTGCCATTACATTTTGTTGCATCGGTTTGCTCTCTCCACGAGGATTCATGGAAGTGAAAGTTCGTGAGCTTATTACTCTTGGGTCGTTGGACCCTAAACGCCATTGTGGTGTTTGAGACCTTTTGTGGTCACTTGGGAGCTCCCAATCCTTTTGTGGCTTGTGACTCAAGATTGTTGTAAGAGACTCGATTTCCGCCCAAAAGGAAATCAATAGTGGAAGGTGAACCAAGCTTTTGTGCGAGGTTCATCGGAGAATAGGGTGAGGCCATTTGTGGCGTTTTTAGTTTGAAACTCACACCCCTCCAACGAGACGTACTCCCCTAAAAAGGAGGAACTCGGGAATACATCATCGTCTCTGCGTGCCTCCGTTATCTCTATACCCAAGCTCTTTACTTATGCACTTTACATTGTGATAGCCTTCGTGCTTGATGTCTTATACCTTGCTATCACCCTGTTACTTGTCTTGCTTAGCATAAGTTGTTGGTGCACATAGGTGAACCTAGTATATTTAGCTTGTATGCTTGTTAAATTAAAACACCTAGTTTTATTCCGCATTTATCAAGCCTAAACCGGAAAAGTTTTAAACGCTTATTCAACCCCCCCCCTCCTCTAGGCGACATCATTGTCCTTTAAGATGTGCCAACCGGTCTGCCGTCCAAAGACGGTTTTGGAGAGCAAGCCAAGCAAGAAATTTAGTTTTTTTGTTGGGGGGGGGGGGGGGGGGGGAGGGTAGAGCTTTTCAAACCAAGGTCTTCATATCAAAGGAGGGACCTCCAAAGAATTGTGCCTTGTAAGCCGTCTTTGCCGAATATTCACCATTTGCGGAGAGACTCCATGTTCTCATGAAGGTTCACATTGTATAGCTTGATCCAAAGGTTGACAAATTGGCGCACGTGGAGGATGGAGAAGTCTTCGATCATGGCAATTTCCCCAATCCAAGCATTGTTGAGAAGGGCTTGTTGTATGGTCCACCTCTTGTCGGAGGAAATGTCAAAAATGAGTGGCGCAATATTTCTAGGCTTTTGTCCCTCAAGCCAAGGGTCTCCCAAAAGGATACCTTCTTACCATTTCCAACCGTGATGGTCATGGATGCGTAGAAAAGGTACATATCTTCCTTTGTACATGGGTTACTTGAGCCGGCCCAAATCTTATTGGGGTCTCTCCAATGAAACCATGGCCATCTCAAACGCAAAGCTCTAGCGAATTTGTCGGTGTAAAGAACCCCTAGGCCGCCAAGGGAGGTAGGACGGCAAACGGTCTCCCAATTCACCTTACATTGCCCTCCCGAAACCTTGTCTGATCCCGTCCAAAGGAAAGCACAATCAATCTATTTCACCAAGGCATTCATCCTCTCACTTTGAAATTAACCAATTTGAGCGTAAAGCTCATCCAGGTGCTGCTGAAGCGAGGATTACACCCCGTCGGTTGTATACACTTGCATGTCGGAGAGGATGAAGGCCCTGATGACGCTGCAAGGCGGAGCAAGAGCACCAGCTAAAAATTATTTTCTGACGAGTGCACACATGGTGATAAATTGTTGTTTTGCAAAGAAAAAAGTTTCGACCCAGTGTCCCGTGCACCCCCCCCCCCCCCCCCCCCCCCCCCCCCCCCCCCTAGCGTAGTGTAGATCACGCAACATGGCCGCATCCGGTCACGGAGTGCACAATCAGCTCGCAGATCTCCCATCTTGTGGTGCCCTATCTCTCTGTGTGGTGTGGTGTGGAAAAATAAACAAAAAGCTCCCAAGTGAGTCCACGTCTGCCAGCTAGAAGAAATGCTCATCATGCTCACCTATGGCCAGATCGATAAAACATGAAGATAAACAGCTTCAACTTCACTTTATTCTTGCAACATGCCAAAGATACAAAGGCAGAGAGAATGGAGACGTCGCATCCATTATTCTCTTTCTAAAAGATTCAGACCTACATCTTCTAATTAACTAGCCTGCACTAACATATCACTCACAGAACTAGACTAGATCAGCGGTATGTATGTATGTACACATCTAGATCACTAGATGTACACGGATTTTCTGCTCTAGGTCCCTTCTTGTCACTCTTCCCGCGCCGTGCCTTCTCTCTGCTCACCACCCTCTCTCTTCTCGCTGGCGGTGGTGGAATGTAACGTGGCGCGTAGCGGCCTGGGGTATCCCGTCCGCCGATCGAATCCTCTTACGCATACATATCCTGCAAAACGCAAACAAGAAAAGCGTCACATAAAATTGTCAGCTTCCATGAGAGCAAGCATAAAAGTTCAGATATCAACAAGTACTTGATACCTCTCTGGTAGCAGTCTTCAATGTCTTGTCTTGGTTGAGCTGAGATTAACAAGTATGCCAGTCAGTATCACTCGAGAGTAACCAACTATTTCACAGGTTTATATTTCAATGCTAAGCTATACCTTTCATGATAGAGTGTATCGATGAACCAACATACACAAAGCATCTCTTCAGCCTCGAGAGACGCTCTCTATGGATGGGCAATGGAAAACGACTAGACGCGTTATCTGCAAAGACCTGTAGAGGGTTCATTTCACAGGTTAGTGTCTAGCCAATTGATCCATCCGGTCTAGAATTGTCGCAGCGGAGGCTGCATACATACCTCATGATTCTGAAAGTAGGTACCATTCAATGGAAAGTTCCCTTTGCATGCTGTTCGACTGGGTATCTGCACGTTCATACAAGCACCAGTTAAAAATAGGGACAAAACTGTTCAACTGGGTATCTGCCAAAGATACAAAAAAAGTAAACTACACTCCGAGTAAGTGGTTACTCACCAAAACTGTGCCTTTCACTATTTGGTCATCAGGACAAGGAATAACAATCAGGAGATATGGACATGTATCTTCTGGAACTCTCGGTTCAAACTGGAACTGGAAGACACGGAAAATCAGTCAATATATTTTTCGACTAACACACTTCATAATTTTAGTACAGAGTTAAAGGCGTCATGGCATACAACATACCTCTTTCAAGATAACATGACCATCTGGGAGTTCATACCTGCAATAACAACCATGCAACCTTAGCGGTGCACTGCTGATTTCTCAGGTAAAAAAATCTCAGTATACCATGAAAGTATGTTATTACGTACGCAAGGTGCTTCGTCCTAAGATGTCCTATGGTTTTCAATTTTCTGCTTGTATATCTTGAATCGCTCAATACCAAGCCTTTTCCACAATTTGGTGTCCAAGAGCCATTGCTCACCATAGGCTTGTTTGAACACAAATTGATTTCAGCGTCGTACTGTACTCCTTCTGGCATAATATCTTCTATATCAACAAGATCATCTTCATTGGGATATCCACGTTCATCAAGTGCTTCGTATTCATATTCTGGACTTGGTGGCACCTCAATAATGGGCTCACTGCTACGAGTGGGTTGTCTTCCAGCAGTCTTGCTTTCATCAATTTCAAGTTGACAGCCTTGCTGACTTGGCGTGCAGCTTGACAACAGGAGTCTCTCAGAAGGAATCATACTTGCTTGCCCTTCACCATGTTCATGCACATGCTCCTCCGCAGGCAGAGGAAGCGCTTGTCTGATAATAACCAAATGTCAGTGTTCCGTGTTTTACTTTAAAATTAGTCCAAAGAATAATAGAAAGTTCACAAATGTTGCACAATAGCAAAAACTACTGATATTTCTATAATGCATCTTCTAAAAGATTTTACTTCTCCCAAAGTCCCAATGCTTTTCAATCCATTCTTAAAAGTTATTGCGCTTGAACAAGAATAAAAGTTTGCTGCACAAACACTTACGGCACAAAACTGACTAATTCAATGACTAAATTTAAATAGCACATAAGAGTTCACTATGGTCGATAAAAACTATATTTGTGTATTGCTAAAATAAGCTCAAGTAAATAACCGTACAGCATGTGAACATACCTGGTAAGTTTACTTTTATACCACCTGCATCCTGGACGGAAAGGGCAAGCATCGCAATTTGGATCTACTTTTGTACAAATGACCTGCATGATGGAAGCATCCACCATAAAACATTTATAGCTAAACCTGTTATGTATCTTGTTAATCAATTTATGTGTATAGCAAATACCTTTCCAAAAGTTATCATGAGACAGTGTAGTTCATACCTATTATTTGTAGATATTTGTCAGATAGATGCACTAAAAGTTATTAAAACAACGCCGAGATATTTCGAAAGGTCAGCACTTACAATTTTTCCTTGTCAATAGTGCATAATCGTGGCCATAAGTAACTCTGTACATCCTCCATGAGTGGATATCTTCATAACGGAAAGAAAACATGAGAACAAAGTTATCAGTCATAAAAACAGAGTTATCAATCATGTTTATACATTCAGGTGAGAAAAATCTTACAAGTCAACCGAATGAAACTCCTCAGAACAGCATTGGAGTTCGACCCATTGTAGCCTTGTGACTATGCGAGCTACGTTCACATCAACCTGAAAGGAGTGGAGTGTGACACAAGTTTGATTTAAAATGCATTCACTTGACTGAATTTGATTTGTATTTAAGAAACAAAATACAACTTACTGGGAATGCTTTATGCCCGAGTGACAAAAGACGTATGCAGTCAACACTTTTAGCTCCAAGCCCATTTATACTGAGTAGATATTTTCTAATGCCCAGGAAAAGGAACAATTAAAACATGAGTGATATAATTCAACTGAACATGCAGATTTTACATTGCTCTGAACAAATTAGATTTGCCTATTCTCTATCTAGCCTGCTTGCAGTTCCCTGCCACAAGTGCCATGATATGCCTATATAGTAGTATCTATATAGTTTCTGAGAGTAAATTGCTGACAACAAAGAAAACTGAACATGTACAATTAGGGAAATATATGTATCTAGCAATTTCCTGACAGTTCAGCACCAATAAAACAAAGAACGCCAAAATGGTTATGGAACTGAATGCAGTGTGTTCTATAAAATAGGACCATACTTTGCGCTTTCCCGTGGTACATATCGAAGCCAATCCAGGTCAAAGCTTTCATGGTCTTTCTTTATGCGCGTGAGAAACGCCTGTAAGAGAAAGAATGACACAATTGTAGCTCTTGCGCCGAATGCAGAAAAGAAGACTAGAAAAAACATATTGCTGGTAGTAGGAATAAGGAGAACTAGTTTAAATGACAAAATGATGTTTCACTTAAAACAGTTGTTAAAAGACAAAATTATAAAATTAGTACTAGCATGAATGGAGAATACATTAACTGGACTGAGAACAAGGACTTCCAAACTTCCAATGTAGATGACCATAGACAATCATTCTCTTGTTAATCGAACCAAAAAATTGAATAGATACTACTAAATCCATTAAAAAAATATTGTTTCAGATACCAATGTTTTCTCTGATGCATACTTTTTCCGTTACTTCTCTAATTGTGTGTCAAATGTCAACTAAGATTATAATTGTAAAATACATAATGCCACAGAAATACTTTTGACGACAAAATTTACACATATGATTTCTGTGAGATGGGTCACTGGACAGGGAGGTCGGTTGATGGATGTGTGGTCCATCTCATCCGCCAGCATGCTACTGTTAGCAGAAGAAAGCGCGGGGGGGCTGGTCTGGGGTTTTTGACCAGTGGAAGATTGTTACTACAAAACTGTTTGGACAGACTTATAGAAACAAGTGACAGACTGACAGTGTATTCTAGTAATTAGTTACCTGTATCCGCAATGCCAGCAGGTAATGTTGTCCCCTGCATGCAATGCACTTTGCAACGTCGACAAGTGGTGCCTTCCGTACAGCTTCCCAATCTACTTTGTCAGGTACTTTTTCTTTTTCACTTCTGTTATTGTATCCTTTTTTAATAGCTTCTTTCCGTAACTTATCCCAGTGAGCAGTATCTTCCACCCGCAACGTAGCTATGAACTTTCTCAAGGTTTTTTCTGTGCATATTGGTTTTCCAGACTTATCCTTGACTAAGTTCAAAAGATCATCCTTCTCCCAAGTAGATATGTCTTTCTCTTGTATAGTAGCCAGGAAATTCTCCATAATTGTTTTATACTCTTGACCATAATGTCCTTTTACCTCGTCAGTGCAGCCAACTTCCTCACACTCACCCGTTTTGGAAGAAAATGAATTGATAGAATCATTCGCATCAGATGATGCTTCATTTCGATTCAAGACGTCAACTGTTAACGGAGGCACATATGAACATTCTTCAGCATTATCCTTCGTATCATTCATAGGAAATTTTGCCGCCAGGGTCATAAAAGCATTGCTGTAAAAAAAAACATTAGTTATGAATGGTGCATCGCATGTGCAAAAAATGGTTAGTGCCAGCACAAGCACGGAAGCTAAGACTGTATTCTCTACTATTTACCTTGATAAATTGTCAGCAACGTTTTGTGTAAGGAAAGTACCAACCACAGAATCAACTACAGATCCTCCCCATCTAGAAAATTCTCTGGAACCTGACACAAAAGCAGTTAAAAAATTATAATCCAATTTAAACCTGCATCTGTCATAGAGGCAGAAGGTTCTAAAACTTGCTTGATCCATTATCGATATGTTTACTGTGGATGCAAGGCTCTATTGCTCGTTATATATCATGAATTATTCATTTTGCAGCTGTTTAAATTTTCTTGGAATTGAGCACTCACTAACAACAGGTATAACCTCGTCCAATTGTTCACTGGTCTGTTGATTTAACTTTTCACCTGTACAAAAAAAATGGAACCGGGTGCCACACTATCAAATCATATGACGCCCAACATGGTTTTTAAGGCATTCTACCCCCGCTCTGACGCCAAGGCGGACGCCTAAGCGCCTAAGTAAAAGGGAGGAACGGGAAAAGAACAGTAGTGCCTCAGTAAGAAGCATATTAACATGTGGAATAAGAAACTTGGTGAAAGAATTAATTTTCTTGTTTGAACTAGTAAATCGTCAATAAGTTTGTTTCTCCACATAAGGAAACCGAGTTAATAGTAGACTGACTCAACTGACCTGATATTTATTTGATTATTTCGATAAGAGTTTGCAAACTTCAGGTTCTTTTTCTTTTGGGGCCAAACAAAAAGCTTCAAATTTTATCAAAGGCAATGCTATGTCACATACTTCACTTTTTTTATTGTCAACTTTGGACTCCACGAGAAGAGAAGGTGAAACATGAAATAGTTTCATGTCAGTGCATTATGTCATATTTTTCTTAATTGCAAGCTGTACAGGGACATGAATGAAGACATACAAGAGAAAAAAGAGAAGTTCCATGAAGCAGGATCATACCGAATATGTCCTTCACGACATAAATAAACCAATCCACGAGAACTTTATACTTGAGCCGTCTTGCGTCCCAGTCAGGACCGCTCCCGATATCCACCCCTTCGAAGCTCTCCGTGTCAATCTCGTCCCACTTCACCAGAGCGCCGTACGCTTTTAAGGTCTCTTCATCGAGGCCTAGCACCTTGGCCCGCACTTTCTTATGGGGAACCACGGCGAGCTGCGTGGGAATCCCGGCCGGAACCAGCGCGGAGCACGACGCACCATCGGCCGGAGCATGTTGGTAAGGAACTATAGCCTGTTCAAAACCTGTTTTCTTCTTCTTCCTCCTCATCTTCTTCATCCCACCTGACGTCTCGGCGAGGCGCCTCAGATTCTCGACCAGCCTGGCTCTGCTGAAACTCCCCGTGATGACTTCTTGTGCATCTAAATCCAGCTTGCGCTTCGCCGACTTGTGGGCATTAACAGCGACGGCAGATTCACCGCCGCCGGGCTGCTTTGGTGCCGGCGGCGTCTTCCGAGCTTTAGTGGCCGGTGTGGGATCCTTCATCACCTTGAACCGCGGGACCCCCTTGGTGGACTTCTTCCTCGGCCTCCAATGCGCGCCCTCCTCCTTATCCGGCGTAGGGATAGGAGTGGCGGCGCAATCGGAGGTCGTAGCATTGTCGGCGGCTCCTGGCGGCGCAATTTTGCCAGAGGAGTCGGCCGGTTCCCCGGTGGCAGGTGCAGATTCCCCAATGAGGGAGATGAAGCCGTGCTTATCGAACATCCCGAGGTCAATCGACGCGGGCCGAGGACAGAGTAGCAGCCATCCGTGGAGGACTGGGAGCAGCCGATGTCGGGGGTCACCGGCGGCGGCATGTGCGAGCAATTCCGGATCCTGGTTACAGAGACAGAGGAATCAGAAATCCGCGGCGGAGATTGCTCGATTCGATCGACTGACAAGAGATTAAAGGCAGCATGCACTCACCAAGATCTGATTTTGCCTCCGGCGTGCGGGCGGGCGGCGATGGCTCTGCTCTTGCTTGTGCAGCCGTGCAGGTGCAGGTAGGGGACAATGGGCAGAGGCTCCTCTTCGACGGGGGAGTTTAACGGCAATCGATCTCCTCCTGGTAGTGACCAGAAAAGGAGTCAGGGCCGGCCTCGGCCATGGCGATACGTTCGACGATCCAGGGCCCAACCGAGCCAAGAGCCCATATAGCATAGGTATATATTGTGTTCGCATCTCGTAGAAATTTTTTGTTTTATATGTTGCGAATCCCATCAAAACATGCCCCCCAGTTTTTGGCAGAGTGTCTGCCGGAAAGTAACCTGCATATCACCGGCTACGGGCGATGGGCAATATATGTATATCTTCCAGCCACTTAGGCGATTGCTACACGCTCGGGTGGAATTTTTGAGATATATCCCGTTTAGAGCGCGTGTAGCACGTGCCCCTCTAATGATTCCACCATATAAGAATTGTCGGGTACTATCATCGTGATCCGGAGCTGCCCCTCCCAACTCGATTATCATTTGCGAAATTTCTGACTTCGTGAGCCCACTAGGAGAATCACCTTCTAGACCAGGTCGCCGACTTAGAAATTCTTCGTAGTACATGCTTTGGCTACCCGCAACTTCTCTTTATCGATGTCCCGTAAGGCCATCAAACGTTTGTCGTCTACTTCAACAATGTTGTCCACCATAAAACCAATAAAACATTCTGCTCCTCGAACCTCAAGGCAACCAGATTCACTCCGGGTAAACCGGCTGCTTGTCTGTAGACTAGCTCGTATGGTGGCACTTTATTTGCATCGTGCCTTGAGATTCTATGAGCCCGTCGTGCTTCGCATAGCATCTCGTGCGACCGTCTCGGATAATTCTCAACTTTATTCTTAACAAGCCGAGTCAAAATTTACTCATCGACATGGATGGCTTGCTAATAGTAAGAGAGGAACTGAGCATCTTAATCACATATGGTTTTGCAAAATCGTCATAAAGGAAGTGGCTTGATATGTAGTTAGAGTTTGTGCAATACCGAATCAGGGAATAATATGCTTTGTGATAAACTAGATTACCTACTTGTGGGCCCAACAAAAGGAGGCCACTAGTTGTACCAAATTTGCCGAACTTTCTGTTGGCGCTGGAGGTTGCTTTGAGGGTACCGGAGCCCCTCAGAGCCTCACGAAAAACTGTCTGTAATGGTTGGATTTTGGGATATGATATATAAGCCCACATTGTTCCACGAGTAAGGTGACGACTACACTCCACTCTCTTCCATTGTTGCACAGATTAAACCTTCAATCGATATCTCACGCCCTAGTGCTTAGATCTCATATATCTTATAGGGAAGTATAGAGGAGATCCAAACTACTATTTAACCAAAGGAATTTGATTCTCCCTTGTTTCCTTTGTGGTTCTTGTTAGTTTGAGAACCCTAGACAGAAGCAGTTTGTTCGAGAGATTTATTTTAGGGTTAATTGGATCTATGCCATTGGACTATTCAGAGATTGGAAAAATGATAAAAAAAACACAACTCTGAAATATGCCACACTAACCTCTTCATACCTCTGCATATGCCATTTTTATCAATACCAAACAATATACGACAATTATACTTTCATATGTACCCCCAAATACTCACGTAGATACAAAAAAACAGCTACTCCAGATCAACGAATCGATTCAAAGCCTCGGTACGCATCGATCCAGAACAGCATCTCGCGTCCATCTCAAAAGCTCTCCCACTCGACGAACCCTAGTGGCGGCCGCGCCAGCAGGCACCAACGGTGGGAGGCATCCGCGGCTGGAGGCACACGGGCGCAGCAGGCACCAACGGTGGGAGGCGGCCGCGGGTAGATTGTACATTCACTTCCGTAACCAAGTGAGCCCACTTGGTTGGGCTCAAAAGGTTTAATCTCTCTATAAAAGAAAGATCCGGTCAAAACCTTCAACATGGAAATGCGGTATGTCTATCATTTGAACTCTCTTTTGAGGAACTCAGGTTTGTTATGAAGATAACAATAAGAACGAGATCCTCAGATAGAGAGACACCAAAAAAGCAACCCAAGAGAGGTATGCCATGAATACAAAGAGTGAGCTCTCTATGCACGACGTGATCAAGCTACTCACCTGAAAACCCTTCTTGATACAACTATCAATCTTATAAACCAGTATCCCATAAAGAACCTTGAGACTAGTAAATTTAGGATACTCTAGAAAATCCATAGATTTGCCTTCCGCTTTTGCAGTTGAGCTTGGCAAAGATGCATTATATATGCTTTGTTCAAGCGGGAACTCTTCACTCGATCATTGTTGTTCAGTGATGACTCACAAATTGCTCCCCCATAGTCCAAAGTGGGAAGGTTGCACTAAAGAACATATTCACATGTCTCTTATTACCATCTAGGTGACAAGTTTTAAGCATATAATTGCATCTACATTACCATATTAAACTCACACTTCTCAATCTTGATGACGAACACCATTTGATGGCATCCTTTCACGGGGTGCCATGAAAGGATCTTCTGAAATCTTTATTTTGATACGAGCCCACGAAAATATACCTAACTCACATAGAAACACCATTCACAAAGTATAATTCACAATTGCTTACCATACCACAAGATCATTTGATCTCACTTCGTACATCATGTATGGTTGTGTGTTGACCAAGTTGAATCCACTCATTGTACGTCGTCATGGTTAACCTCGTATATATCTTCTCATGTTGTATCACAATATATTAAGATATATATATATATAGAATTGTTTTCTTCATTGCATGCTCCAGCTCTTGCTCAACCATACATCATGACATCGATTTAGACCAATATTTTGAATTATTCATTTGTAATAATCATGTTCTCGAGATCTTGATCTCCATGGCTTAACTCGACAGCTAGAGCAAGCCCCCAATTTAGTTCCACGTGAGAAATACGTCTTCATTTTCTTCTTCTTCATCATATCGAATTTCTTTTTTCAAATTAGTGATCTTGATGCTAGAACTCAGTCCATATCATTATCTTCCTGTCATGTAATATTGAATCCAACACATGGTTTTCAAACATTGCCTATACATTAATTTGTATAATTTTTTATTAGTTACCAAAACCACACATGGGAGCGCCATGCACTTTCATATAGGTCCAGTGCTGGTCAGTGGGACCGTGGGAAAGTGGACGTTGCGTAATATGAACTGTGAGATCTCATGCGAGGACGGCGCACAAAGAGGCTGATCACGGTGCATGATCGGCCTTCGAACATGATCATTTTTCTTAGATAGATGTTTTTCATGATATATTAATCTCGTTGCGATATTATCTTTCTGTTGTCAAACTTTGTTATCTCCTATGCCCACAAATTTCTTGGAGAACCTGAAAAATAGAATGCTTGGAATGCATGCTCGATCTCTCTTGCATGCCTTTCATATTTTTAATCGAAATTAATTACTTGCATAAAACGCTTGTGGCACTAAATTACATTTATGAACAGAAAGGGGAAATACATTATGGGACAAGCATGCTATCTAGCCTCACATGGAAATGCTTGTTACGCTAGCTGTACCTGCTGTACCTGTGCTTATGCATATACGTGTTCCCGTGTTTGCTCAGATTGCTTTACTATATATCATCGTGACCCTATGCAGTGTTATCACTAGAATCAAGCCTAGCTAGCTCCAAATGACCATGGCGTCCCTCGACCAGACTGCCGCCGCCACCTTCAACTTCCACATGGCGAACTGCGTTCCGGAGTCTTACGTGTGGACGGAGCAGAAGGACTACCCGGTGGTGTCCGAGTCAGCAGGGCACGATACCGTGCCGGTGATCGATATGGCCGAGGATGGTGCCATCGCCGCCATTGCGCGGGCGGGGGAAGAGTGGGGCGGCTTCCTGCTTGTCGGACATGGCGTGCCGATCGGGCTCCTGGCGCGCGTGGAGGAGCTAGCAGATCAAGCGGCTCTTCGCGCGCCCCGCTCCGGAGAAGGAGCGCGCCGCGCGTGGCCAGGGCTACGGCTACGGCGTGCCGCCCTACGCGCTCTGCTTCTCCAAGTCGATGTGGTCCGTCAAAATTTATTCATCGACATGGATGGCTTGCTAATAGTAAGAGAGGAACTGATCATCTTAATCACATATGGTTTTGCAAAATCGTCATAAAGGAAGTGGCTTGATATGTAGTTAGAGTTTGTGCAATACCGAATCAGGGAATAATATGCTTTGTGATAAACTAGATTACCTACTTGTGGGCCCAACAAAAGGAGGCCACTAGTTGTACCAAATTTGCCGAACTTTCTGTTGGCGCTGGAGGTTGCTTTGAGGGTACCGGAGCCCCTCAGAGCCTCACGAAAAACTGTCTGTAATGGTTGGATTTTGGGATATGCTATATAAGCCCACATTGTTCCACGAGTAAGGTGACGACTACACTCCACTCTCTTCCATTGTTGCACAGATTAAACCTTCAATCGATATCTCACGCCCTAGTGCTTAGATCTCATATATCTTATAGGGAAGTATAGAGGAGATCCAAACTACTATTTAACCAAAGGAATTTGATTCTCCCTTGTTTCCTTTGTGGTTCTTGTTAGTTTGAGAACCCTAGACAGAAGCAGTTTGTTCGAGAGATTTATTTTAGGGTTAATTGGATCTATGCCATTGGACTATTCAGAGATTGGAAAAATGATTAAAAAAACACAACTTTGAAATATGCCACACTAACCTCTTCATACCTCTGCATATGCCATTTTTATCAATACCAAACAATATACGACAATTATACTTTCATATGTACCCCCAAATACTCACGTAGATACAAAAAAACAGCTACTCCAGATCAACGAATCGATTCAAAGCCTCGGTACGCATCGATCCAGAACAGCATCTCGCGTCCATCTCAAAAGCTCTCCCACTCGACAAACCCTAGTGGCGGCCGCGCCAGCAGGCACCAACGGTGGGAGGCATCCGTGGCTGGAGGCACACGGGCGCAGCAGGCACCAACGGTGGGAGGCGGCCGCGGGTAGATTGTACATTCACTTCCGTAACCAAGTGAGCCCACTTGGTTGGGCTCAAAAGGTTTAATCTCTCTATAAAAGAAAGATCCGGTCAAAACCTTCAACATGGAAATGCGGTATGTCTATCATTTGAACTCTCTTTTGAGGAACTCAGGTTTGTTATGAAGATAACAATAAGAACGAGATCCTCAGATAGAGAGACACCAAAAAAGCAACCCAAGAGAGGTATGCCACGAATACAAAGAGTGAGCTCTCTATGCACGATGTGATCAAGCTACTCACCTGAAAACCCTTCTTGATACAACTATCAATCTTATAAACCAGTATCCCATAAAGAACCTTGAGACTAGTAAATTTAGGATACTCTAGAAAATCCATAGATTTGCCTTCCGCTTTTGCAGTTGAGCTTGGCAAAGATGCATTATATATGCTTTGTTCAAGCGGGAACTCTTCACTCGATCATTGTTGTTCAGTGATGACTCACAAATTGCTCCCCCATAGTCCACAGTGGGAAGGTTGCACTAAAGAACATATTCACATGTGTCTTATTACCATCTAGGTGACAAGTTTTAAGTATATAATTGCATCTACATTACCATATTAAACTCACACTTCTCAATCTTGATGACGAACACCATTTGATGGCATCCTTTCACGGGGTGCCATGAAAGGATCTTCTGAAATCTTTATTTTGATACGAGCCCACGAAAATATACCTAACTCACATAGAAACACCATTCACAAAGTATAATTCACAATTGCTTACCATACCACAAGATCATTTGATCTCACTTCGTACATCATGTATGGTTGTGTGTTGACCAAGTTGAATCCACTCATTGTACGTCGTCATGGTTAACCTCGTATATATCTTCTCATGTTGTATCACAATATATTAAGATATATATATATAGAATTGTTTTCTTCATTGCATGCTCCAGCTCTTGCTCAACCATACATCATGACATCGATTTAGACCAATATTTTGAATTATTCATTTGTAATAATCATGTTCTCGAGATCTTGATCTCCATGGCTTAACTCGACAGCTAGAGCAAGCCCCCAATTTAGTTCCACGTGAGAAATACGTCTTTATTTTCTTCTTCTTCATCATATCGAATTTCTTTTTTCAAATCAGTGATCTTGATGCCAGAACTCAGTCCATATCATTATCTTCCTGTCATGTAATATTGAATCCAACACATGGTTTTCAAACATTGCCTATACATTAATTTGTATAATTTTTTATTAGTTACCAAAACCACACATGGGAGCACCATGCACTTTCATACAGGTCCAGTGCTGGTCGGTGGGACCGTGGGAAAGTGGACGTTGCGTAATATGAACTGTGAGATCTCATGCGAGGACGGCGCACAAAGAGGCTGATCACGGTGCATGATCGGCCTTCGAACATGATCATTTTTCTTAGATTGATGTTTTTCATGATATATTAATCTCGTTGCGATATTATCTTTCTGTTGTCAAACTTTGTTATCTCCTATGCCCACAAATTTCTTGGAGAACCTGAAAAATAGAATGCTTGAATGCATGCTCGATCTCTCTTGCATGCCTTTCATATTTTTAATCGAAATTAATTACTTGCATAAAACGCTTGTGGCACCCAAGAGAGGTATGCCACGAATACAAAGAGTGAGCTCTCTATGCACGATGTGATCAAGCTACTCACCTGAAAAACCTTCTTGATACAACTATCAATCTTATAAACCAGTATCCCATAAAGAACCTTGAGACTAGTAAATTTAGGATACTCTAGAAAATCCATAGATTTGCCTTCCGCTTTTGCAGTTGAGCTTGGCAAAGATGCATTATATATGCTTTGTTCAAGCGGGAACTCTTCACTCGATCATTGTTGTTCAGTGATGACTCACAAATTGCTCCCCCATAGTCCACAGTGGGAAGGTTGCACTAAAGAACATATTCACATGTGTCTTATTACCATCTAGGTGACAAGTTTTAAGTATATAATTGCATCTACATTACCATATTAAACTCACACTTCTCAATCTTGATGACGAACACCATTTGATGGCATCCTTTCACGGGTGCCATGAAAGGATCTTCTGAAATCTTTATTTTGATACGAGCCCACGAAAATATACCTAACTCACATAGAAACACCATTCACAAAGTATAATTCACAATTGCTTACCATACCACAAGATCATTTGATCTCACTTCGTACATCATGTATGGTTGTGTGTTGACCAAGTTGAATCCACTCATTGTACGTCGTCATGGTTAACCTCGTATATATCTTCTCATGTTGTATCACAATATATTAAGATATATATATAGAATTGTTTTCTTCATTGCATGCTCCAGCTCTTGCTCAACCATACATCATGACATCGATTTAGACCAATATTTTGAATTATTCATTTGTAATAATCATGTTCTCGAGATCTTGATCTCCATGGCTTAACTCGACAGCTAGAGCAAGCCCCCAATTTAGTTCCACGTGAGAAATACGTCTTTATTTTCTTCTTCTTCATCATATCGAATTTCTTTTTTCAAATCAGTGATCTTGATGCCAGAACTCAGTCCATATCATTATCTTCCTGTCATGTAATATTGAATCCAACACATGGTTTTCAAACACTGCCTATACATTAATTTGTATAATTTTTTATTAGTTACCAAAACCACACATGGGAGCGCCATGCACTTTCATACAGGTCCAGTGCTGGTCGGTGGGACCGTGGGAAAGTGGACGTTGCGTAATATGAACTGTGAGATCTCATGCGAGGACGGCGCACAAAGAGGCTGATCACGGTGCATGATCGGCCTTCGAACATGATCATTTTTCTTAGATTGATGTTTTTCATGATATATTAATCTCGTTGCGATATTATCTTTCTGTTGTCAAACTTTGTTATCTCCTATGCCCACAAATTTCTTGGAGAACCTGAAAAATAGAATGCTTGAATGCATGCTCGATCTCTCTTGCATGCCTTTCATATTTTTAATCGAAATTAATTACTTGCATAAAACGCTTGTGGCACTAAATTACATTTATGAACAGAAAGGGGAAATACATTATGGGACAAGCATGCTATCTAGCCTCACATGGAAATGCTTGTTACGCTAGCTGTACCTGTGCTTATGCATATACGTGTTCCCGTGTTTGCTCAGATTGCTTTACTATATATATCATCGTGACCCTATGCAGTGTTATCACTAGAATCAAGCCTAGCTAGCTCCAAATGACCATGGCGTCCCTCGACCAGACTGCCGCCGCCACCTTCAACTTCCTCATGGCGAACTGCGTTCCGGAGTCGCACGTGTGGACGGAGCAGAAGGACTACCCGGTGGTGTCCGAGTCAGCAGGGCACGATACCGTGCCGGTGATCGATATGGCCGAGGATGGTGCCATCGCCGCCATTGCGCGGGGGGGAAGAGTGGGGCGGCTTCCTGCTTGTCGGACATGGCGTGCCGATCGGGCTCCTGGCGCGCGTGGAGGAGCTAGCAGATCAAGCAGCTCTTCGCGCGCCCCGCTCCGGAGAAGGAGCGCGCCGCGCGTGGCCAGGGCTACGGCTACGGCGTGCCGCCCTACGCGCTCTGCTTCTCCAAGTCGATGTGGTCCGAGGGCTACACCTCCTCCACCGCCGACGTTCGCTCGGAGTTCCGACGCGTCTGGCCCGACGGCGGCGAAGACTACCGGCGATTCTGGTATGTTAGAAAGCGCACGACTGATGTCGTCGTGACTACCGGCGATTCTGGTATGTGAGAAAGCGCACTACGTACTGATCGATGCGAGTTTGTACCCAGCGACGTGATTGAGGAGTTCCACAAGGAGATGAGGGCTCTCTCGGCGAGAAGGTTCTGGACATGTTCTACAAGGCGCTTGGGCTTGGCGCTGACCAGATCGCCGGCGACGAGGTAGAGCGCAGGATCCGCGACGAGATGACGGCCAACATGCAGCTCAACATGTGCCACCCTATATCCTCCTAGTATGGAATAAATACAAAACTTTGTTAGCATCATCTGATTGGAAGCATAGGTTCTGACACATTTAAATTTTAAATCAATTCGAACAACTTACCCATATTTGCTGCAATAACCAAAAAAGCAACTAAAAGAAATGCTCCAACGGCTTACCCATCCATGGCCTAAACAAAATTTTGTTGTGTAAGAACCCAAACTTTGATATCCAATTAACAAATTTGACAATCCATACCTAGGATTGCGAAACAAAAAATTCAATGTGGGAAGCGGATACAACCATATGGTGAAACTTCACCCGCACAACGGCACCACTCTCGTCGCTCTCCCCTCCACCTCTGGCCTCCCGTCGTCGGCGACCTCCCGTGCACCACCCACCCCACCCCACCGCCCTCTAGCCCCTTCTACCGGCCCGCGCGTAGCCAGCATCGAACCCTCGCCGCCGCTCTCCTCGGCATGCCGTCGCGCCACCGTTCTCGGCGCCCAGGGCCTCTCAGCGGTCGTCCGCAGGGAGTTTGTGGTCTCATTTGTCTCCTCCGATGTCTGCCCTCTTCGATCCTCCCCAAGCCAGTCTCCGTCCTCTTCCTCATCCTTGGCTAGTCTGCTGATTATCAAATATTTATAGTACATTTTCATTTGATTATTTTATTTGTATAGATGAGTTGGTTTGATAAAATTGAGCTATGGGTTCGTCGACGAAGTAGAGGATGAATGGTATGAAGAGGAGGACCTTGTTGTTCTTATGATGATGGAGATGGAGCCAAAGAGATGGATTTGAGGCAAATGTTCCGAGCAAATGAATTTGTAGGTATCCCAAAATTAATGGATAATTTAGCAAATATAAAGCACGGATTCAAATTTGCTCAAGTAGCAAATGAATTAGTAGGTACAACAAACTCTTCTATGACAAGGTTTGTCCGGCTCCGACGAGGGAGGAGCAATGAAGGCAACACATTTCTGGCTCGCTCCAGTGTTTGTAGTTGTCAATAGGCGGTTCAATAACCTATTTTGTAATTTTGATTACTTTTGGGAAAAAAATATATTGTTGTTGATCGGTGGACTTTTTTTTCAAAAAAAAAACCCCTTCATACACCTACTACCATGCCCTGTTGCTGAGGGCATGTGCCATCACACGAGGGAGTGACACGTATTTGTGACATGATTAATCAATGTCCATCTCCTCATACGCTTTCGGTCTGTTTGTTAATTAAGCCAGCCGGAATCACGGACATGGATTTGGAAGGAGCTTTCCATTCCCAATCCTCGCCATTAGATTAGGCGCGCTCCCACCCCCGCCATCTAGAACCCTCCAGAACCTTCTCTCCTCCGCCTGTCCGAGGAGGCCTTCTCGTGCCCCTCCCAGCGCCGCTGGCATAGGAGGCTAGCTAGAGACGGCGGCGGCGGCGGCGGCGCCATGAAGTACCCTCCTCGCCGCGCCGCCTCCTGCGGCTGCGGGTACCTGGCCGCCATCGTCACCCTCATCGTCGTCGCCTCCCTCCAGATCCAGCACCACCACCTCAAGGTTCCTCACCACCTTTCCCTTCCCAATTTTTATCATTTCTCACTGACTGACCGACACTGACTGGAGGATGTCTGTGCTCGTTCGTCCGTCAGGTCGATCTCGGGAGGGCCGACTTCGCCACCGCCACGGCCACACAGACGCAGCGGCAGCGGCCGCGGCCGGAAACCAATCGCTGGAGCCGGAAGACGGGGGCGGAGGGCCTGCCGCGCGGGATCGTCGAGACGCACTCCGACATGTACCTCCGCCCGCTCTGGGACTCCGCCGCAACCAAAGCCAGCGCCAAGGTCGGTCGGTCGGTCACTCACTACCTCGTTGCCCTTACTCCTACACTCACTGCGATTCACAAGCCCCTGAATTTCACGGTCACTAGGGCCCTAGGATTGGTCACTGCAGTTCAGCTGGAATCTAAAGCCCGGTCGATCGCTTGTACGTAACATTTTCCACGGTATCGCAGTACAATCTGCCTCTCGTTCGTATCAATGTTCATCCCCTGGTTGGTTTGTCTCCGTACCCTGCCCTGTTGGTTGGTTGTTGCCTATCGGTGGAGATGTACCGCCAGAGTACCAACCCAAACCTTGCCGAATCCAAGCGTGGGTGGGTGCTAGTTACGCGCCGACACCAAATCTCAGGGATCTTAGCGCACCCAACCGGTGAATTGGGATGAATTCATTCAGAGTCTTGTGCATCACACTTCACATTACAGCTACTTCCAACTCTATTTTAATTCATATGCCATGTACAGAGCGACTAATTAGTTCAGTTGTCCGTACCCCTGTTGCTAGCTGCCGTTCAGTGGGAATGTACCAGCTTCCCAGCAGCGTAACTTAAGGACCTCTATGTCCTATTGTCCCGGCTGCAAGGTCATTCCAGGTCACCGGATCCTTAGGCTACTCTGTTGCTAACATATACCGCTGCTTTGTGTCTGCAGAACAAGAACGAGAGGTACAAAGCTCTGTTGGCGATGGCGGTCGGGATCTCGCAGATGCAGAATGTGGACACTATGGCTCGTAAGGTCCGTGCCCGTCTCGAGTGCCTCTGTTCAGTGTTAACTACATTGTCGTTTGGCGAGCCGAGGTTTATCTTGTTATACTCTGTTCTGATATTCTCTACGTTTTAGTTTCTGAACGAGAGCTACACAGTCATGCTGTTCCACTACGATGGAAACGTCGACGGCTGGCGTGGTCTCGAGTGGAGCGATAAGGCCATACACATACTTGCGCCCAACCAAACAAAATGGTAAAACCCACATAGCTTGCCTTCGCTCTTACAAAGTTGGGTATCGCCACTCTGTGAATGATCGCATGTTCCCGCTGCAGGTGGTTTGCCAAGCGTTTTCTGCACCCTAGTGTCGTGGCCATCTACGATTTCATCTTTTTATGGGATGAAGACCTAGGAGTGGAGAAATTTGATCCGAGGAGGTATGTGACACGCCTTGGGATTTCATTATGTTGACAGTGATTTTGTTTGCTCATGTTGACTAGGATGCCATCGTAGTACAGTTTGGTGACGCAAGTTACATATTGTAAAACTGCCTAGCTGTCAGTGGAACCACCCTTTCGGCCACCTTGGGCATAAATTGACATGCTTGTTGTTTGTTTACTCAGTTGAATAGCCATTTCTCACTGTTTTGTATGGCCTGAGTAATAATGAAGCTCATTGGACAGTGGGTGAATGTCTTCTCTTCTAATGTTTACTATTGTTTGTGAGAAATAATTGTTCCTCTGCATATTTTGGGGGGTATGGACTCATCTTGAAACTCCTAATGGGATGATTTTATACCCACAATACACTTTGAGTAGAATGCTGCTGACTTGCTTTGGTTACCGCTGCTTCTGATGATATATCTTGTGATCTTGTCGTATTGCATTTTCTGCTCAAAGATGCTTCTTCATTTTCCATGTTGCTTGTCCTAGGTATCTTGATATAATGGTTTCTGAAGGCCTAGAAATCACACAACCTGCTTTGGACCCTGATCTATCAACAGATATTCACCACCGTATCACAATCCGCAACAAGATGACAAAAGTGCATAGGTGCCTGTGTCTTTTAAATACTCACATATTAGAATATGAATTATTTTCCTAATCATTTGTTATTTATGCAGTCAATAACCTGTTTAATGTTTCTGTAGGAGAGTATACGATAATCGTTCAAGCATGAATTGTTCGGATGATAGTAAAGGACCTCCATGCACAGGGTAAAGATTGAAGCTTTGGCCTTATTAATTTTGGGACCTATGGCATGCTTGCCTCTTAGGAGCTTGTAACCAAAACCTATCTTTTCAATGAAATGAAACGCAAAGATCCTTTGCATTTTCTCGAAAAAAAGGGGATCTATTCTTAATTGTATTTTCCCATTGCAGTTTGTTTTGTAGGCCTCATCCTCATGTTTCCCGTGTTCATTTCTTTATTATAAGTTCTACTATGCTTTATTCTATGCTAAAGACAAAATGATGCTATATTCGGTAGTATTTTATTTGACTCTTCACTGTTGTGATCAATCAAAGAACAACACCAACTGATTGGTTCTAGAAAATATTATGCTGATCGTATTCCATAGTCTGGCTTCACTGATTTATAGTATTGTAACTGCCATTTCTTGGATAGGTGGGTTGAGGGCATGGCGCCCGTTTTTTCTCGTGCTGCCTGGAAGTGTGTATGGCATTTAATACAGGTACAAGTTCTGAACGCCCTACTCGATAATCCATCGTATCGTCTGATTTACTCTATGTGTGACTGGAGGGTCATAACTCTTAATAGCACATCCAATTTTAATGTCTCAAACTTGCAGAATGACTTGATTCATGGATGGGGCCTTGACATGAAGCTTGGTTATTGTGCTCAGGTACCTAAGATAGTACAAATACCGTGGCGGCTTGCTCTATGAAGCTTCACAATCTTTCACTTTTCTTTTTCATTTTTTAGTACACTGTTACATGCCTAAATATGTTATTTGCCTATATTTCGAAGTAACTTAGAAACACACAGCTTGTATGCAAACTTGTGTGTCTTGTATCCTTTTATTAGCTGGCTATTTATTCGCATGCTCTGGAAAGATTACTGGTTCTGTGTTTGGCGCCCGTGGACTGTTGCATTCCATAGGCCAGACTATAATGATTAGATCGATGAAGTTAATATGGCAAGATGGCTTTTGTTGGAGAAATGAGCGGGCAGGGGCAGCGGCTGGAGACGGCAGGCTGTGGACGGCGGCGGCGACACTGCAGGCCAGAAACGGCGGCGGTTACGCAGGCAGGCCGGAGATGGTGGCAGCACGGAGTTGCTACGTGCGGGGAGGAGGAGGAGGAGAGCCAAACCTGGCTCTGCTACCATGTTGGAGAAATGAGCAACTGGTATTCTCAGGGGGCCAAAGGCCAATACATGTACATGTGTGGTAAAGTGCAGTAAACCCCTTATACAATGGGGATATACAGGAATAGGCCTATACACATCTAACAGCTTTTAGTCTTCTAGACAATAATACAAATAGCCTCTGTCTAATTTTGTTCCTTTATTTTCTATTATGATGCTGTTTTTCTGTCACTTTGCAGCTTAGTTATTTCTGACGTTTAAACTATTATCTCTATCAATTAAGATGAATGTTTTAAGCAAGAGTCTGTTGGAATAGTGAGTAACCAAAGCACTGATTTCAGGGTGATCGAGCTGAGAAGGTTGGTGTAATTGATAGTGAGTATATTGTCCATCAAGGGATACCATCATTAGGAGGACCATCACATAGCAGCAAGGTCTGTTTGTCGTCGTATTTTTGAAACAACGATGTGGCTATGTTGTATATGTGTTTATTGACATTCTGATGTGAGCTGAAATTATAGAGAATAAAAATCCCTTGTTTTCCTATTTCATTGCTAAGATTACAAATTGAAAATGCACCAAACATACAGATTGAATCTTTTAATATGTAGTCAATTAAGGAGCGTAGGTACAGTTATCTCACTCATAGTTATTTTGTCTAACAAAAATGCTCATGGTTATTCGTATGCCAAACACAGAACATTACTTTACTGCCATTTCTTATGCCTTACTGAAATTAGTGTTCCTTTTAGCCTTGTTTACTCTAGGCCTGCATGATAAATCAACAATGAAATCCATCGGCATACTCCTATACTGACTTTCCATTCTTGCTACAGATACCTCGAAGATCTTTGGATCTACGGACACAAGTGAGTGTCACCTATGTCCTCTTCTTGCTAAATCTGAATCAATGTGTTTCCCTGTATATTTTGTAATGTCAAGTTGTCAACTGCATTCCTCTGATTTCAACAGATTAGAAGACAGTCGTCAGCTGAGCTGGAGAAGTTCAAGGAAAGGTGGGATAAAGCTGTAACGGAAGATGATGAGTGGACGGATCCTTTCGAAGTTTGATAACTTTGGAAAAGAGATCTGACATGAAGATACAAGGCCCACATCGCATGAGTGACTCTGTCCACGTTCATTACAGCAATCGGACATGAGATCATCTTAAAGGGGAACACGTGGGCCTCATAGCACAATAGTTAGTTAGTTATAGCCTCATATGCGGTTTCCTGACTTGTGACTTACACTACACCAGTCTGCCCCAAGAGCTGAAAGAACAAGTGGGAATGGCGCATCACTCATACACTCATACGAGGAGAAACTGAGCAAGAACACAAACTGACCAGGGACCAACACACTAGCTTGTAATTTAATTTCAGTTCTCCATTCACCGAGGTTGTATAGCGGCATGACGTATATGTATGTGCAGTTATATTAATCATAATTATTATAGAAGAAGAAAAAACTTGTCTCATACTCCCTCCGTTCCAAATTAATTGACGCAGATTTAGAACAAAGTTATACTAAAACTACGTCAATTAATTTGGAACGGAGGGAGTACTTCTCTGTTGTATTGAGTTAACAGCAAACCATGCATCTCATAATTTGGATGTAAGGTTGAACAATATTTGACAGTATGAAAGATATGGTGGCGTGCTAGACCCTCAAGGATCAGAAGGAGCAGTTTACTGGTAATTCTTGTGCTACTGAACCAAGATTCTTGCTATCCTTAGGTTAGTACGTACATGATCACTATTTTGAACCTAGATTCTTGCTATTCTAAGGTTAGTAGATGATCACTTTTTTGGGTGTTGCTGTACTTTCTGATGTACTAATTGAACTTGGTTTGCACTTATGAACTGTCAAACTGACTATGTCCTTGTTTTTGAATTTGCACAGCATGTGGAGAAAAAAATGGTTCGTGAGGTGACTGGCATCAGCCAGTTGCCACGTACCTCTTGGGAGTTTGGATGCTGCATCAGATGATTCTGCATGAAGACTCTTATGATGTGGATGCAGAGCAGGCAGAATAGTCTAGGCACCTGAATCTGCGTCAATTACACCTGAATCTGCGTCAATTAATTTGGAACGCAGAGAGTACCGGAGAACACATGAAGAAGAACAACAGATGTGGGAAAGCTCTCCAAGGCGATGCCTCTAAGGAGGTTATGATGTATCCGCTGACATTGCTCGCTCTTGCTTCCCAAAGCTAGGACTTCTGTGTGGAGAGTCCAATGCTCCCGGGGGGAGAGAAGTAGGAGCTCATCGTCGACCCACACACGTGGAAGTGCAATTTTCTGTAAATCGTCTAAACGAAATCTTGTATTGATTTCGATAAACCGCTAAAAGACCATAGCATTGTATGAAATATCACGAGAGTTAGCATGACTTCGACGGATGATTCGCCACATTCAACAGACGTGTGGACTGGATACCAATCCCCACCATTATTTATAAAGACAATGCAGCTTGTGTTACACAAGTGCAATTGGGTTCTATGGCGATTATCTCACAAAGCATATCAACCCTAAGTTTTTCTATGCACATGAGATGTAGCAGATGAATGAGGTGATGATCTTGCATATTAAGTCGTATGAAATCTCACTGATTTATTTACTAAATCATTATCGGCATCCTCTTTTGAGAGGTGCATTCGTGGAATCTCGATCCATCCGATCGAGTAATCAATTTGATGTTGAGTAGATTGTACTTATCTTATGTGAGTTTTTCTGTATTTGTCACATTGATATTTTAGTAATGCTACATGGGGAATCTTTCTCCATATTTCCCCAACTGATATTTTCTAAATTTTCGAGACATATAATATAGGATGTCGGATAAAAAAGGAGTGTCGAGAAACTGCCGATCTGCATGAACGGTGTGACCCCACCGCTCTTGGGTGGTAAGTTTTTTTTCTCTACATTGGTCCTTATCCAGCTATCTCTAGCCCCATATATACATGGAAAGAAGAAATCATTGTAAATATCAATGAATAAAGTTCTTCCTATTGCCCGTCTGTCAATTTACTTTTTCGCATCTGTGATTGCTCCACGTGTATGACTGATTCCACTACTCTCTTCATACCATTACCATTGAAACAAAATCATCAGCAATGGTTGTGAAACACAATATTCAAGGCCTTCTAATGGACCACGATCATTAGCAGGCCCGACGCAGCAAAAACCTTGTGATCCGAATGGAAAAAGGGAAAAGTGAAAGTAATTGCCCTTTCCGCTGCGGAAAATATCTAATGATACAAGAGCTTAAATGATAGTGTAAAAAAATTCCGAAAAATGGTGGGTGTTCACATTCGCTAAAATTTTCAGAACCAAATTCGACATACACACATAGAAATTAAAAAGGCAAATTAAGACTGTTTTGTCTTCCTCTGACACTATTCATGTTGATTTGTCATTTTTGGTTCTATACGTATATTTTCGATTTGGTTCTGCAAATTCTAGAAATCGTAAACGCACAACTTGTAAACACCCACAATTTTTTTCGAATGTTTTGGAACTTCAAAATTTGAATTTTAAAAGTGGTATGATGGTATCATATGAGGTGTGGGATCACTGTGATATGTACTCGTTTCCGCAGGTCGCCCTCTGACTAACTGACGGCCGAGGGTTTTGCCCTGCCCTCCCCCACACCGCCAAACCCCCGGCAAATGGCGGCCTCCTGCCTCCTCCTGTCGCTCCTCCGCCGCCGCCGCGCCATCCCCAACCCTTCCCTCCTCCTCCTCAACCGCCGCTGCCGTCCTTCTCCTCCACCTCCTCTCCCGCGCCCCCTCGCCGGCGAGCCCCGGCTCCCCCTCCCCGAAGCCCCCTTCCCTCTCCGCCCGCCTCTCCTTCGTCTTCGACCAGCTCGACGCCCTCGACCGCTCCCGCTCCTCCGACCTCTCCGCCCGCGACGCCGCCCTGCGCCGCATCCAGTCCTGGCGCCGCCCTCCTCCCCCGCCGCCACCACCCGACGCGTCTCCCCCGCCGCCGGAGCCGGAACCGCGCGAGCCGCAGAAGGATGCCGAGCTCGACGCGGCGGCGACGGCCGGAGAGCAGGAGGGGGTGGTGGAGGTGGAGAGGATGAGCGTCGCGGAGGTGCTGCGGAGGGAGGTGGAGCTGGTGCACCCCTGGCCCGAGTGGATCGAGCTCATGGAGCGCTCGCGCAGCAGAGGTACTTCGACCTCGGCGCCGCAGATGAGGAGCCCGTCTCGCTGCCTCCGTGCCCATGGACCTCTCGGAGGTCTCCGAGGAGTCCGGTTCGATTTCTCCAGGGACTGGACCACCGTCAAGAACGCCTGCATGAACTTCGGCCGCGACCGCTTTGACATCCTAAAGTACGTTTGCCGCTTAGCTTAACTGCCATATGCCGCAGAGCATTTACATTTGCTCGCCAAATTGGACGATTGCGCTCCTTGTGGGCTGTTCTGCGAGAACGCTTTAGCATGAGGGAGATGAATTGACATTTCTTAGACGCGTGAATTGTAAATAAACTGGATACATCTTAGAATTGTTCATAGATGATAGGCATCAGGGGTTCTTACTACTGTTGGGGTATACTATGATACAAAACTTTGATTGATATCAAGAAATAGCTGAGTGCTTCCACAAAGGTTTACATCTGGAAACTTGTCATCGCTTACGGTGGCTAACGATGGGTGTTTTTGTTAGGATTCTTTATCACGCATAGGACTGATCCTTTGTCTCCTTAAATTACATCTAGGTTCGGTTAAAATTCTGAAAACATCCCTTACATTCATTATTAAAGCAGGGAAATATAGAAAAAGCTATTATATTTAAAATCATAAATTCATGGACACTGTGCACACTAGCTTACCTCTGATCATTTCAATGCTTCGTTTGGGATGTGAAGAAATAGCTAGGACTATCAGAAACTAGTAACCTAAAGCACATGCTAACAGAGGGCAACTCTAATGTATTCCAAAACAGTGAGTACTATTCCTACAGATTTTTCATTATGCCTAAGTAAAAAAAAATGCTGAGACAATCTGGAATTCATATAAAAAGGCTATAGCGATGATGTTAACAGTTCCTCAACGATGCAGACCGCTGCCTAGGAAGGATCTTCAAGTATTGGTTGGCCATGGGTGCCCCAGTATGGACCCAAAAGTTGTGTTTTCTGCAAAGCTGATAAGAAAACTGGTCCACCTTGATGAGGGTGATGTAAGTTGTTAAACTCAAGTTTATTTCCATTGCCCACATCATTTCATTTCACCATGTTATGTTCTATCTAGGCGTTAAAAAACATAAAAACAAGATGGAATAGGATCACTTCCTTTCTTGATGTCTATATTTAATATTGAGTACTCTATAGATGTATGTAAGTTTATAAAAGGTGTATTTCTGCGCTCACATACGTGTGCATACGTGCTGGGAGGTGGCAGAACACTGCACCTTGGCCGTATGCAAAGATTTAGGCCATCGGGTGAGGAGTTGTGTTTCTCTGTGAGGGACTGGCCTTCTCCGGCGACAGATCAGCCTTTTCGGGTAAAGAAAAAATAATTCACCATCTCCGATGAGGCGATGAGGACTCTTCTCCAGAGAAAAATCATTCCTCTCTGGCGAGGAATAAAGCTCTGCCAGGGACAGCCCATCGCTGTCGCTTCAGGGAGGGAGAGGCAGTGGAATGGGGCAGTGTGGAATAGAAACCCTAGCTTTTGTTATTCTGTTCCCAGATTATTAAATGGGCACATTAGGCCTTTCTAGTGTTTTAATGGACTGTATCAGCCCATATTACCCTATATTTCCATTTCCCTTCCTATTTTCTCTTACAATTTACGCATCTTCTTCAAGCTGTTTCCGTCCCTTGGTTGTGGCAAAACGGTAGCCTAGAGGCTTTTTGAACCTTGGTTATACGTAATTACAGTCCCATATGCACAGTAATGGTCACACTTCGGGACCACATCAGTTTATTGCTTAAAAAATTATGTACGTACCAGATCACAACATGCACTTTGGGTTGTCATCTATATCAAACTGCCATTTAAGTATTTATCTTTATGTAACTGTTTGCAGCTAATGTTAGTACATTTTATTACCTCTCCTGATTTTGTAGAAGTTTAATACAACATTCACTGGCCCAATAGGACTGCATTTTATAGCAGTAGGATCAAATAACTGCAGTTGTACTGTGTATTTGATTTTCTCACTTATGTTCACATATTAGAAACTCACCTCTTAATTTTCTTGTTAATATCTGTTTGCATAAGAGGTGGTTATCTTACATACCTGCAAATAATCATCAAAACATTGCCTCTCTCAACAGTTTGGTATCTTATTCAGTTTCTCGGTTTCTATGCCCACCCCTGCTGACTTCTGAAAAGGACGCGAATACTCTAGAAAGACCATACAGGATATAATCTTCTAATTTGTTTATTTTGCTCCTGATTTGCAGGTGTGCAGTTCTTGTAATTTGCGGAATTCATGCTCAAGGGGCTATATCCTTACACGTAAAGAAGATGAAGCTCGGACTCTTGATGTTATGCGTATTTTATTGGTCTATGGTTTTGATCATGTAAAGGGAACTGTCGAGAACAAACCACTTCTCAAACTGAAATCCGTGAAGACCGTCGTCCGGAAATTAATACATGAGATTGCCAAGCTGAGTGCTGTTCCTATTGACCCTAATCTTCCACCTCCTGTAATCAGGAAGTTGCCACCTAAGGTGAAGCAACCACCTCCACCACCAAAGAAACGAGTTGGACGTGATGACGTAGAGATGAAGAAAGGAGACTGGCTCTGCCCAAAGTACTTTAACCACTCTCATCTACAATTTATAGAATATTGACTTCAGGAGCTATTCTTATGTTATCAAGTATGTCGTTGCAGGTGTGACTTCATGAACTTTGCGAAAAATACTATTTGCTTGCAGTGTGATTCCAAGCGTCCCAAAAGGCAACTCCTCCCTGGAGAGTGGGAGTGTCCTCGGTTAGCTCACTTGCCGCAGATTTATTTGGTCTATGTTTTGCAGTTATGCCGTAGTAACTGTATACACACTAGTTACCCTAGTACATTTCAACATATTTATCACACCCATGTTTATTATCTGTCCATGAAGATGCCCGTGAATACGAATAGCTTGGTATCTGATTTCTTTTCATAAGTCATGTTGAAATGGTTCTCTGTGTTATCATCTGTTTCTCAAGAGGCAATTGTCATAATTTTATGAACTAGAAACGATAAATGAAACAGTGCACATTTGAACCATTCATGCACATACCTATGATAATTTATCATCCTTACACATTTCTAATTTTCTTATCAATTTCTAGGTGCAATTTTTTGAACTACAGACGGAACATGTCATGTTTCCATTGTGAACACGACCGCCCTCCAGATGAATACACTAACAACCAAATGGAAGCATATCAATCTGCACCGAGAAAACGGTTGGAAAGACCAGCTCGCAAGCCTGAGGTTTCTGGTTCGTGGAACTTCGACTTTGATGATAATGAATCTGATGGTGCTGATGTTGCAGCATTTGAGTTTGCTGATTCATCTAAGTCAGAGACAGTTCATCTGTGGACAACTCATATAGAGATAACGCCAAGGGTTTTGAGGCTGAGAAATTTGGAATGGATGAAGCAAGGAGCAATGGACGAGAGAGAAACTTCACCGAAAGAGATAGCTTGAACTCATCTCGAGTTGGTTTTGATGATTTTGACGATGAAGAGGACGACATTGACAGTTACGAGCTTGATTTGTCAAAAGGTGGTCAGTCAGTGGTGTGTCAAGGGTGAGCTATTCTGACCTTGATGATGCTTCTGATTCAGAAGACTACAGCGAATTTTCTCATAGTAGAAATTCCAATCACGGGGAAAAGGATGACGTAACAGGTTCAGCTGATGATGAATTTGATGGTCAGCCCTCCCTAAAATCTAGTCATCTCGCTGATTCTTGGCAGAAAACCAGAGGTTGGAGTGGTTCGAACAACGCAGAAACGCATCTTTTGGCTCGGAGAGTAATGATGGGGTTGTTTCTGATTCTGATGAAGATATTGACAACAGTTTTAGACATAAACGAGGGCATAACCAGGGAAGTCGTGAAACAGTTCCTGATATGGACTCTGACATGGATGACCAGTTACAATCAGATAATAGTAGGAGCAGGTCCTCGGCAAATTTCAGAGATAACTTCCCTGGCAGAGGCTCTAACAACAGTAGAAGCTCTACTGGGGGGAACAGGTCCTCGGCAAAGTTCAGAGATAACTTCCCTGACAGAGGCTCTAACAACAGTAGAAGCTCTACTGGGGGAACAGGTCCTCGGCAAATTTCAGAGATAATTTCCCTGGCAGAAGCTCTAACAACAATCGAAGCTCTAATGGGGACCGTTATGGCAGGACAAGAGGCAATGAACAATTCAGGAGTGTTAATGTGCATGATGATGGGTCGACCTTTGATACGAATCGCAGAGGAAGGGCTAACCAGCAAGATCATGGCTCAAGAGATTCATCACAAAGAAATGCAAGAAGAAATTGGGATAAAAGTATTGAGTTTGATGGCGGTGACAGGCCCGTCAGGCGTTTTAATAGAAGGTAAGAGTGCAGCAATGCAAGTGGCAGCATAAGCATCAGAAGTATGGACACTCAGTCCACAATTCTTGGATATCAGAATTGAATTGATGGCACTGGATCCTGATACCCTGTGCCGATATGTGTTTTAGGAAGTGTTCATATTTCTATGAATTTTTCCAAGGCTCCAACGTAGCCAACAGGTGGTGTGTTACATCGTGGAATTTGGTATGTTTAGATTTTGTGAAAGAACTTGTTTCCATTTTCCACACCATTTACTGTTCAATAAACTTTTCAAGAAAAGCTTTAGAATATATGCCTCCATGCATGTATGGTTAATATTTGTTGTATTGATTACTTCATCTCCATATTGAAAAGATAAGTCAGTAATGAAGTTCTTGCCATATGTGAAAAGTCAAGCGGTTTTTTCTCAGTACTAATTTTTTTTCTTGAATTTTTGGCTTGAAACTATTGACCTGTAACTTGTGACAGAATGGGAAATTTGGTCCTGTCCTCTTGGATAAGTATGGTCAGCATTAGGCTGCCTTTTGTTATCTGGAATAGGTTGGTAGCCATTGGCTAGTTCATATCGCTAGTTAGCTGTCACTCATTTTCTCAGTGCAGTTTTTTTTGGGACAAAACTCAGTGCAGTTTGAGTCTTGGTTGGTTCTTCAATACGCGTGCATTGCATCTAGGCTTGGTAATGTTTACTGACGCTTAAGGATGCTTTTTTGGTTACCTGGACAGGGGGAGGTTGGTGGGTTCGCTTGATGTTGGTATGGTGTTGCATATGCTGACAAGAATGTTGTCTGCAATATTGGATCAGTAAGGTTAATTTGGTGGTTAATAATATTGATTATGTAAAAAACGTAGTATCATACATTTTATGTAAGTGGGGCCTATATTAGTTGGGTAGGCAGTTTTTTGGTTAGGCAGTAGATCATAAATGTAAAAAGGACATTTAGTATATTTTAGGCTTGGTAATTAGTTGGGTAATTACCGCTGTTGCCTGGTATGTGTCTTCAGCCGCGTGTGCTTGGTGGTGTTGCGTCATCTGGTAGGATAGAGTTTGGATTAGCCAGTTGAACAACTCATGAATGTAAAAGAAGATAATTTGTGCAGTAAACTTTATAAGGTATATAGGTACCATCGGCGCTTGGTATGTGTTGACCCGAGTTTCTGTAGGCGCGTGTGTTTGGAATTGCTGCATCATCTGGTAGGATACAGTTTTGATCAGTCAATTAAAATATTTAGATTAAAAAAAATGCTGCTAATACAGCCCCTCAGTTGAAATTTGCTGCATGTTGATCTGCGATGCAGTTGGTGTATATGTCTGGAGCTGCTGCCGGGTATCTGCGACGTGTTTCTGTAGGTGTTGTGGAGCACTGTATTTCCCTCCTGTGCTGCAGCTAGGACAATCTGGTTGTTGGGAATCTGTTGATGTTGCTGATTGCTCGTACCGGATTCATTCTGGTTTTGCACACATTCTTTGTAGACGTCATACGTCCACTCAGTTGGTAGCATGGATATGTCTGTTGGAGCAGTGGGGGGTGTGTCTTCTATAGGTCCGTGTTTGGTTGGATCTTGTACAGGAGGTCGTGTGGGGTTGTGGCAATGTGAAAGTGGAGGCTCTTTCTTGGGCTGGGGTAGACAGTGTCATTTCCACATCTGCTGTATTTGTGTTGGACCTGTGTGCTGGCTGAAAAGCTGTTGGCTGTGGAGCTAGATGACGCCACATAGCAATTCCATGCTGGGCTTGCTGCTGGGTCTCGAGTTCACTGGATAGAATAGGCTGGTTTATAGTTATGAGTGCATCTGTGTACCGTGGCTGGGGTCCTGGGTTAGTGAATTGGAACTCTGGCCCTGGGTTAATAATCTGGAACAGTGTCGTTGTAGTTGTGCTTGCTGGCAGTACTGGCGGTAGGGGGAAGTGTTGTGTTGCATGCCTTGCCGTCTTGTTTATTCGATCCGGTACTCTCTGCATTCATGTAAAGAGAGAATTGTTAGTATAAACGCGTTTGAAATTGTGGTTTTGTTACCCCAGCCACAGTACACAGATGCACTCATAACTATAAACCAGCCTATTCTATCCAGTGAACTCGAGACCCAGCAGCAAGCCCAGCATGGAATTGCTATGTGGCGTCATCTAGCTCCACAGCCAACAGCTTTTCAGCCAGCACGCAGGTCCAACACAAATACAGCAGATGTGGAAATGACACTGTCTACCCAGCCCAAGAAAGAGCCTCCACTTTCACATTGCCACAACCCACACGACCTCCTGTACAAGATCCAACCAAACACGGCAAGAAATACTTGCTGGTAAAAGACTATAGAAACACACCCCCCACTGCTCCAACAGACATATCCATGCTACCAACTGAGTGGACGTATGACGTCTACAAAGAATGTGTGCAAAACCAGAATGAATCCGGTACGAGCAATCAGCAACATCAACAGATTCCAACAACCAGATTGCCCTAGCTGCAGCACAGGAGGAAATACAGTGCTCCACAACACCTACAGAAACACGTAGATACCCGGCAGCAGCTCCAGACATATACACCAACTGCATCGCCGATCAACATGCAGCAAATTTCAACGGTAAGAAGACTAACTGAGGGGCTGTATTAGCAGCATTTTTTTAATCTAAATATTTTAACTGACTGATCAAAACTGTATCCTACCAGATGATGCAGCAATTCCAAACACACGCGCCTGCAGAAACTCGGGTCAACACATACCAGCGCCGACGGTACCTATATACCTTCTAAAGTTTACTGCACAAATTATCTTTTTACATTCATGAGTTGTTCAACTGGCTAATCCAAACCGTATCCTACCAGATGACGCAACAACACCAAGCACACGCGGCTGAAGACACATACCAGGCAACAGCGGTAATTACGTACCTCAGAAGGATAAATATACTAAATGTCCTTTTTACATTTATGATCTATTGCCTAACCAAAAAACTGCCTACCCAACTAATATAGGCCCCACTTACATAAAATGTATGATGCTACTTTTTTACATAATCAATATTATTAACCGCCAAATTAACCTTACTGATCCAATATTGCAGACAACATTCTTGTCAGCATATGCAACGCCATACCAACATCAAGCCAACGCCAACCAACCTCCCCTGTCCAGGTAACCAAAAAAGCAACCTTAAGCGTCAGTAAACATTACCAAGCCTAGATGCAATGCAACAAAGTAACTGAATTTTACCAAGCCTTTGGCTGGCTTTGATTCCGCCCTGATGTGCCTCCTCACCAACCTGACTGCCGCCACCGTCATGAGACAGTGTTTGGAGATGGACCTCAATGACGCCTGCTGGAGAAGAATGCGTCGGTGAGTTGCGGGTAAAGAGAGCGGAGTGACGATGCCGGCAGTGCTGCTTCCCGTTAGAGAGACAGGTACTCCACGGCGGCGGCAGGCAGTTCCAACTTCAAGGTCCGTATGAGCTTCTCCTCTTAGTTGAATATTTGTATTTCAATGGCAAACCAAATCTAATTTTGTAAAATGCATATGATTGCTGCATGGTCATTAGTTGATCTCTACCTTGATAAGCTTAACCTGCAGCCTTTTTTTTTCAGAAGGCAGTCATTTGGCTACAGGAAAGATGACGGTTTGAGATACGAGCTCAGTCCCTCAGTAGCACCATTGACTTCAAGAATTTACTCCCTGAAGCGGTATTTTCGGAGTGGCAACCACCTCTATTTGATTATGAATAGTTTTGTTACCTTCTTTCTAATCTTCCAAAGTTAACTGTATTCAGAAGTAACACATGCATTACTAATAGAATCACATGGTTAATGGGCACATTATAGGTTAGTCTTATTCCTCTCTTTTCCCTAAATTTTCATTTACTGGCCCTTTTTTTCGCAATCTTATTTTTTAATCACGGTATCATATATGTAGACTGTCAATAATTTAGATCCTGACTGACTTAGAAATAGGTTAGTCAAAATGTAGTTATGAATATTTTTCATAAATAGGTTAGTCAAAATATGTGATCTCTGTCGCTAGATATACGGAGCTGAGTGTTTAGATCCTAGATTTATCCTCCCTTCACTATTTACAGGTGCTGAAGAATAGCAGCACACTCGCTATTGCTGGCCATAGCAGCTAGGTATAAAACCGGGATCCCGTATAAAACCCATGCTAACTTTGCCAAAGTAGACAAAGGCAGAGTTGGAGAGGAATCTGTCGATGATCGAGGCGCAGACGGAAGGGATCCAGAAGAGCAATGCCGAAAACAGATAACTGATCAACAGAGCTGAACGCTAGATAATTCTCTTGTGAATTTGGCCCTGATGGTCACTGTCTTAAGTGGCTCATGACTACAGATTTCTTGCATGGCTGAGAAGATGATGATGTCATGCATTCACACCAAGAATACCACAACCTATCTCAAAAAAAAAAAGTCGAGGCAAACAAGAGTAGAGAGATAATCTTAATGACCCTCATTTTTCCATTTCCTCTCTGTCGGCCCATCATGTCCTTTACCTTGTAAGCAAGCGGATAATTGTTGTTACATGCTTTCTGTTAGTGCTTGGTGTAGCTATAATTTTTGGATTGCTATGGCTCTTTTTTCATGTGCAAGTCAGGGATTCCTATACAATGTTGCTCTCCTGCCGATTGCTTGTGCAAAGTTGGGCTTACTGATGGAGTTCATGTCTAAACAGAATTTCTAACGCATCCCATTTCTATAAGGTGTCTCTGTTCAACTATCGGTGCCACACCTGTTGTATTGGTCATTTTCCTCTCCTCCTAGACTTGCTGCCACCGTGCATGATGGCCTCACACACCCTGACTATAATTTCGAGCATTGCCTTTGCTACCTGAGAAAGCCAGTTATTTATAGATTGGGTGTAAGTGCAGACTTCATTTCTTCAACAAACTTTCACATGCGATTTGCTGCCCTTTTTATTTATTTTTCTAGTGAGTGTAGTTGTCGTTGAGAAACTATCTCAAATATATGCAGCCTCAGGCTCAGGCTGTCGCAGGCCTGGCTCCATCTGAGTTGTGCAAATAACCACCCACTACTACATGATTATTATTTATTTTACCGATTGGAAAGTTATTTCATGGATTGTTGTAGCTGGAGGAATGGAGACGCGATGTGATCCTCCTGTTATCCAACCTTTTTAAAATAATTATAGCTGGATCCAACAAATGTAATGGTTCATTGGTCCTTATACAGCTTTCCTAAGATGAATGGTGCTGGAAATAGCTTATTGCAAATACACTGCGAAACAATGGTCGTGCCGACACTAATTGATCGGTTTCTGAATCAATACAGATTATCCGTTTCTAGTGAGAGAAAAACATTTTGAATCAGCTAAGAAGAAATAGGCTTTCACCCCGCTATATTAATATAGCAACCACCCGATACAACACTGAGACCACCGTTGGGGTAAACAGCACAATCATGACCAAAAGAAAAGGAAGAGAAGCAGAAAAGAAAACAAAGCCGACACCGGCGGATCAACGAAAACGAAAGTAACCCGCAACCGCTGCGCCTCTCCCGCGAAGTTCCACCACAAACCTAGCACTCTAAATCACCGTGTATCAAACAACACCTCCAAAAAGGAAAGCGACGACGACGACGCTGCTGCCCGGACAGACCTAGGGTTTCTCCCGGTACGCTCCGAGAACTGGGGAAGAGGTACACCCGACGCCCCTCAAGAAGGAAGGGTGACACTCTCAAGCGTCACCACGTCGGTGCCAACGGCAGGGATTTCTCCCAACCCCAAAAAACCACGTCTTGGACAATCTGTAGCGCTCCACCCATCTTGCCGCCCACCAACAAACGCCACCACGGTTTTGAAGTCACCATCGTCGTCTCCCTGCCTTGTGCTAAGGCTATGGAGCTAAGCCTTTTGATTTTAGCACTTATTTCCATAGCCTTAGCACATGTGCTACACAGTTTCTCTTAGCCTTTAGCAGTGCCACACCGCATTGCACCTGATAAGAGTGTTTAGCTCCCGTTGCTGATTTATGTAAGGATGTCTCACATCCACGATGCAAAATGCACGACGAACTAGTACACGATGGGTCTCAGAGAATGTTTTCGATTAATCGAAAGATTAATAGAAGAACCCAGCAACAAAACGTACTCTTCTCTGCTGAAACTCATGCCCCCATGTATAAGATAACGTGGTGGTGGACTGCGCGGGTTCACCGTGTGCAACATTCGTACGCACTGAAAGGTAGGACTTTGGGCTTGGATTATGGTCAGACCTTGGATTTTCACCCTGAAAGGTAGGACTTTGGGCTTCACGTATATTGTCGCCCCCACTTACATGCCACTGCTCTAAGTCACGAAACACCAAGCCAATTTCTCATCGCGAGAAAGATTCGAACCACCATTGCTAGTCCTCAGATCTCGACTGACATGACCTTCTCCGCCAGCACCATGGAACGAGAACATGCCCCATGATATTAACAGCCAGCAGAGTTTCAAAGCGCTCCCTCTGAACCCAAACGGCCAGAGTAAAACATGAGTGCGCACGACGAATCCCACCCGATCCAGCAATCTCCAGGCATGAATCGCCCAGTGGAGTTCGCCGACGGAGCCTTCCGAAACTCGTCACTTCAGCCAGATCAAGGAGGACGGGCATCTGGCAGATCATCGTCTTGGCGCGAATCGGAACCAAGGACCACGATCGAGTCTCCGGAACGAAGACTCCATTATTCGGGCCGCAAAACCCTGCCGACGCTGCGAAGTCAGAAAATTGGTAATGCGACGCCGCGGACCAGTCCAAGACCAGCCATCGCGCCCCATCTCCAGCGAGCCACGAGGATAGGTACCTCCGCACGCCAGCACGACGCAAGGGCAAACCTCAACCGCAGCTCGACCCTGGACCCAAATCGGCCAGATTCGGCCCACCGCCGCCATGGCCGCCCGCGCCCGCCTCCAAGCGCCGAGGCACCGCGAGCACGCCATCCCGAACTTCCTCCATCTCACAGCGCCGCCACCCCACTTGCCAGATCGCCGAGTACGCCACCGCTTGACCGTCTCCCTCCGCGCGGAGAGATGCAATCAGGGGGCGCCCACCAAGACCCGCCGCCCTTCGACGGATGGGGGGCCGCCGCCACCGCCGGCGACGGCGGCAGCAGCGGCCAGGGAGACCTGCAGGCGCCGGCTTTTTCCTAGGGTTTCGGTCGCCCCCGGAGTCGCCCGCGCGAGCGACCCGGGCGCGCTGGAAAATATATATATGAAAAAAAAACCCGACAAAAAGTTAGAAATGTACTGTACGTAGTCTCCCTAATCAACTTCCCCACATGACATCAATGCTCCAGCCATTTGGCACAGTTGAGCAAAATGCCCTTGATATGCTAGGAAAAGGAACCAGGGATACAACGTCACTCTCTTATCAAGATACTAGGCAAGATGGCGCGTCGACACACCGCGCCCGTGTGTTAAAATTCATATTTTTAAAATGTCTGCATTTTAAAAAAATGTTGGAATTTTAAAAATGTTGGAGTAAAAAAAATTCACATTTATTAGTTGTTTAGATTTTAAAAAATTGGTAAATTTTGGAAGTTATTTAATTGTTGAGATTTTAAAACTATTAGAATTCAAATTAAGTTCACATTTATTAGTTGTTTATATTTCAAAAAATTGGTAACATTTGGAAAGTATTTATATTTGAATTCTTTGGACGGGGACGTTTGTAAAATGCTAAGATTTGGAAGATATTTGTAAATTTGTAATATGTATCGTTTAGAAGTTTTTTTTGGAAATTTGTTTAAATATTCTAAAATAATATCTCGACGCACTCTTCGCAAAAACTCATCTGATAAAGATGAATTTTGTGTATAGTTGGAAAATATGGAAAAAATTACATTTTAAATTTATCTTAGCGGAATAAGTATCGCCGAACAATTGTTGTTAAGAAATCATTGTAAAATCATTCTTATAAGTTTTAATTTTCATGGATAGGGAGCAATAAGTTAAAGTAACAACAAAATTTGAGTGGGATAAAAAAAAGGAAAAAAATGGAATACAATTTAGGGAATATTTAAATTGTGCATATTAATTTATTCGAGTTGGTATAATATGTTTGAGTTTTGTTTCAAATATTTATTTTATTTCAATAATCGGAAGAAATACAATACATCTTGGCGCGGCGAAACGCCGCACCCGTGTGGTAATGGTGAATGTTGTAGTAGGTAATAAGGCATTTATTATTTGTTTTCTTGATGAAAAGAATTAAATGAGTTGAAATTAAATGAGTTATTGTTAGGGGAAAAATTGCTAGAGTGCGGTGAGAAGGTCGGGTAAGTTAAATGTGTGTAATTTAAATTGAGATGGTGCTGAATTTTGTATAGTTTTATATTGGAGTGTGGGCATTTTGAAGTGAATTGTTATTCGTGCGCAATGTTCGTAAAAAAAATGCGGGGGGAAAAAGGTTAAATTATAAGGGGGAGAAATTTGATAGAAAAGGGGAGAACACAACTTTTTATATTTAAAATTTCTTCATTTGCATTTGTGTTTTAAAGTTTCTTCATTATGTTAGCTAAATTGAAATGGTCTAATATGGTTCTATTTTTGCCATAATTTTATTATTTAGCAGCATAATTAGGGAAAATATATTATGGTTATTTCCGAATGTTAACCATTTTAATTATTTATTAAATGTAGTTGCATTATTTATTAAATATAGCTACAATAAATACTACAACATATGGAGTTATTGTGAAGAAAGACCAATTGTTTTACTGCTTGAACACAAATTTTCAATGTTTTTTTACAAATCTATTACACCAGATTGAAATTGAAAAAGGAAAATTACAATTGTTTTGCAAATTAAAATGTCTTGCATTTTTTTGTTTCCTTCTTGATCATCATTCCAATGTTGTTTTATTGCAAATGAAAAGAAAAGGAGGGAAAAAACCGGATACGAAGATTGAACTTCAATGTTTGTTACAACTCTATTTGAACAAACTAAAATTAAATAAGGGAAATTACAATTGTTTTGTAAGTTAGAATGTCCTGCAATTATTTTTCTTCTTATTGATTGTTATTCCAATGTTGTTTTACTGCAAAACAAAAAGAAAAGCAAAAAATAAAAGAAAAGAAATACAAAGATGGAGTCAAATGTAGGTGAGATGTCATTTTCTACAAAATTTATATTTGATACTCTAGTTGTTTTAATTAAGGAAGAATTATAGTTGGTTAAGGATGCATGAAAATGTGTTAGATGTAAAGATTTTAATTTTCTGACAATTCAGGTATATTTTTTTTTTGAATTATAGTTTAAAAGATATGAATTTTATAATGTGCATTCATTTTGAATTATGGTTTGAAATGTATGAATTTCACAATTTGCATGCATGGAAATGTGTTAGTTGTAAAGATTTCCTTTTTGTGCAAATTTTGGTATGTTATTTGTATTTTTGTGAATTACGGATTAAAATTTATGAATTTTACAGTTTTCTGTATTTTTACTGAAATTATTTAAAACCCGACAGTGGGCCCCGCTTGTCAGGTTTTTAATAATTTACTGAAACCAACTGCGAAAAAGAATAAAATGCTGACTTGTGGGCCCCACCTGTCATTGGCACAGGAATTTCTCGGCGGCGCGGCCACGGCGAGTCTCGTCGGAGGAGGGCGAGTGGGGTGGCGCGGCTGTGCGCGTTGCGTGCGCACGGACGCGGGCTACCGAAAGGTAGTGGCGCGGCGACCAAATGGTCGCCGGAGCACCGGCTGGAGCATGGCGGAGCAGCGTTCGGCGGCGGAGAAGACTGAGCCGATTCCGGCGACTGGGGCCACCCCAGCAAGCGCAGATCGACGGAAGAGGTAGAGGAAGTGGCGGCGGAGAGTTCTGCATGCTTCGATTTGACCGAGGAGGCGCGGAGCGGCGGCGGCGGCGATTCCGGAGTCGCGGGAGAAGAAGAAGAGATTGAGTTGTGGTGTCATTTTACACGTAGATCCCTGGGTTTTCGGGAAATTGCACATTAGTCCTTTGCGGGGTTTTTTTTGTAAAAATTTGCGCCAAAAATCGTGCTAGAAGGGTGACCGGGTGGCTACCGGCGCGGCGGAGTGGTGACCGTCGACGTGGCGCTTTCTGGTTAGTGCGCTTCCGGGAGAACTGTTGCTAGGAACAGTACCTCACATTGGAGGCGACGTGGCTTCATCGTGATCGTCCATTCCATCGATCCGACGGTCAGAGGAAAGGAGGCGACGTGGCGCACTGGATCAGGGGTTGTCATGTCCCTCCTTTATATATAAAGGTATGTAAACGCTGCTTCGTCCTATCTCCAACTGTTGTACAGGTTTTCCATTGTTTCCGATGCGTCATGTTCATGTTCTTAAGGTTTCTTATATACTCCCTCCGTATCAAAATATAAGACTTTCTACCTATTTTCTACACACATGTATGTAGACATGTTTTACTGTAAGATTCACATGAACCTTCCACAAAAACATGTCTAAATACAAGTGTGTGAAGAGTAGGTAGAAAGTGCTATATTTGGATACGGATGGAATATCTCTTTTGTTACCTTGTCATTCTTTCCTTGTCGTCATGTGTGTGATTTACACCTAATTGGATATGCTAAATCGGTGTTGCAAACATATAAAAGTGAACCGAACAAAGAGCTTTGTGGATGCATGTTCAGGTAAACATAGAGTGGTATTGTTATTTTATTATGATCCAAATTTAAGTTAAAGATAAAGACTAACTTTGGACATAGCGGAGTGAGACCCGTCGCCGGAGCCTTGGGCCGAGTGAAGCGGTACAGTACGAGTTGTTACCGACTTGGATTAGGATTCCACTATTATATATATCTCTTGTAAGCCGCCGTTCTGAGATAAGTTCATTGCTCTAAATCGCCGACGTTTGTTGGCTCACCCGATTATAGTGAAGATTTGCTGGTCGGTGCCCGTGGTTTTTGGCTTCCTACTTGGAAGGGTTTTCCACGTTAAAAATCTCATGTCCTCATTGGTTTGACCTCTCTTCCGTTCGTTGTTTATTTGCCTATCGTTTATAACATGTATAAGTACCATTATTTAGACTAGGGGTGGGCATAAAAAACGAAAAACGAACACCGAACCGAATTAATCGGAACCGAAACCGAATTCATCGGAACCGAATTAACCGAGACTAATTTCGGTGTGTATATGTAATAAACTGAATTTTAAATTATAAATTCGGTTTTGACCTCTGATTAACCGAAATAACCGTAATAACCGAGATACAGTACTAGCGAACAGCCAAACATAAACGGAAAACCCTCCTATCCATCGATCCTAACTTCCTAGCCCAACAAAAGAAAGCCTAGTAGCCCCATACACGTATACTAATCCTGGCCTACACATAGCAGGCTAGCAGACCCAATACCCTATGAATGTAAGCCTTTCTTTACGGCCATTTACATGCACGTAGGCCTGGCAGCCTGGCCGTATGCACATCGCATCGCACGCACCCACCCAACATTGAAACACGCATTCAGAGGACGCGCAGTGGCGCGTTGGTTGGGTATGGCAGTGGCCATCCCACCCGTCCGAGCTCGACTCCCAGCGGGAGCGAGTTTCGGGTGCCTCACCTGCGCAGCACTGTTCACGTGAACAGTGCTTGCGTGGCACTGCTCACGTGAACAGTGTCTGCTTCTGAGCCAATTTCACCGTGGTTCAGTCAGAGGTATTGTGGTGTGCCCACCGCCGCAGGGGTTTTCCCGTAGGTCTAGGCTCACGGGGCTCAGAAGCTTAGTATAGTCTGGTTAGGTCTAGCTTGCGCACAGGTGGCGTGCGTGTGGTGTTGAGTGTGTGTGGTGTGAGTTCAGATACTATAGCTGTACTGTAAAAGACCAGGAATTCTAAAAAAAAAGAAAAAGAAACACGCATTCACGTTTGTGCCTGCACATGTTGGCATGCAGCCATGCGCACGTATGCCAAGAATGTAAAGTCAGTTCTTTTTGTTTTCCATTATTTGGACATATCGGTTTAAAACCGAACAACTAACCGAATTATTGGGTAACCGAACTTCCGATTAATTAGAAAACCGAAATAATTTCGGTGCCTATTTCTTATAAACCGATTTACGGGAAAACCGAATAAACCGCACCGAATAAACCGAAATAACCGAACGCCCATGCCTAATTTAGACAAGCGGAGCTAGGTGGTGCATATATTTTTGTCCTCCGATGGATTCCCACGAGTTTAGTTTGCTGGTGTGCGGACAAGAAAGTTAGAAAGTAACGTTTTAATCACCAAACAATTTTCCTTCTCTAGATTAATTTCATCACTGAACCTAAAATAGGACAAGTTTGTTTCAGTCAACTTCCACCATTAGCTTCCTTCTCTTCTGGCTTCATAATTCAACTGCGAAAACCGGACCGGATAGTCATTAATCATAGTTCATAAGAACTTCCATACACGCCACGCGGAGACGACCTTTATATATCTTAATTAGTCACTACAAAATATGATGCTTGTATCCGATAACGATAGCTAGTCACATTTAAGGTTTTTCGTGATTGTTTATATGCTACTAGTTTAGAACCAAAATGGTAGTCCTTTATCTTTTTATCAGACAATTCTGACCATATGTAAGAAAGGTATCACTAGTTTAACACGCTGTATTACAACATTTATCATAGATGTGTGTGTACGAATCGATGGTCAAAGTAACATCTACGAACAATGTTAGGTCTTATAGACTTGCATTTTGGATCAGAATAAAAATAAATTACGTGTGGGATTCCTTGAGGTTTTCAGATTTCTTAGTGTACTTATGGATTTTTAAATTTTTCTGTTCTCTCAAATTTCTGAATGTTCTCCTTGGACATTTATGATTTTCTTCCGAAATTTCCTTTTTTTTAACCGTGAAAAGAAAATAATTCGTGACCCAACTTAGCCCTTCCATGAGAAAGGAACGAGCTGCATGAGACAAGCAGAGATAGAAAAAGGAGATAGAAATCACAGGACATCTCACCAAACGTAGTTGCGAATTGCGATTAGGATCAGGAGAAGAGAGGTTGATTAAGTATGCCCATCAATAATTAAATTTAGATCTACTGTGGATTGCATGGCTGCCCATGGTGACCGATTTAGCGAGAGAGAGAGAGAAACCATTTGTCTCTCTACTCGGAAGACATGCATTTTACATCTGAAGCTCCACGGACAAGTAGAATACATATGTCATGTATCTACCCTGATGTTCTCACGACACAATAGCTTGTTTCTGGCATGTTCGTAGGTGCAGCCAGATACACTGAGCTACCTTGTAAGAAGAACAAGTACTAAGCCAACCCTATCTTACAGCACTTGACATCATTAAGCTGTTGTTGGTCCTAGGTTTTCTTCACCACCGGGAGACCCTCTATTCCCGATGCATCCTATTCCCTCGGGCTCTTGCATATTTTGGTGTCTCTCCCATCCTCATTGTGTATGTGATCGGCACACTTTTTGAGCTACCCACATGTTAAGTAGGATGACATAATTTGTTATCTACTCCTTGAAGATGGTATGGTATATATAAGAGAAAAACTATGTTTTAAAAATATTAATAATATATGAGAAGAAAAGCGTTTATCACAAAAGTGAAGTTAGCAGAGCATCTTCATCCATTAATGTTGAAGGGCGATTAATTCTCATAAGCGGGAATGGGTGTGATGGCTATTAATAGTACTATTGTACAAATCTAGAATTGATCCTTCAAGGGATATGATGAGTGCTATATATGAATACGGAGGTGGGGGTGTTTAGATAAGAACTACCAATAGCACGCTGTCCCGCGCATTTGCGGTGCTAGAGTTTCATGGTCTTGGTCTCTTGGATGAGCAAATATAACCGTGACAAAAAATATATTTACTACACGTGAACATATTTCTATAAAATTAAATCATAATTCTGTAGAAATAATATGTGACGAATAAATTCTAATTTTTTAATTGACAATGCAAAATATCACTAAAAGTAAGAAATGTTGACTACATATGTTGATTCTACTCAATCGTTATTTCTATGATCCATTTTCAATGGATAATTATGCTTTAGAGGATTAGAACCTCATTATGATGGTTTTTAAATATGTTATCGTGATTTTTATCCAAGAATGGAATATGAACTCCACATTTTTCTCCCTGAATCCACCTGCCTCATCATTAGCAGTATTGGCCATCATGATAATGCTAGCTAAATGCTTCCACACAGTCTGATCTATGTTGCTTCTATCCTGCATAATACTATATTTATACTGAGAGAGTTATATTGTATTCTCGTATTGAGTCTTCTGGATTTTATCGATAAAAAATATTGTAATGTGACCTAATAAAATTATATTGTAGAACTTATAGCTTAGGCACTTACGGAATTATGAACTGCTTCATTGGTTCATAAGTCATATTGCTTTCAGAAGTAATGCAAACACTAGTAGGAATATGCTTATAGCCACCACGCTACCGCTAGCGGACGGGCATTTGCGTCCGCCAGCGCTATTACCGCCGGCGTGCGGCCTATCATGTACGCCAGGAGTAAGTGTGTTACCGCTGGCGTGCGACCCGCCATGCACGCCAGCGGTAGGTGTACACAGGCGCCAGCAGGTGGGACTAACTACCGCTGGCGGACGACATCCTTGTTCGCCAGCAGTACTTGACTTACCGCTGGCGGACGGTGCATCGTGCCCGCCAGCGGTAGTTGGCTCAGCTGGGCCCAGAAACAAGCAAATTACCGCTGGCGGACGGCTTTACCTGTCCGCCAGCGGTACGTGACTTACCGCTGGCGGGCGCTGCCTGTCGTCCGCCAGGGGTAACTTGGCATGTGTACCCTTATGTTTCTGTGACTATTCATCGAAATAGGTCAAATTCTATAAAACTATTGATATTTCTGTGATATAATCACTAGTTGTGTACCTTACAATGATTTAAAAAAAATTCAGACCAAACTATCAAGCACTTGTAGTTCAAATTTGGATTAATTTCAGAAAATCAACATAAACTCATTTAACTAGGCGAAATTAGATAGAAATCCAGAAAATTCCTAATACTTAGGGATTATCCATCAAATGTGGACTATTGTTTGTGATAATTAGATGGGTGCCATTTTGCACCATATTTTTTGTACTTGGTTCACAAAAAAAGTCATTTTTTGCACTTAGAAAAAGGAAAATGATATTTATAAAAATAATTTAAAAACTCCCTTCGGAACCATGGTTTCCTATACCAAGATACATCTATTTGCCGAATATGAGAACTTTATCACAAATTATGCCGTGGGTATGGTCATAACTTGGTCATTTGACTTGAAACTTATAGATGCTTATACATGATAGACCTTTTTGTGAAGAATTTTTTTGAACAATTTGTCCAAAATCAAGTTTATCATTTTCCATAGCAACTAGTACACATAAAAGGACTCAATGCAAGCGGATATTTTTGAGAGCTTTTTCACTTTATTTGATTTTTTTCGAAAAACGGTCAAAAGGCCACCAGGACTATTCATTGAAACGGGTCGAATTTTTCAAAACTATCGATATTTCGGTGATATAAACCACTAGTTGTGTACCTTAAAATCAGTTTTGTAAAAATTTCAGACCAAACTATCAAACACTTGTAGTTCAAATTTGGATTGATTTCAGAAAATCAACATAAACTCATTTAACTAGGCAAAATTAGATAAAAAGCGAGAAAATTCCTAATACTTGAGGATTATCCATCAAATGTGGACTACTCTTTGTGATAATTAGATGGGTGTCATTTTGCACCATATTTTTTGTACTTGGTTCACAAAAAAAAGTCAATTTTTGCACTTTGAAAAAGGAAAATGATATCCTATTTTTTGTAAGGGTTACATATGGACTACTTTGTGTGAGAATTGTAAGGGTTACATTTTACACCATATTTTTTGTAGTTGCTTCACAAAAAAAAAATCATTTTTGGCACTTAGAAAATGGAAAATTATATTTCCAAAAATAATTTGACAACTCAATTTGGCACCATTGTTTCCCATACCAATATATAAATTTAAACATTAAAATGATATTGACCAAAAACCTATCATTTTAACAACCTATGACATGAATATGTTCATAACTATTTATAATATATTGCCTAAACTATTTTTCTAAGAAAAATTAAATAGGAAAAAAAAGAAGCAAACCGGCCAGCCCACACTCCACAGGCCCAGCCCACCATCCCACCTTGGCCTATCTAACCCCCAACCCTTCCCCACCTCTGCCTCCATCGACCGCCGCCACACACCCCATCGCGCTCGACCCGCTCCCCTCCTCCCCCGCCTCCATCCCACGAGCAAGCTTTAGCTCCTCTCGAACCCATCCCCTTCCCGTCTTCTTTCTCCCACCAGCGACGCGGCAGGATCTGCCGGCCGGCGGGTGGCCATGGCGGATTGGCGGGGGGTGGTCTTCCCGCTTCCACTAGACCTCCACTACTCGTCTATGGCGGACAAGAGGCCTTAGCCCGATCCTTCCCGAGGCATCTGCCGTGATGCAGTAGGCATGTGTGGCCAGCACACATCCTCTTCTTCCCGCCGCTGGCCGATCTAGCCCTCAAGGTCCTTTCCGATGCTGGATCGAGCCAAACCAATCGTCGGGGTCGCTAGATCTGTCCCCTCCGGACAACTACTTCACCGAGCCTCAATGTTTCTCTCCATTCTCTCTATCGGATTCTCTCTCTGAAGTTTTTGACTCTCTCTCCCTGTAGACGTCGCCGCACACGAGCGTGGAGCCCAAGCCTCCACTGGAGCTTGGAGCCTTGGACGGGACGCACGGTAGGTGCACAGAACCGGCGTCTACGACTTCAAGCTATGGCGACGTGACTGGAGAGAGGCTCAGGCTGGACGTGCTTTGGATGGATCCAGCCACTAGGTTCGGTACCAGCTTACTCGTCATCGCCACCGTCTCCTACAGCCACGAGGTGCGCATACTTGTTTATGATGTTTGTGTGCCTCCATCAATCCTCTTTGGCGTCTTAGATATTGCAAAAATAGATACTTGTTCAATTTGTTATCTGTTGATTTCATATATTTGCTTATGGACGATTTCCTGATGATCATGTGCATGTACATGTGAAGGAGTAGATAAATGGGTGATTTGATCACTGATTGCTTCTTCCTGGTCATATACATGACCAGATAATGTAGGTCTATTAAAATTGTGTGTTTGAGTGAGTTAATAGTTGTGATTTGCATATTTTTACCAAGTTACAAACAGAGGCAACAACCATCACTTGACAAAACAGCAATATTAGGTACATGCACCTAAATGTTTTCATCAGCTGAGATGATGCAAAATAATTTTGGACCTTAAGTATGTTTGTCTAATGTACTATACTCTGTCTGATTTATTTTGCAACAGTGAGATGTACATCTAGCTACTTTTCTATCACTGCTGAGGATGCAGTTTTGATCTGGCTTATTTGTTTCTTGATGTAGTTCTTCTAAGCTGACAGCTATTTATACTGTTGCAACTTCTAAGCCTGCCAAGTGTGAAAAAGTGTTAAATTACGTTATAAAGAAATGAGTTGATGTGATGATATCATCTACAACAATGAAATTGCAGTTTCCTAGTGCTGTTTGTCAAATCTGTTGTTCGTGATGTTTTGCTATTGTCGATATTATTTGTCAAGTAGATAATCTCCTATGTCTGACTATTATTTGGAATATTTGATTTACTTATTAGCTTTAGTTGGTGCCAGTTTAGCTTTTTTTTAATGCAGATTGTCTTATTCTCTTATGTTAGTGATGGATTATGAATGCTTAAGTTCCTAGACGTACTTGACCCCATTTTGTTTGCTGCTTATGCACAGGCAGTGCTGCTACCGTTGAGGTCTCTCCTCCATTTATTCTTGCAACAATTTGTTCCCTTTTTTGACCAGTTTTATGTGTTGCACAAAATCTCCCTTGTGCATACACGGTGGGTGTAAATTAAAATGGAACTGCTTTCTTGCTGCTGCTTATAAAATATACTTGTCGAATTTTCAGGTTCGAAGCATATTGGGCGAGCCGGCGCGAAGTGTATGATCTTTGAATCTTTCTGTAGCTTCTAGTGATTGCATTGGTGAACTAATGAGGACTCTGAACTCTGATCCTCACCTGCTTGTGCGTCTTCGGCTACAACCCGACTGCAGTAAGTGCTCTCCCTTCTCCATGGTGCCTTCGTGCCATATCTGTGCTCTGCCTTCATGCCGGTTTAGTTTACATTTCCATCGGATGGACTGTTCAGTGGTTCCTTACTAGGGTCCCTACATTTTTCAATGAGCCCTACTTTCCCATGCCTGTAAACTTGATACAGTGGAGAAACCAAGAAACAACGAAATTATTTGTTTTGTGCATCTGCTCACCTCTGTTGCTTCTATTCTTATGCAGCACCCACCTAAAGGTCTTCTTTCAATCGTCCTGCTAGATGCTGCTGCCATCTGTGACCGTCTGACGGGAACCAGGACGCGAACAAGGAGGAGGAGGAGGCGTGATGCCCAACAACATCGACAAGTCCCGGCCGTGGGGACGTCCGGAGGTGCTCCGGTGCCTGCAGAGTTCTGCACTGCCATACGGCCATCGAGCCCTTAATGTTAGCGATGGTATGATGCCGATTTTAGGATTGTTAGGACCTGCTATTAGCTGGAATACTTCTTGTGGATTGTGTTTTGCTGGATTTAACTTGCTGTGGCAAATTTAATCCCCATATCATGTAGTTTTGTGAATCCGTGTAATCATATTGTTTGGTGAAGATAAGTGTTGTGCTTGAAGTTTCATTTTTGCATTTCTTAATCCCTAAATTGATGCATTTAAAATGTGTGGTGTGACCTGTACTACTGGATGAACTACTATATGCATCTGTTTAGATGAAAAGACTGAAAAATAAGATTTAATTTTTTTTGAATCATAAATACTTACTACTGGCGGACAAACCAGAACGCACGCCAGCGGTAAAATGACGTACCGCTGACGGGCTTGCTCACTTACCGCTGGCAGACGTCGCGCCCGTCAGCGCTATTGTCTCTACCGCTGGCGCACAGAAGTGTTGCCCGCCAGCCAGCGGTAATTGTTACCACTGGCGTAGTCATCGCTGGCGGGCGCCCGCCTGCCAGCGGTAGCACATTTTTCGTCCGCCAGTGGTAGGGGTTTCCCTACTAGTGAAATGCTTATGATTGATTACAATGACAAATAATTCAACCATATGTAATATTTCTTGCTATATCGAAGTTTTGTTCTTACCTATGATGTCGTACTTTGGTTTGATTCGCTCTTATTGCATGGTGTATGTAGTATGATTCTATTAGGTATATGGGCTCTATAAATTATTGAAACTTATAGAAATTTTGACTTGTGATATCGGTAGTAATTTAATGCTTATTGAGTAAAATGGTTGTCCTCTATCTCAGCTTGAGGTGATGAGTGAAATATGGTTAGGGACATATAACTTGTCCAAAGGTTCTAGATTCAGGATTGAAAACTCAGCTAATACTCCCTCCGTTCGGAAATAGATGTACATACATCTAAATTTTGAGATAGGTAAGACAATCTATTTCCAAACGGAGGGAGTACAATATATAAATGCGGCATGTCAGAAATCCAAATGGGCTTAGACGAGCCACGGGGGATGTCTTGGAGTATACTATCCAGTTCTCTCTCTCATATTGAGATTGTGAGTGAAGTTCCCAGTGCATGCAATTTTAAAATATCAACTTCATACACCACATCGGTCGTCTATACAATGTTTTTTTAATTCTCCCTCGAGTTCCCTAATGGTTGATGTTTTGAAATCAACAATCTTTATAGTTGTAAGTGCTCACAAAATCGTATTATATTGAAGTACCTTTTGTGATAAATATGCAAGTATGATTTTCGCTTATCTAATCTAAAGTACGTAGTGTTAAATATATTGGTATTCAAAGATTTTGCTTATATCCAAAACAACTTCAGCATGAAACAAAGAGTAACACTTTGAAAAGACACTTTAGTTTACTTAGAATTACTAACTACTAAGCTATGCGATGATGCCAAAAGCCTATTGATCTTAGCATCTGTTTCCATATGACCATATCGTTAAGGACAACTTCTACTCGATTTCATTCACCTCTAGCTTGCGTGCCATGCTCTTGACATTATATTGCATCTTACAAAATTCCCTTGGACCCAGTAACCTAATGGCACACACAATGCAATGTGCAATCAATTAGGAGCCACGAGTACTTTTTGCACAACCACTAATACAAACTAAAGAAATAAAAAAAGGAGAGCTCAGGGCTTCTCAGCTTAACTAACTATGCCAACAATAGGCTACGTAACCCAATTTCGCGTCGATGAGGTCATGAACCTATGTGAATTGGTTGTACATCCACTCCCCTAGCCAACTTAGTCACCTTGGTCATATGTTTACTTAGAAAATAGGAGACCCTATTTAGTCGATGTATCGTATTCCCGTGGCTCTTAGATATTTGTTTATTGTCTCTTCCATATATCCTCTTTGTTGATCTTATTTTAATCTTATCTTCCCACTTGTATAGAGCTACCAACATGTTAAGTACGATGCCATAAGTTGTTATCTACTCTAGTCTAGATGGTGTGGTATATATAGGATAAAAGATTTGATCACAAAAGTGAAAATTAGTAGAGCATCTTCAGTATTTATTTTGGAGGGAGATGAATGCCCATAAGTGGGTGATGCGTGTGGTAGTAATTAATATACAAATTTCCAATTTTCGATTTGGTCCTTTGGAGATGATGAATGATATTAAGAAGGAAGTGCGGGTTTAGATAATAAGAACTATCAATGCTTCTCAATGTAAGAGTTTATGATTCGGGCTGCAATTGTGCACGCCTCGGTGGTTGTATTGCTGAGTATATATACAATTACAAACTTGAGATACAAGTCATACTAGGTCGGCTTGTGATCTATACAAGGAAACCGATCAGTTAGCTTGTTCTCGTATAGGACTCACCAGTGGCGGAGCTACGGCATCTGGAACCAGGGGTCCCAGAGGGTGTCACAACACATAAAAATAAATTTTAGGGGGTGCATACATGGTGGAAAAAAATGATTTTGCAAAGAAATTGAATGCTACCCGGTGTATCTGAGACCCTAGGCTCAAGATGAGACCGACTTTAAATTAATGAATCCACCACACACAAACAGAGTTTGTACAAGCCGTGAACCGGCAACAGAGCACGCAAGCTCAAAATGGAAAGATAGCGCCCTAAACACGAAAGTAGCACATGAGATGAAACCACATAAAGCTACTGAAAGCAGGGGTGTACTAGCAGCCCCCAAGATAAAGCTACTGAAAGCTGGAGATATCTAACACTCAACTTAACTTCATAGTAAAATTAGAAGGGTAAACCGCGCATTTGTTCGGTTGGATGTTATACCTATTACTACTACTACTACTACTACTACTACTACTACTACTACTACTACTACTAGATTTCTCTCACCTCCGGCATCCTGGATACCGCTACCATCCAAGGACGCGGATGCTCTAAAACCTTCAGAAATGCCACCGGATACTGCATCTTACAGTGTTCGTGTTTGTCTCGCGGTGTCAATTTACGTAATGGCACACACTAAACGATGCAAAATGCAACTAAGGGCTACTATCTGACACCGACAGCATACAACATACAACGGATGCACTTTGCAATCAATTAGGGCCAATCAATACTTTTTTCACAGCAACTAAAATACAAACTGAAGAACAAATGCTCAGGGCCTCCCCCAAGCTGAACTACCGAACAACAGGCTACGCTTCCTGCATGATTCGTCCTCCACTAGGCTGCTTCCCCTCAGTCAGTCAGGTCATGAATAAAACATTCGACATCACGTCTCCAGCACACTGCAGCCATCATCAAGCTTGTCTAACCCTGAACCAGCACCGGCGATGATCGACGCCGCCGCAATTTCCCAGCGTGTCATCAGAGTCGGCAGGAGACCTCCTTCCACCGCGAACCTCGAGCTTTTCTGTTAGATCATCAGTTTCTTTCTATACGAGCAACATCACGGTTAGCGAGAGCTAGGACGGTCAGGGCTCTATCACTTCCCGAATCTCAAGCATTTGTTCTGTTTTGCTTCGTCCATGCTCGAGGACGGCGGCATCTGGGGCGCCCTGGGTATTTTCTCTCTCGCGAGCTTCTCCATCGTGTTGACAAACCTCCGGAGATGCCGGATGTACTCAGGGTAAGTCTCCAGGTTGCAGTGGCCACCGCCTTTGACCCATAGAGGCTCGTACTTCTCCTTGGCAAGCTCCCACAGGCGCTTGCCGTGGGAGAAGTCGACAATGTCGTCCGCTGTGCCCTGACATGTCATCCAGAAAGTTCAGATCAACCAAAAAAAACCCGGTTCAAAGCTATGATAAAGTATAGCATGTTAATGAGTCTTGATACAAAGATAATGAACTACACGGCCTATTGAACTTTAGTTAACTGGACGTATTTTGAACACAATATTTGGAAACAGATCAAGTCTATGTTCATAACAGGCATACATTTCCTTGCGGGTAAAAGAAATACCAGTATATACATTTTAAGGGGTGTACTAAAGCAAAACTGAATGGGCCCGATATTGATCGGCACTAATAATTAAATAAGCATTGATGGTCCATGTGCATAAGCCACAAGCAATGAAGCAAAAAGTTGGTGAGGTGGGAACTTGTCACAATTTGCTTTGCTTTCTTTATTGGAAGGAACAAAATCACAGAAGTTCCATCGAAGACAGAGATCAATGACACAGACTCGCTATGAGAAAAAGATACTCTAAACAATAATGCAAAAGTGAAGTGCCTACTCACATGTATAACCAGCACTGGACATTCGACCTGCTTTATTTTGTCGATGTTCTGCAAACATTGGGAGTAAGGGAATTATGACTACAAAACATATAATTCAGAACCAAAGCAAAATCATGTCCAGACTCTGACTTACCTTGAAGATATCAAACCAAAGAGTCACTTTAACTGGATACAGAACACGTATGCCTGATAGAATACCACTGTGAAGAACAACCCCTCTTAGTTTTTCCAAACGTGAGGCCAAGTGCAATGTCGGTCCGCTTCCAACTGATTGCCCATACAGGATTAGGTCCTCTTGCTCTATCCCATATTCCTTTTTCAAACAGTCATAGACAGCCTCTATGTCGTAGTACGTGTTATACTCCGACGGCTTTTGAAGCAGAAAACAAGATTGAAAAAGGAGCATAATTAGGATACGTATTCCTCGCAGGAAAAAAAAAGAACTCAGCTACCTAAGCATAGACATGAATGTATCAACTGACATTTATTCTGCTCTAACTCCAATTGTCTTCCAGCTTTGTATATTGCATATGGGAACAAGCACACATGCTAATTCATTATCTGCTTAGCCAAGAAAGTTCTTGAGTAGGGACCGACTACCGATAAGTTGGGGCTGTTGGTTCCTTTAGCTTTATCAAAAGGATGACAACCAGACAAAGGTAACATCATGGTCTAGAGTAGCAGAAAGCCAGTATGACTTTTGGGGTGTTTCTAGTGAGCGTAAAAGAGAAAGCATGACCAACCATTTGCCGAAGTCCGTTTCTAGATGAGGCCAACAAAGATAGGAGTGAGTAATAATTATTTGCTTTGAGAAAGGATACCCACACATCTACTGAAGAACAAAAAGTTGATTATGAGAACTGGTAGGGAGAATGCAATCTAGTAGTTGTTCGATAAAGTCATTGATGAAATGTGGCATTATCATATACAGAAGACATCGTGATAACAAAATTGAGAGCTTATGTGAGAATGTGACGTGACTAAACCAAAAAGAAAACTTAACTGCAAATTTAAGCAACAAGAGTTTGAATTCTTATAATTGCTAGGAATTCAGATTCTTACTTTTCCTGTAGAGGCCCCATATCCTGAGTAATCATAGCTGCACAGGAAAACCAAGTAAACAGATTTAGTAGATCCATTAAAGGAGAATCCAGAAAAAAAATCAGCATAATTGTCGAGCTTTTCTACATTTATGGGTGCAAGGAAAAATCACAGTCCCATCAGATTCAGACAGCAACTTTTCAGGTGGTGGAAATGATTATGTTCTCAAAGTCAAGCAGTAGGCATCAACTTGATCCCCCAGAAAAAAAACTCTCATGAACATGAGATCTGAAAATATTCCATGGACAACTATTCATCTAACATATTCATGATATAAGGGTACCCAGCAGAGAACATGCAAGTTATGATCATCCGCAATCCAAACATCACAGGGAAACAATATACTACAATAAGACTGAAGGCGCTGGTGTTGTTTTCTGTAAAACATAATGCTCTGAATCCTAGATTCCTTATAAACCACCACAACAAATGGCACACAAATGAATGATGCCGTAATTTGCCCACTACAAACGCAACTAGCTGACTAGCATTGCTGAAGGCAGCAGCAAGAGCAGAACACCTAGCGGACCATTTTTCAGCATCAGAGCAAAACCTGACGAAATGGTACAGACGTAATAATACAATAATTGAAGCTGTTGAAAAGCATGGGATCTTCACAAGATTAACCTGCCAAGTTATCAACCCCTCGTGTTCTTAACAAATGCAAGCAGTTAGCTGTTTATTTTCTACCCCAGAGTCGTTATCACGATACTGCTGGGGCAAATTACCTCCAGGAAGAAGCTGGTTCGAAATATTAAAGCTATCATCATTTCGTAAACCAATGTAGTACAGTACAAAACAGAAAGCAAAGGAGTGGTCAAAGAGAGGAACAGATCTTCTCCCGACCAATAAAAAAGTTCCAGACGCCACCATAGCATTGCTAAAAGCAGCAGCAACAGCAGCAGCAGAACATCTAGCGGAGCCTTAATTGAAGCTGTTGAAAAGCATGGGATCTTCACAAGATCAACCTCAGTCAGATGTCAGGTTATCAGCCCCTAGTTCTTAACAAATGCAAGCAGCTAGATGTTTCTGTACCCCAGAACTGTGATTAGGATAATGCTGGAGGAAACTGTAAACCAAACCACAAAAATGCAAGCACAGGAATGGTCAAACAGAGAAACAGATCTTCTGCACTCTGCAGGCCAATCAAAATGTTGCAGACGCCACCGTATTTATTGTATAATCCCAGTTGGCTGACTAACAGACAAAAAAAGAAGTTCAATTAAATCCTCTACGGACCAAAGCAGCATGTCCTGTCCTACAGCGAGAAAATAGTAAGTCGCGACGTTGATACGGAATGTTACGAGGAACACGACGGACGAACCAACAACCGCCAAATCCAATCGGAAGGAGGTTGCACAGAAAAATACTAAAGAAGTTGTTGAATGTAGGATGATGGACCTGGAGATTGTTTGTTAATTTCTTAAGAGAAGAGAGAACACGTCGTCGTCTTGAAGGCGGCTCCGGGCGGATGCAGCGCAACTCGAAGCCCAGAAAAATGCGAGAGGAACTAACAAGCAACCTAACGGACGGACGGTGACGGACCTCATGATGTTGACGCGGAGGTGGGAGCGGAGCTCGGCGAAGAGGCCGAGCATCTGGCCGAGGTCGGCGGCGTTGCCGTGGGAGTAGAGCAGCGTGAGGCGCGCGGCGGGGTGGCGCCAGAATGCGGCGACGACGCGCGTGCCGGCCCGGGTGGGCAGCGCGTGCACGTCCACGGCCGCGTCGGGGAGCAGCCCCGTCATCCGCAGCTCGCCCGCCGCGGAAGCCACCACCTCGTACGTCGCCGGCTCCGGCGGGAAGAAGGCCAGCCGCGCCGCCACCGACGACGTCACGTTCCCCATCCGCCCGCGTCGGCCCCGAACGACGGCTGGCTATTCCTGGCAGCGTGAGAGCTGGCTCCCTCCCTCCGCTTATGAGGGGGCGCGGCGTCCCCCTCCTTTTTGGGCTCCTCTCTCCTGCTCTGCTTTCTTGGTTTGGTTTCTCTCTGTTTCCTCTGCTCAACGGTGGTGTGGCGTGTGGGCGTGGGCTGGCTTGTCGAGCGAGGGAGGGCGACGGGACGGAAGCTTGGATTTGGATACGGATTCCATTCTCTCGGAAGGACGCGCGGAAATGAGCGCAAAAATGCAGGTGAGAACGGATCGTACGGTACTGGTACCATCTCTTTCGCATCTGCCAAAGTCATACGCTACAAAACAATATCTTTTTCAAATAACCTTCACTCAACTTATGGCCCTTAAAAAAGGCCACAGGTTTTGGCGTTCAGAAAATCTCAGAGGATCTCAGAAAACGTCATACACTTAGGCGTATCCCGAGCCTGAGAAACACAAAAATTCTAAGTCATTTGGAATAAGCCATTTGATTTGGCGTTTTTAGTCTCAGAGCCTCCGAGAATCTCAGAAAACACACATTAAATGGTTTATCCCAAATGACTTAATTTTTTTTGCATTTTTTCTGGACTAGGATAAGCCAAAGCCTATAGCGTTTTCTGAGATTTTTTAGAGCCTCTGAGATTTCAAAAAGCCTAAAACCATGGCGTTAGATGCCGAGGGCCATATCTACCTGAAAGTTATACGAAGGGTCACAAATAGCTGAAAGTTTGATTAAGGGTCATTTAGTAAAACTGGTTATGCACTATTTTTGTCAGTTCACAAATCATTGTATTTTCGTTAAAATTGATACAAAGACAAATTTGAATATGTTCTTTTACTAGAGAGAGTGTATGCAAGTGTTTGGTGAATCGGATGAGGCCAATGCTGGAAATAGCTAGATTTCAAACAAAGAATTGGACCGCTTGATTTCCGATGACGCTATCGTTACATTTTGTCTTTATCAAAAAAAATCATTGCATTTTGTATGTCTTCATTTTATGCGACATTATAGTGTCCCAGAGGAGCCTTGTTGTCTATACAAACATGATATATCGAAGGCATGTTACCGAACTGACCAGGGTTTGTAGACAAGTCGTCGGTTAAACTAGTGTTTTTATGGAACTGTGAGCGAAGTGGGTTATGCAACGTGTAACTATGACTGCTCATTTCATTAGTTGTTACTATTGTTATCTTCGTAGGTGAATGGAAGTAGATAATAATATGTTGTGCAAACTTCTCGACATGTGTTATTTGATTATTCATCAGTATTTGCTGCGCCTTACAACTTATTGAAGATGACAAAGGGAATAAGTGGAAACCGCAACAAACCTAAAAATTATCCTAGGACCCAAAACGATGTCCACAATTTCACAAAAAATGAAAATAGGGAGTTTTCGCAACATCCTAATAACCCTTTACCAGAATTTCCCGGACTTGGAAATCCACAAAAACATGAAAATAAGAAGTTTTCACATAATTGTGTGTTACACTATAACGACCAGAAAACACGAAAACGAGGATTCTTGTATAAACATACGCTGAAAATACCATGCCATACATGTTAATTGACAACAGAGAAAGTTCTACTGTGATCTTCATAAGTTATGTCATTATCATTACATTAAATACTTCAAATAACGGGACAATGCAAATCAAGCACATATTAATGATCATTGATGGAAAAATTAATATTTATCTTTATCCATTAAGAATATGCCCTAAATCATCATTCGTTGGACATATTAAATGTTAGATGGACCATCAATAATACGAATTTAAAACTATCCATAAAAAACGTTGGTTTGTCTATATATTCTCTTCTCCAGATAATGTCAAGCTATTATAGAGTCAAACATTCTAAGTTATTCAAGGATCCCACTTCGATTCCTTGTACCAATGGGTCGTGATTATGTTGTCACATCAATCATCATGTGCTTTTTATTTGCACCTTGCTACCACAGTTTGGCTGAACCAATAGATGGTGGTGGTAATCTATTGACTACTGAGAAGGTATGATTCAACATATGAAACTCATTTAACTTCTTTCAGGCACCGTGTTCTTGTAGATGTTGGGCCACTTAATAATGTTATTACAAAATTAGTCGCTCGTAACTATTCTTTGTTATCTTGAGATACTGATGACGTTCCTCGAGAAGATTTCAGATAGTAGGGAGGGTGCATTTGTACAGTTATAGATGATTATTTACTCCTTAAAATTCTTTGTTATATGTTTCAGAATTAAAAATTAGAGCACTGAATGGTGAAGAAAAACAAATCTTTCATGGACTTAATAAGACAATTATTCTAACTAGCCAAATTAACTTTGAGGTTTGCAGAATGCTACTGATCTATGGGTAGCTAAACCTTTCCGCCTAGCCCCAGGAGCCAAATTTATAAATGGTGGAAGAAACACTATATCTCATGTACATAATCCCCCTCCCTCCTCTCTCTCTCTCTCTCTCTCTCTCTCTCTCTCTCTCTATTTTGGTCATGTTGTTGGATCTTTTTACTAGTATTGACGGTACATGCACACACATTACATGCCCATATATGTACCATGCCATGTAATAAAAAGGTAAATCATTGCATATTCGGGTAAAAAGAAAGCATACGTACAAGTCCTTGATAAATAATGGTGTAAAATCACATGCATGAATGACTTGCCTAGCTTGTCCTTTCTTTTTTCCATGCAGTTTGTCGTTTTTTTACATGTACATAGTGAGAACTAACCTTTGAGAAAACACATTTTAGAGGATATATTTTATAGTGCTCATAAAAATAATATATTGTGAATGTTCATCTAGTGAAAAATGTATACAGATGATGTTCAAGTACATGATCCAAAAATATTTAAAAATATGCATAATCAAAATTTTACAATTTTATGCATATGTCTTAAACTATAGGCTTTAGGAAACTCGAGGGAATAATTCGTAAGGCTAAATTGTGGGTATCACTTAAAGCACATATGACGCACACTTTAAACAATACTTTAAAACTTTTTATTGAAATACATTTGTCTCTAGAGGCTGAGATCTGTGTGTTTAATCAAGAAGAATATATATACCTAGATAGTGATCAGAAAATTTAACGAAACTAGATATGAATACATACTACATGATCAGATGAATTAGTTATGACAAATTTGTGTATATACATAATTTTCCTGAATTATTCACTAATTTGAACTTGTTTTGTATCACTAGTATGCAATGTGGCACACAGCGCCAGGAAAATACCATGGTCTTCGAGCTGAAATGAGTATATGGGGTTCACCAAATCAAGAATATTCTCAAGAGACTGGAGCAACCATACAGATCTATTGTGAAAATGGAGGACACTACAACTTAATTGAAGCTGGATTTCATGTGAAACATCAAACTCACTCATTCTGATAAACTAAAATGATTTTATTGAAACTAGTAATTTAATTAGAATATGGTTTGGTTTGCAGGTTTCCCCATCTTTGTACCATAATAGGGATATTCGCTTCTTTACATACTCGACGGTAAGTGTAGGCCATGCCATTTTAAAAATACATAATATGGAAGTTTCATTTTACATCAACAGAAGAAATGTTTCCTTGTACCATTGCTCAGGAAGACACAGAAGCACCAGGATGTTACAACTTGCATTGCGGGGGATTTGTTCCCGCAAAAGGAGCTGCACTGGTACCCGGCCAAGCCGTTTCTCCTCCTTCAGTTTATGGAAAAGCTGACCACTATGTCAGGCTTAGCTTAAATGAGGTGCCTCTTTTGTTCTTGTAGATACTAATACACCTCTCAGTAGATCAGAGTTAATCATGTATACATGGCAAATAAACTTGCATGCTGCTAAACATTTTGAAGGAAACCATATTTTACTGGATTCTTTACTACATATTTTGGAAGTACATTAATTATAAAGAAAGTTTATATCATAATATGTCACATAAATCTACTCACCATCCCATCAGATGTATGTACGTAAGAAACCTCACTTGACAAAATGGACAACCATGGAAATCTCTTGTGCAAAATTCGAGATAACAATGGTTGAGATTTAGCTCAATGTTGATGATGAACATGAGATACTATAGTACATATATTCTAAATTCTAAAGGAATGCAACAAGCTATTAACTTATTGCCTAGAAATTCGATTGAAAACATTAAGCTTCAGGATTTTTTTTGTCATGTGTTAACTTTCTTAATTAGGTAGATGCTAAATATTACCTCATAGTCTACTATAAAGCTATGGAAGATAAGATTACTCACAAAATATTAGTTGCCAACTATATTTATCTTTATGAGAATTATTGTTTATGACTACTAGCCACCTTGTTGATTCTGTATAGGATCCGAACACTGGAGACTGGGTGGTGTACCGACATGATTTAGACAAACCATCATTCTTGGGGCATTTTCCAAAGGAGATTTGTCCCACGACAACACGCATACAAGCATTAACCGGATTCGTGAATTACCTAAATACTACATCGGGTCCTCCAATGGGTAGCGGTCACTTTCCCGATGAGGATGTAAAGAGATCGGCATACTTCAAGCATGTTAAGATGTATGACTCCAAAGGTCATGCATGGGACCCACATACCACTCGAATGATCGATTTAGTTGACAAGGCAGACTGCTACCGGGCAACTGGGTTACTTCTTGACTTTAAGAAGGGCTACACGTTTTACTATGGAGGACCAAGTGGTTGTGTTGGTTGATAACGCAAGTGTTTATTGCTTCTTGTTATTATTATTTCAATAAAATATGATCCTTGGTGGATAGAAATTGTTCCATGTTCTATGTACTCCATTAATGTTGAGTTGTCTCAAGTTTTTTTTTATAGTTAGACCTTGCCTATCAATTTGCAAACGGGTACCATTGCATAACTAGATCATGTTTATTATTATATTTCCAATGAAAAACATAGGACATGTATGATGCAACAAATTTTTGTATTTGGAACACTAGTACCCAATGACCTATCGAACATATGTGTGAACTCTCATCGAAAACGACCATTGATTCCAGTAGTGTTGGAGTCCTATCGCTTATGTGGAGGGCTCATCAACAACGGTGCACGACCTATTTTCTTTGAGGCACCTTTGTGCAGAAGAACTTCCACATTTGTCCGTTGCCGGTTGTCACCATCATCGGTAACAAGCTTATCCGTTCGACCGTCCGCGTTGAATGACACATTAGTAATTTTGTTTTATCTTTTTGGCATCGCACACAACAAAGTTTCTTCCATGTCGGATGAAAAAAATACAGTATGCATTTTAGTTACTTCAAACCAATGCAGTAGCTATGGAAGATCAAATATTGCTCATGAAAGTTCAGTTGCTAACTATCTTGTTTTTTTACCAGAATTATCATTTATGACATTTACCCCTTGTTGATTCTATATAGGATTCGAACTCTAGTTGTACCGACGTGAGTTACACATCCCATTATTCTTGGGGCATTTTCCGAAGGAGGTTTGCCCCCACAACATTACGCATACAGGTATTAACTGGACTCATGAATTACCTAACGACCACAAAGGGTCCTCCAGCGATTACTTTCCTGATGACGACAAAGATGTAACAAAATCGCATACTTTAAGCATGTTAAGATGTACGACTTTGAAGGTCGCTCATGGTGCACGATTAAGCCTCCAATGTTGATTTAATTGACAAGATAGACTCCTATATGACAATTTAGTTCTTTTTTTAACTTTAAGAAGTGTTGTACGTTTTACTATGGTGCACCAGGTGGTTGTGTTGGTTGATAACACAAGTTTTTATTGATCCTTGTGATTCAATAAATTATATAATATATCCTTGGTTTACATAAATTGTTGTGTGTTCGATATTTTTTTACTGTACTCCTTTAGTATCGAGTTGTATTATATATTGATGTTGTATCTCAAGCATTTCTTATCATTGGGTTGTCTATCAATACCCAAACCGGTACCATTGGACAATTCAGTCATGAAAATTCTTTGTTATGTTGGCACTTAAAAATGTACTCCCTCTAGTTCTAATTATAACACATGTTATAACCTTTTTTATCTACGTGTATCTAGACGCGTTTTAGTGTTCGTATTAACTTATTTCAGTCTTTATGTAATCCACACTGAAATTTCAAAAATATTTTATAATTAGAAACGGAGAGAGTATTCCAAAACATTCTCGCCGATATTGAAAAAAACTGACCATGACTGTGTACGCAAGTGGGAGATTGAAAGACGTAATTGTGTAATTGAGCTGATGCGCCAATGGCAACGTCGTCAAGCTAGATTCGGTCAAAAGCGGAGCAGAAACTGGTGTTGGGGACGAGTGAGTGAGGGCCCTTTTGTTTGGGCTGGTTGTGGTGTGTGCAGGGAAAGCTGCTGTCCAGGAGAAGCCGCTTTTCTGAGTGGAGGTTTTTGGCAACTCATCTGGTGTCTGACTGTAAAGTGTTGAATTGTCTGAAACACCCTTATATTCATGAAAAAAATTGTACTGTTGCGGCTTCACATGTAATAAATAACATATGCATCTAAAATTCAAGTCAAACTTCATATCCATACAATTTTCATTACATAACCATCACGAATATATAGTTGTCCAAAATACATTTCCTCTCCTGGGATGGCCGACGATTCTCCGGCGACATGAGCCTTCCTAAACATGACATGAAGTTGTGTCAAGTTGGCGGGTGGCCCATTTCTGAACTTGACATGCTCAGTACGGTACTGCAAATGAAACACAACAAATAAATTAGACATGAGCCTTCCTAAACATGAAATCAATGTGGTAAGCAAGCAAGCAGCAAGCATCTAACAAATTTCATATAACAGCTAGCAATTCCATCTAGCAACCATATACCAGGAAGCAATAACAGCTGCAAGCATCTACAAATCCATCTAGCAATGCATGTAGCAAGCATCTACAAACCGAATCACAAATTCGGAGAAGGAAATAACAGAAAAAAGGGGAAGAATCGGGGCCGTCCTCACCTAGATGAAGGGAGGCGGAGCCGGCGGGGTGGTGTGGCGGCGCAGGTTGGTGAGGACGGTGGCGACGAGTTGGTGATGACGGCGCCCGGTCGACGACGGCGCGGACCCAACTGGTCGAGGATGGCGCGGCCAGTTGGGGGCGGCGGGTGGTGTGGCGGCGCGAACTCCGGCGGCGTAGGAGCCTGGAGGAGCAGTCGTCGGCGGGGGATGGCGGCGGAGAGTCGCCGGCGGGGGGCGGCTGGTGGTGTGGCGGCGCGGGCTCCTATGAGGAGCGGAACCCTATCCGAACGATGGGAGAAAAGAAAAGGAAGCGGGTGGGGGCACGCTTGGGTTGGCTGTCCGCCGCGGGTGGTAATTTTTTGGTAATTAGGCGCAATGAAATGACCAGAAACGAATGCCCTTTCGGATGAGTCGGGGAAGCTCGAAGCACCTCAAAAGGTGCTTTTTCTCGTATGAAGGAAGCGAGCTGCTTTCGGAAAAACCCACCGCACCGCCGACCCTTTGGTTCGTTTCGCCTTCTTTTTTCCGTGGAAAGCAGCTAGAACCCCAAACAAAGCGATGGCGGCTGCTGACTGCTTGAGTTGAGTGATGTAAGTGCGTGTGTGTACATCAGCCACTGTCTCCCTGGCCCCACGCCTCGAGATCCTCGCTGATGCCATCGCCCACGTATCGGGAAAGGGTTTATACAGTTTTAATCTTCTATTTTTTCTCACCTGTCTTCGTACCGCACTTCACAATCAGATGCACGATTCGTTACGATGTGCATCCCGACTGACTTGTGACTGCAACTACATGCAAAAGCGTTGGAGAATAGGCTCAATGATGATGTATACTACTAGTAGGAAGTGATTACCCATCGGCATTTAGCAGCGTTGCAAAAGGAAGAAGAAGCCTCTCGAGTATCTACATGTTGTCATGGACACGAGACAACGGCGATCGATGGAGAATCATGCAACGTTCCCAAGTCAGATGCTGACCTGACTACCTCATGATCACTAAATTAATCAGGCATGTATTGTATTCATTTCTTATTTAAAAATAGCTTACTTTACTGTCCTAGCACGCCACATTTTAAGATTGAAGATAATGAACGAAGGATTACACTAGTTACACAGAGAGGAGAGCGATACGCAAAACATTCTCCGTGCTCGTCTTTTGGAGCCTCTCGCGGAGGAGAGTGATTGGACGAAAATGAGAGAAAAGGAGGATGGAAGGTGACATCGAAAACAACATCTAAACATGTGGTAACTCGGTGAGATTAGATAATTAAATGATGAAATCGACGAGGGTTTCCACGGGATGGTCGAAATAAGGCGAAGTGACGTAGATCAGTGTGGCTTATGGATGAACTTAACAATGATGGCGGTTTCGGTGCTTCAGTTGATCTTGAACGGCTTAGGTCTTCACGGGGCCTGGGGTCGATGTCACCTTCCATCTGTCTAAGAGTCGTCGTATCCATTTGAAATGTTGATATTTTTCGAAATATTTGGTCAAACTTGACAAAATTTGACTTTGACTAAACCCAGAACACAAACTAAATAAAAAGGGAGGGAGTAGGATATGTCATATCCAACGAATGAGTAATCTTTATCCATATCGGATTAGGATATGCCATCAATTATCCATTTATGAGTAATTTAAATGGATAATAAATGATATATCCTATTTAATTAAGATACCAACGATTATTTTGAGCAAGAAAGAAGATGTGCTCACGACGAATAATTTATGACATATCCTATTTATGAGTAATCTTTATCTGTATCAAAATACGATATGTCATAAATTATCCATTCCTTGGGTATACTTAAATGCTGAGTTAACCATGAATTTAAAACATTCCATAGTAGAACATTTCTCTACTCTATATATTCTCTTCTCCAGATAACATATAAGCCAATACAGAGCCATACAATTCTAAGTTCTATTGATACAACACAATTCCTTGTACCAATAATGGGCCGTGGTTTTGTTGCCATATCAGTCTTGTTGTGGTTTTTATTCGCACCTTGCTACCATAGTCTGGTTGAACCAATACATGGTGGTAGTAATCCATTGACGAATGAGAAGGTATGACTCAACGCATGAAACTCCTTTAACTTCTTTCACGATTCACGTTTTCCTATTTGCTGGAGAACTTAATAGTGATTGTTATTTCAAAATTGGCTCTCGTATTTATTCTTTGTTATGTTGAGATAATGATGGTGTGACTTTAGAAGATGGCAACGAAATAGATAGAAGCAAAGCATCATTTATACACGATTAGTTACCACAAATATTTCATGAACATAGGAAGAGACACTAATTTTAATTGGCCAAAATTAACTTTGTGTTTTGCAGAATGCTGCTCTCTTGGTACCTAAATTACCATTCCAGCTTGCCCGAGGAGCCGGATTTCAAGACGGTGAAGGCAACACTATTTCGCATGTACCAACCCCCCCCCCCCCCCCCCCCCCCCTCACACACTGTGCCCTGGATTTTCGAGAAAACACAAACCATATGTATAATTCCTTGATAAATAATAGTTTAAATTTACATGCATTAATGACTTACCAAACTTGTACTTCCTCTGGTTCCCTAAAGGTTGTCGATTAACATGCAAGATCTATGGAACAAAACTTTGACAAAAACTCCTTTTTATAGGATACTTATTATGCTTAACAAAATAACGTATTGTGAAAGACCTTTAATGACAAGTTATGAATATGATTATCAAGTAGGTAATCCAAAAACTCAAATATATGCATAATCAAAGTTTTAAAAGTTTGACTTTATCTATGTCTGAAAAGATATTATTGGGGCGATTGAGGGAATCATTGGTCAAGATAAATTGTGGTATCACATAGAAGGACATAAGGGCCCTTGGCTATCCGTATTTTATTTTTTATTGAAATGAATTTATTCCAGAGGCATAGGTATTAATTAATCAAGAAGTATAGATATACGTAGTTAGTTTGAAGAAAATCTAACGAAACCTAGATACAAATGCATATACCGACAAGATCACATGAACTAGTTAGGAGAAAAATTGTGTACTATATATACATATATATCCAGAATGTTTTGTTGATTTGAACTAATTTCATATCACTAGTATGCAATGCGGCACACAGAGCCAGGAAATTTCCATGGTCTTCGAGCTGAAATGAGTGTATGGGGTTCACCAAATCAACAACCCTCTCAAGACTCTGGATCAGCCATACAGATATATTGTCAAGATGAGGACATTACAGTTTAATTGAAGTTGGATTTCATGTGAATCCTCTGTCTCACCCATTCTAATAAACTAAATGCCCTTTTAAGAAACCGGTACATTACATAGGTTTGACTTGCAGGTTTCGCCCTCGTTGTACCACAATAGAGATGTCGCTTCTTTACATATTCAACGGTAAGTGTAAACCAAGCCATTTTATAAATTATGTATTATTGAGATCTCTTTGTACATCAACATAACAAATTTTCCCTTGGACCATTGTTTAGAAAGACACAAAATCAGCCGGATGCTACGACTTACAATGTGCAGGATTTGTTCCCGCAAAAGGAGCAGCATTGGTGCCTGGCCAAGCAGTTGCTTCCACCTCAATTTATGGCAAAGCTGACCGCTATGTCCGGCTTAGCTTAAGCGAGGTACCCCTTTTGTTCTTATAGATATAAATATATCTCAATGAGATTGGAACTCATCGTATATACATGGCTAATAAACATGCATTGTTCTCACTTATGGAGGGAAACACTAAGGGGAGTATGTTCTACCGTATTATTTACTACATTTTTTGGAAGTACATTATATCATAATATGGTTTCATAAATCTACTCACCATCCCAGCACATGTATGTACATAAGAAAACTCACTTGAAAAATGGACAACCGTGGAAGAAAAATCTGAGTAGCACATTTTGAGATAACAAATATTTAGATTTGGCTCAGTTTTCTTGATCATGACATAATACTGGACATATATTTCAAATACTCAATGGAAGGAATAAGATATCAATTAGTTATCTAGTAATTATATTTATAACATTAAGCATCAGGGGAAGAAAAATGGAATATGTTTATGTGTTAATTTTCTTAATTGGGTGGATGCTAAATATTTTCCTATGGGATGTTTTACTATAAAGTTATGTAAAATAAGATTTCTCCTGAAAGATCTGTTGCTAAGTACTCCCTCCGTTCCAAATTAGATGACTTCCATTTGTCCATATGCGAATGTATCTAGACATGTTACAAGTATAAATACATCCGCATGTGGACAAATAAAAGTCATCTAATTTGGAACGGAGGGAGTATCTTTTTTCTTTACTAGAATTATCATTTATGTGCATAATACCTCGTTGGTTCTATATATAGGATCCGAACTCTGGAGACTGGGTGGTGTACCAGCATGATTTAGACACCCCATCATTCCTAGGGCATTTTCCAAAGAATTTTTGCCCACAACATCACGCATACAAGCACTAACTGGGTTCGTGAATTACTTCAATAACACATCGGGTCCTCCGATGGGTAGCGGTCACTTTCCTGACGTCGAAGAGGACATAACAAAATCGGCATACTTCAAGCATGTTAAGATATACGACTCCAAAGGTGACGCAAGGGACCCGATTACGACTCCCTTTCATGATTTAGTTGACAAGCCAGACTGCTATAAGACAAGTGACTTCTATTTCGACTTTAAGAAGGGCTACATGTTTCTCTATGGTGGACCAGGTGGTTGTGTTGGTTGATAACATAAGTTTTGTCCTTGCTTCTTGTGATTCAATAAATTATAAAACATGACCCTTGGTGGACATAAATTGTTCCTTGTTTTATATTTTCCGTCGTGCTCCATTTGTAACGAGTCGGATTATCACAGTTCCCTCTCAAGTACACCCCCTCCCCTAACACACACATCCCCCATAATATAAGATTTTATTACAACAAACATTTTTTTAATATATTAGTTGTAATAGCATATTATAAATTGTAATAACCCTAAGTTAGTTGTAATAACGTTTTATATTTTGAGATGGAGGAGTATTTCTTACCATTGGGTTATGGCTATCAATCTGCAAACCGGTACCACGTATAGTTCAGTGATGACAATTATTTCTTTTGTTGTCTCAGCAGAAAAAAAAAGGGCACGCATAATGCAGCAAAATAAAAACATTCTCTCGCCGATCGTGGTACCGCGACATGTTAAGAACAAACTGACCACGACTGTGTAAACAGGTTTCAAATCGAAGGCTGATGCGCCGGTGGACTCACGCCAGCATCCCCGTTTACTCTTCTCTTCCACAGGGCACCTGTCTTTGCACTGTCTTTTTATGGCATCAATTCACGTAGGAAGTGAACTGAGTACATGATTTTCCTGCAAAACCTCCAATTGTAAATCGACAGGATTATTCACACTACGAAAAAGATCACCGGAGGGACGAGCTGACAAGACGATCGACTAATCACACTAGACACTCGTGAGTCTTGAGTGCGACTACGTGCAAAAGCGGAGAAGGATGAATAGGGTCGATGATTGAGGTATAGTATAGTGTAGTAGGATGTTATTAGCCATCGGCTTGAGTAGCAGAGTTGCAAAAGGAAGAAGGGGCTCGATCCCCATTATAGATGTTGTCATGGACGCGAGACACAAGGATGGATGGAGTATCATGCAGCTCTGATGTGGACCTATATATATACATCTGCTTCATGATCAGGCATGCATTGTTTTACTTACAGCTACCGACCTACCGTCATCACCTTGCCAGTGTCATCACCATGCCTTGTTTTTTGTCAAGCTCTTCCACTTACTGGCACCGCCATTGATTCATAACTTATACTTAACTTATATGGTCAGCAGCGTTCCATCGCGGAATTTCAGGTAAAGCATGTATGCAGCTCGTTGCCCGGCTTCAGAAAATCTCCATGCAAAAGGATTCTTCTCGCGTGGGAATGGGATCCTGAATCCCGGGGATTTCCCGTGCTGCACACATTGGCAATGGCATGGAGCGGCTGAAGCGTGAATGTTCCCGTCGAATCCTTCGGACTTGTGAATCCCGGTCGGGTTGGTCGTTAGCGGCCCATACTGGATCTGATGATTACTATAGCACTGTTGGTGAGTATGAGGGTCAAGGGATGGAGGACCATCAGTCGGCTCATCATTCATTCCCTTTCCCCTTTCTTTACCACTCAGCTCAGCTCAGGTGACCACATGCATGCAGCTCTTCCTTTCATAAGGGCTGTGGTCAAAGGTAGAAAAGGGAGCCGTCAACGCGAGGCTCCCATTGCCTGCTCAGCTCAGGCGACCACAACAGGATCCACAGGGCGGTGTAAAAGATGTCTCCAATGGGCCGACGGACACGAATTAGTCGTGTTTTGTTTGTTTGGGTCGTCAAATAGACAGTCGTCTCCATGTCCGCTCCTCCCTGACCACTGCACCCAACGAGCCGACACATCCAGTCCATTCGGTCAGGGTTTTGATCATTTTTTTAACTCGACTGTTTCATATAATATAAATTTAAGCAAACAATACAAATAGTTTAGCAAATAATACAACTTGTTTCACAAATAGTTTTGTAAACCAAATAAGTAATAAATTTTATCAAAGGGAACTACTGGTTCCCATAATGCTGCCACACATGCTTCACCAAATTATTTTTCTTTTCCGGGTTGGGCCTTGGTTTTCGCCCACACAAACAGAAACGGACTCGCACGGACTGGATGTGTCTACTAATATACAGAGTAGTCAGCAGTTGATTAATTTAATTAAGCTCCTAGCCCCATTTGCATGTTAACCAAGCTCTGTCAACGTGATCATCCCCGTGGCAAAGCTAAGCTGCACGCATTCCGATGACAAAGGTGGCCGAGGTACAAGGAGATGCGCAAACTTGCACGCAGAGGGTTTGAGTGCTTCAGGTGGTGAACAGGGAGCAGCAAGCCGCAGCCAAGCACTGGAGCTGACTGGTAGTACTGCTGCTGTGAGCCTGTGATGGTAGTACTCCCATGGCATCGGATCCGCTTCTTGCTTTCCTCGCACTCGCAGCGAATAACGATGCATGCCGCTGGGATCTGCGCGGGGCGAATGTACTTCTACATAGGCCTGTAATTCTACCGAGAGATGCCATCGTTCACTGTCAGAATATAGTGTGTGTTTACACCATCTGAAATTTCCTACAGAAGTGCAGTGGCTTTTAAAATATGTAAGATGAACCAAAATTTAAATATTTCATTCACTAGCTTTTTTGAGCGAGACTTGCCATTTTGATCTTCTTTTTTTGTTCGTACCATTAGGATGATTCTTTTTTAAACCAAAAAAATTCACAGATATGATTTTGCATGCTAATCTCATGCCTAGAGCAAAACAGAGTGCGTTACCAACAAACAACTGGGTTATGCTACTAGCCCAAATAGCCAGGAATACATGGCGATTTTTCATTACGTATTGATTGACATTCATCATCTGTACAACAGTCAGTCATGATATATGTACTGTGTCATGGAACTAAATATGTACACCAAAGAGGCCTTGTCTGTCATCTTGGGATGGTTTACCCCACCGGAGCTGGAACAGCTATTTCCACACTTTGACGGCACCGTCTCTGCTGCCCGATATCAACCGCTGGCTCGACAAGTTGACGGATGCCAACGCCAGGATCGCGTCCCGGTGGCAGCCGGCTGAATCCGCGGCGGCCATCGCAAGCTGAGTCTTGTGCGTCAACCGGGACGCCGGTGCAGGCTGTTTACACGTTTCCTGCACACAACGTAGTATTTTGTCAGCGTCAACTGATATTCACAGAGACTGCTCCCACTGCTTCTAAAGGAAATCAACACCACTAAACCAATGCAATCAAATAATCACGCATGCATTAAACAGCACTTATTCGAACATTACATACAGGGAAAGACAAGTGAATTCAAAATGTTCTTGAGTTGATGTACTACTGTCTAACTTCAGATGAGCAAAAGAAATAGATACTGTTTTGACAAACTTACCTGTACAACCTGTACACCGTAGCTGGATCGTATATCATAACACTCGTCATTTCCAACTCCTTTCGCCGAAGGGCCAGCTATGCAGAAGCTTTGCTCAGGTCTTCAGAATCATCAAACACGAAAATATGTTATATTATTAATTTATTACAGGTGGCGATGGAAAAAAAATATGCAGAAGCAGGAGTGTGTAGCAATATTCAAACCTGGCCTGGTCCCAGTAGCGTATCTTCAAATCTGTTCCTCCAGTTAACAGATCTCCCCCTGGCAAAGGAAGCAGGCAACGGATGCCTGGAAGGCGTGGAGGCGGATCAGACAATTCCTCAATTCTGTATTTGTAGCTTCCTGCTCGCCTCACGTCTTTGGTGTTTGTCTTGGTAAGAGGCCTTGATGGTGTTTTTGGCGTAACAGACTCATTCTCGGTGCTTGCTGTCCTAAACATCTGTACAGTGTGTTCAATGTTTCAGATACTGACCATAGTATAAGATATATCCATCTTTTAAAGGTGTTGACACTTGTACAGAATGATATAAAGCTTGTGAGAAAGCACTCAAAGAGAGTAGGCATTACACATTCTGAATCATGTAAAGTAGCATCAGGAGCTTCTAAATCAGGATAGAATAGTCTTCATTTACCAGGGTGTGGGACCAGTGATGTCTCAAAGTCGAGTAAGTGAGATGTACTAAGACAATACTGCAAAGAAAGCTATTTAATTACCTGGTGGCAGCTACCATTTTCAGCATTCCACAAGGAAACTTCGTTGCAGCCAGCGGCGACAAAAACCAGTGGTCTTCCAGCAGAAGATATTGAGTTGTGTGGTGGTATAAGCAAGCACAATTTCTCTATAGGGCTTACTGTGGAATAGTTCCATGAGTTAATAGGCACCAAGAACCTATGATCCCACAATGTAAGAACACCTCTTGAAGACCCTGAGATGAACCAATTTCCACACTGGCCCATCACAAGTGCCGAGATATAGCCCTCCTCCGGTGAGGACTTATATGACCAAGATTCTGAATTGGTCCTTGTATCCCATTTATGGATGTCACAATGTTCAGTGCTGAAAAGGATGGTTGGGCTAAAGCTGTCTGATGAACAATTAACAGCACTGAGAACTGCACCTTCTTTTAGATCTTTCCTCTTCACATTCACGATGCCAGAGTACCTCTCTGCAACACTCCCGACACCACGTGCACAGTCAACAGAAAACAAGTGCAATGCGCCATCGCTAGCACCGACAACAACCTGTGAGCTGCCACAAAGCATTGTTGTACATAGAGCTCGGCTACTACCCAGACTATAGGTTAACCTTGATCTGAAGGCAATGTCCTTTTCCAACTTTCTTGTATCCCATCTTGACAATCGAGTCATCTGAAGCTGTCACGAAAAAGGGGGGGGGGGGGGGGGGGGGGGGGGGGGGGCCTGTGAAGCTTCCTGGGTGTCGACTCAGCTGAGTGACGCCCTTCGATTATGCTGTTGGCTGTTGTGTAAAGCCTCGACGACGCATGGCCCTTAGTCCTATGGTGAGGAATCGGCAGTGTGCTGCCCTTCGGCTGCTCCAACACCATCGTGGCTGATCTCGGTAGATTGAAGCCTTTCGTCTACGGCGGTGAAGATTATGCTGCAATGGCGTCCAACGGTAAACGGAAGACGATGAGGGTTGAAGGCTCTCCCTGCGGGTTGGTGCTTAGTGCCATGTTGTAGGCTTGTTTTTATTTTATTTCTCCCCTTTGTCCTTCTCTGTAATTCTAGTTCACTTGACCCCATTAAACAGAAAATGAATACAATTCAGGTGGAGGGTCTTCTCCCTCCCCGGTGACCATTCAAAAAAAATGTTCCTGCAGATGTGCCACTAGAACTCCACGAGGCTTCCAACCTGTCTCCAGAGTCACTACTGATCTGGTGAAGGAGGGCGATACCGCAGTCTCAGGGTTGGAAACGCCATCACCTGAGGAGCTGCTCTTCATTGATTCACTGATGCTTAAATCAACATGCCTGCTACTGAAATGATTCTCTCTAGTCTGGAGACCTTGAACGAACTTGATAAACCTAGATGCCGGTTGGATCCCAGGGCATATATATTTCTCCTAAACCATGATTATCAGTAGTAACAGAATATGATGGTATTCCCTTAGACAATCCATCATAAAATGAACTACTCACAGTAGATGCATGCGGCGTGTGGCCATAATATAACGACTTATCCGAAGAAATTAGTCTTACAAGTTGCCTACATTTGCTTAATACATACTCTTACCGGTATCATGTATCTAGTTGTCCACATCTACTCAACAGGTTCTCGTGTATCCTCAGGAGTAGGGGATGATGGACGTACTCAAAGCTGACACGGGAGGCCGACTGAAAGCGTGATATGCAAGACAATCCAGACAACGTTTTTTCATCTGAAGCCCTACTCGCTAGGTAGGGACTATGTTAGGATTGCAGCGACAATGGACTAAGATAGATCAATTTGCTCTTCTCTAATCTAATTATCGATCAACGTGTGAAACTCTGTTGGATATGGAGTCATATAGAAACAATGACAAGTGGGCTGGGACTACAAGTAGAAGTATTTATTGAAACACGATTGATCAAATTTATATACTTTCGGTTACAACCCATTTTCGCGTTTACATTTTAAAGGTTGGTTGGAATTCCTGCAAGTAACGGTCTATGTGTATATATGTTTGATACTGAGCACAACATCTATGCTTAGCTAGGGAAATCTCTGCTTCGTATTGGAGTCGGACTCGAAGCATCCTAGTTGCCCCTTGATCAGAGTCAACCTTCCCTCCGTGTTGGAGTAGATCTCGACAAGCCTTCACGTTGAAGTCGACCTTGCATATGATCATGCCGTATCAGGACACAAGTTCCCTGCTAGCGCTTCGATGGGACATGGAGAGTGAAAAACTCTCAGACATGGGAAGGCTTAAGGGTACATATATGAGAATTTGTGTAAGTTATATGATTCGACACATACCTTCTAAAGCGGACCCCTATTTATACAACGGTTTTCTAATGACTCAATAAACAAAAATCGTCACAGCACCATATCGTCTCACCTTGAGGGTCTCCAACCATCTTATCCTTTTCCCGGGCATTGTTAAATTTAGTCCCCTAATCATGTTTTTTTTTTTTTAGATAAAGAGTATATATTAATATCGTGAAGATACCAATTACACCCAACCTCTGCAACAACGCATTGCCCTATTGCATTACGGATGCACACAGCCAAAAATAGAAAGAAGAATTACAAAAAACAAAAGTCTCGCTACAACGATCTGTTCATTGAAACAGCAGGACTAACACCACCAAGACAACGCCAGAAGTTCAGCTTCTCCATATGCGACGCCTCCATGAAGAAAATAGTGCACAAGCACCATCGTCACCCGATATAAATCATAGGTTTTCACCCTGAATAAAATCCTCGCACTCAAAAAAATGCCTTCAACAAGGCCATTGCCAGACACAACCAATTAAGGCCAGACCTTGGATATTCACCTGAGGCATAAGACTTTGAACTTCTCCTGTGCAGTCGCCCCCACTTACAAACCGATGCTCCAAGTCACGAATCACCCGACAAATTCCTCATCGCCCCGAAGACACAAACCACCATTGCTAGTTCTCAGATCCCGCCTTCCATGACATTCTCCGCCAGCACCATGGAACGAGAAAGCGAGCTCCATAGTATTAACAGCCAGCAGAGCTTCAAAGCGCTCCCTCTGAAACCAAACGGTCAGACAAATCATGGTGTGTCCGACCGAATACCACCCGATCCAACAGTCTCCAGGCATGAATCGCCCAGCGGAGTTCGTCGGCGGAGCCTTGATGACGTGAAAACACACGTTCATTGGGAGACCCCAAGAGGAAGGTATGATGTAGTGCAGCAGCAATTTTCCTTGTAATTCTACCAAGGTTATCGAACCAGTAGGAGTCAGGAGCGCTTCAGAAGGTTGTCAACAGCGCCAGAAATATGGTGTGTTGACGCGAACCTGCACACAACACAATAAAACTAATTGCCCCAACCAAACAAGAAGGTTGTCAATCTTCCCGCTTGCTGAATACAAAGATTAAACTATGGTGTAGAGGATAAACAATAATTGCAGAAAATAACAGAGAACAGATGATTAGTAAGTGTTTTTATCAGTGTAGAGGAATGGACCGGGGTCACAGTTCACTAGTGGTGTCTCTCCATAAAAGATAACATGCATGTTGGGTAAACAAATTACAGCTTGGCAATTGACAAATAGTGAGCGCATGACAATGCAATATATGACAAGACAGTTTATTGTAGTATTTATTGGGCATTACAACATAATACATGGACCGCTTACCAGCCGCATCCATGCCTAAATAATCCACTACCGAGATAACTACCGTGTCTCCCGCTAGTATTAAGTTGCTAGCAACAGATTATTCATTAAGAATAGTGTGTAATGTAAACAAACGCATTAGACACATCGGTTATATTTATCCCTAGTGGCTACAGCACATCCACAACCTTAGATTGCCGTCACTCGCCCAGATTACCGGAGGCATGAACCCACTATCGAGCATAAATACTCTCTTGGAGTCACAAGCATCTACTTGGCAAAGCATCTACTAGCAACGGAGAGCATGCAAGAAAATAAATAAAACAGTAGATATATTGATAAGTATCTTGATCATAACATCACTATTCATCGGATCCCAGCAAACACAACATGTAGCATTACAATAATATGTCTTGATCATGTTAGGCAGCTCACAAGATCTAAACATGATAGCACAAAGTGGAGAGACAACCATCTAGCTACTACTATGGACTACTCACGCATCACTCCGGAGGAGGGCATGGTGACGTAGAGCCCTCCGGCGATGATCTCTCTCTCCGGCAGGGTGCCGGGAAGAGCTTCAGAACCCTCCTGAACTAGGGTTGACGACGACGCGGCGACATAACTTTTCGTGGATATTGCTCGGTCTTTAGGGTTTTCAGGAGGAGGTGAATAAATAGGCGAAAGGGCGGCGGCTAGAGGCACCCAAGGGCCCACACGCCACCTCGCGCCTGGAGGGGGCCGCGAGGTGTGGTGTGGCCGCCCTGGGTCGCCTCTTCATGCGCCCTTCGGACTTCGTCTTCGTGTCGGTGAAATATTGGGGTACGTTGATTTTCGTCCAATTCCGAGAATATTTCCTTAACAGGTTTTCTGAAATGGAAAAACAGCAGAAAAAGGAACTGGCACTGTGGCATCTTGTTAATAGGTAGTCTCACAAAATGCATAAAAATGCTATGATGTGTATATAAAACATGTAGCAATAGGTATAAAACAAGCATGGAACACCAGAAATTATACATACGTTTGAGACGTATCAAACCTTCCGGAACACGACCGTCCAACAAGTTAGATGAGAACCGACATCCGGTAGATCTTCATCTTGTCGCGAGGAAGAACCAAGGACCACCACCTTTATCCATAGCCGCGCCAGCGGCCCCCACGCCACCGGCCGGCAGCGAAGAAGAAGACGAACTCAAGATGCCAAAAACAGGGGCAGGCAACCGCATGGCCGGCAGACACCACACAGAACGAGGCAGGCCCATACCGGGTCAGATCGCCCGCCGCCGCCGCGCGCCCCGCCCGCACTCCTCCCCATCCGCTCCTCCGCGAGGCACTAGACCCGCTGAAGCCGTACCCCACCGCTCATGGAGATCAGCCGCGCGAGCCCTCTCCTGCCCTCTGCCTTCGGCAAGAAGGACGCCGGCGGCGGCAGTGCCCGGGCGGGGCTGGAGGCGAAGGCTAGGCGGCGGCGGCTGGGGGCCTCCGGGATCGCCGAACGGGGGCGACCCGGGAGGGTTAGGTCCAAAAAAAAATCATATTTTTACTAACACAAAAAAAAACCTTAGTGATGGAAATGCCCTATCAGAAACAACTTCAGATCAAATAAATGTACTGCAACCACGTTATCTTTGTCTAGCAGTCATATGGATCTATGATACTTTGTGCTATTTCGACCACTATAAAACCTCGCCGAGTTTAACATCCGATATGTTGAATTTCTCAAGTTGTATGTATTCTCCACATATTATAGAAACCAGGGCAGGAGCAGGTTGTGACTTGGCATTAATCGAGTCATGTGTAGCATCTTGTGACGTGAGTTTTCTCCCATGACCAAACAATTTATATGCTCTTGCAGCTCTTGAGGTCGTAGCATCTAGTGACTTGAGTGCTCGCATGACCAAAGAAATCGTTTGCTCTTACATGTACGCTTGTGTGTCCGTAGTATCTGGTGACATCAATGTTCACACGACCAAACAAATTATCTGCTCTTTCGGGTACACTTGTGATGTTGTAGGACCTCAACAATTTTATCCTTCGATAGTTGAAGCCACTGTGGGGTCCTCACATGATCAGATCGACTCTACATCGGCGACATCGACATCAAAGTCTACAACTTGTGGAAGATCATATGATGAAACTGAGGGTTTCTTCGAGGTGGCCGAAATAAGGAAAAATAACATAGATAAGTGGCTTATGAATGAACTTGACAATCATGGTGGCCAGTATTGGGTTGCGTGTACGGTAAATTAAAAAAATCGTCTAGTATGCTTTGCAACAGTTCAAGATCTATTACGAAGTGAATATGAAGATCCAAAAATCTAGACTGAGTACGTTACCAACACTGTTTGAAGCGGAATAAGTGTTGATAACGTTGTCGGTGAACCCTATGAAGATTATCTTGACCAAGCCTGGTGGAGAGAATGTCACCGACTCCTCCTCCTTAGTTTAACCTTCTTGATTCGACAGAGCGATGGTCAACCGTTAGAGATCCCACGACTCACCCCTCTGAGAGTTCGCACACGTCCATCGGACTGGTTGAGCAGAGCTTCGTTGTCCAGCGTTAAGAAACTACTGATGTATATGAAGGTGGAGATCTCAACACATGAGAGGGAGAGAGAGACATTAGATCTCGTCTAATCCATAAATTTATTTCCCATACTCATGACGTAGGGATACGTGTAGGACTTAATCTGGGACGGAGGGAGTACATATTAGTGAACATTTATGGAACAATTACTCCATAAATTTATGAAACATCCTATTTATGAGTAATTTTTATCGGTGTTGTCGATTTTAAATAGGATATGTCATATCCAACGAATGAGTAATCTTTATCCATATCGAAATTAGGATATGCCATAAATTATCCATTTATGAGTAATTTAAATAGATCATAAAAGACCTATCCTATTTTAGATAGTATCCAGCTAATTTAGGACATATCCTATTTATGAGTAATCTTTATCATATCAAAAATACGATATGCCATTAATTATCCATTCCTTGGGTATACTTAAATGCTGAGTTAACCATGAATTTAAAACATTCCATAGTAGAACGTTTCCCTACTCTATATATTCTCTTCTCCAGATAACATATAATCTAATACAGTGCCATACAATTCTAAGTTCTTTTGATACAACACAATTTCTTGTATCAATGGGTCGTGGTTTTGTTGCCATATCAATCTTGTTGTGTTTTTTATTCGCACCTTGCTACCATAGTCTGGTTGAACCAATACATGGTGGTAGTAATCCATTGACGAATGAGAAGGTATGACTCAACGCATGAAACTCCTTTAAGTTCTTTCACGATTCACGCTTTTTTTATTTGCTAGAGAACTTAATAATGATTGTTATTTCAAAATTAGCCCTCGTATTTATTCTTTTTTATGATGATATAATTAAGGTGTTACTCTAGAAGATGGCACCGATTTAGATAGATAGTAGGAAAGCATGCGTTACACATGAATAGTTACAACAAATATATTTTTTGTGGGGAAGTTACAACAAATATTTCATGAACGTAGGAAGACACTAATTCTAATTGGCCAAAATTAACTTTGTGTTTTGCAGAATGCTGCTCTCTTGGTACCTAAATTACCATTCCAGCTCGTCCAAGGAGCTGGATTTCAAGACGGTGAAGGCAACACTATTTCGCATGTAACCCCCCCCCCCCCCCCCCCCCCCCTCTCACACATGTGTGCCCTAGATTTTCGAGGAAACACAAACCATATGTATAGATAATTAATACTGTAAATTTACATGCATTAATGACTTACGTAACTTGTACTTCCTATGGTTCCCTAAAGGTTGTCGACTAACATGCAAGATCTATAGAACAAAACTTTGACAAAAAAACTCCTTTTTATAGGATACTTATTATGCTCAACAAAATAATGTATTGTGAAAGAACTTTAATGACAAGTTATGCATACGATTATCAAGTAGGTAATAAAAAAAATGAAATATATGCATAATCAAAGTTTTAAAAGTTTGACTTTATCTATGTCTCAAAAAATATTTTTGGGGCGATTGAGGGAATCACTAGTCAAGATAAATTGTGTGTATCACTTACAAGGACATAAGGGCCCAGTTATCGTTATTTTATTTTTATTGATATGATTTTTTTCTCCAGAAGCATAGGTATTAATTTAATCAAGAAGTAAAGATATACGTAGTTAGTTTGAAGAAAATCCAAAGAAAACTAGATACAAATACATATACCTACAAGATCACATGAACTAGTTAGGAGAAACAATGTGTACTATATATACATGTGTTTCAAGATTCTTTTGCTGATTTGAACTAATTTTGTATCACCAGTATGCAATGCAGCACACGGAGCCGGGAAATTTCCATGGTCTTCGAGCTGAAATGAGTGTATGGGCTTCACCAAATCAACAACCATCTCAAGACTCTGGATCAGCCATACAGATATATTGTCAAGATGGAGGACGTTATAGTTTAATTGAAGTTGGATTTCATGTGAATCCTCTATCTCACCCATTCTAATAAACTAAATTCCTTTTTTAAGAAACCGGTACATTACATTATGATTCGACTTGCAGGTTTCGCCCTCGTTGTACCACAATAGAGATGTCCGCTTCTTTACATATTCAACCGTAGGTAAACAAAGCCATTTTATAAGATATCTATTACTGAGATCGTAAATTAACTTACAAATTTTCCTTTGGACCATTGTTCAGAAAGACACAAAATCAGCCGGATGCTACGACTTACAGTGTGCAGGATTTGTTCCTGCAAAAGGAGCAGCTATAGTGCCTGGCCAAGCAGTTGCTTCCACCTCAATTTATGGCAAAGCTGACCGCTATGCCACGCTTAGCTTAAACGAGGTGCCGCCTTTTGTTCTTGTAGAGACTAATAGATCTCTAGGAGATTGCATTTTATCATATATACATGGCTAATAAACATGCATTGTTCTCACTTATGGAGGGAAACACTAACGGGAGCATGTTATATTGCATTCTTTACTACATTTTCTTTAAGTACGTTAACATTAAGTACAGAGAAAAATAATATCATAATATGGTTTCGTAAATGTACTCACCATCCTAGCATATGTATATACATAAGAAAACTCACTTCAAAAATGGACAACCATGGAAAAACCTTAGTGGAACAATTTGAGATAACAAATATTGAGATTTGGCTCAATTTTTTTTGCTCGTGACACAATACCGGACATATATTTCAAATACTCAACAAGAAATAAGATACCAATTTGTTATATACTCCCTCTGTTCCTAAATATAAGATGTTTTACCTTTTATCCACATTCACATGTATCTAGATGTATGTGGACATGTTTTAATGTGTATATACACTCATTTGAGTTTGCACCTAGCCAACATGTGAGCTAGATAGAACATCTTATATTGTGGAACAGAGGAGTAGTAACTAAATTTAAAACATTAAGCATCAGGGGAAGAAAATATGAAATTTGTTTATGTGTTAATTTTCTTAACTAGGTGGATGCTAAATATTTTCCTATGGGATGTTTTACTATAAAGTTATGTAAGATAAAATTTCTCCTGATAGATCTGTTGGTAACAATCTTTTTCTTTACTAGAATTATAATTTATGTGCATAACACCTTCTATATATATAGGATCCGAACTCTGGAGACTGGGTGGTGTACCGGCATGATTTAGACACCCCATCATTCTTGGGGCACTTTCCAAAGAGTTTTTGCCCCACAACATCACGCATACAAGCACTAACTGGGTTCGTGAATTACTTCAATACCACGTCGGGTCCTCCGATGGGTAGCGGTCACTTTCCTGACGACTACTCGATGTAACGACATCGGCATACTTCAAGCATGTTAAGATATACGACTCCAAAGGTGACGCAAGGGACCCGATTACGACTCACTTTCATGAGTTAGTTGACAAGCCGGACTGCTATAGGGCAAGTGACTTCTTTGTTGACTTTATTTATAAGAAGGGCTACATGTTTTTCTATGGTGGACCAGGTGGCTGTGTTGTTGATAACATAAGTTTTGTCCTTGCTCGTTGTGATTCAATAAATTATAAAACATGACCCTTGGTGGACAAAAGATTGTTCCTTGTTTTATATTTTCCATCGTGCTCCATTTGTATCGACTCGGATTATCACAGTTTCCTCTGAAGTACACCAACCCCCCCCCCCCCCCCCCCCCCCCCCCCCCCCCCCCCCCCATCCTCCTCCTCCTCTCTCCAAGCACTTTTTTGGCGAATGGATAACCATATGTTTGTTGTAATAACTTTTCATAATTTGAGAGGGAGTGAGTGTTTCCAACTGAAAAAAGAGGGCACGCATGATGCAGCTAAAATAGACACATTGTCGCCGATCGTCCTACCTCTACATGTAAGAAGCCGAAAACTGACCACGACTGTGTAAACAAGTTTGAAACCGAAGGGACGGATGGTTCGTGCTGGCGGCGAGTGACTGCCTGACGGGACTGATGGCGGCTGCTGGCTGCTCCAGTTTAGTGATGCGAGTGCGTGTGTTACAGCAAACATTGTCGCCCTGGACTCACGCCAGCATCCACGTTTACTCTTTTCTTTAGTAGCAGAGTTGTAAAAGGAAGAAGGGCTCCCCTGTCATGGACACGAGACACAAGTATCGACGGAGTATCATGCATGCAGCTGTAATGCGGACCTATATATACATCTCCTTCCTGACCAGGCATGCCTTGTTTTATTTACATGTTCAAAAGGACTTACTACTCCCTTCGATCCGGAAAAAATATGGCTGAAAATCAACTGACCATGTACAACTTATACGTAAAAGTCCTGGCACTCGTTTTGGAGTACTGTATTATCATGTAAACCGCTATAATTAGAACATTCTCCGTGCTTGCCTCTTGGGGCCTCTCGCAGAGGACGAGACTGATGATTTGGAAAGAGCAAAAAGAAGGCACGTAAAGTAAAACCATGGATCGTCTCTCCACCGAAAAGAGAGAAAATCGACATGCACATGCCACTGTGCCGCTAACCGTCTCAATCTCCTGTTTATTTTTACATGCATAGACCAATGTCGAGATCTTCCAATATCTGCCACCGCCACTAATGAGTACTCCGTCACGGAATTTCAGGTAAAGCATGTAGCTCCATAGGGCGGCACCAGGGGCTGGTCCTAGCCGACGGGCCGCGCACCGCATGGCGGTTTGGGGGAGGAAGCCTTCGTCGATGGGAGGCGCGATTGGGGCGACCTGCGTCCATGTCGTTGGATCCCAGAGCTCGTGGCAGCTTCCCTGTGCTCTGATGCGGGTGTGGGGTGGCGTCGGCCATCGGGCAGAGGTTGTGAGCTTGGGTCAAACTGTGCATGCGCAGCTCTTTCCGGTCTCCATATTGGTACAACGACGCTGTCACCCACCGTGTTAGGTGGGCGGCGGTGGAGAAGATTATATCCCGTGTCGTCTTCTTCCAGGCAATAAAGGAGGTAGGGCGGTGGCTTAGTCCAACTCGACATTCTGCTACTACCGGTTGCCTAGTCGGGTCATCGACGAGTTCTGGATTTCTCCAACAACTGTTCATGGATTGGCAAAGTTCTCCCGGACACCTAGTTTGGATGGGATCTGGTCGGGGTGCGTTCACAAACTTTAGCATGTGGGGCCAAAGGGCGTGCGAACTTACGCTTTCAGCTGACAACACGGGACATGTCGAAATTGCAATTTCCATGGTGCTGGTAGAGGCGGAGAATGTTAAGTTGGTTACGATTGGAACACCAGAAGGTAACGGCATGGTCTTGGATGTGATGAATATATTGCTACACGGGCTTGGCTGTGGGACTTTTCCTGTCCAAACTGCACAACCGGTACCTGTGAACCTAGTTATTGGTGGTTTGCATCAGCGACCTGGGCAAGTGGGGGCAGAAGCAGTGTGGACTTGAGTATTTGTGCTGATTCTCGAGTATCGATCGTGTTTTTCATGGTGAAAACCTATGGTTTGACCTTTATTAGTTGTACCTGCCAATGGTCTTTTTGAAAGTATTAATTTTGGTAACTCGGTCTTTCTTGAGGGTGAAAATGTAGATCTTTTATCTGGCGACGATAACGATTGTGCATGGCTTCCTTCATGGAGACGTTGCTTTTGGAAGAAAAAATTATAGTTTGGTTGTTGTCTTTGGTGGGGGTTAGAGTACGTGTTGTTGCTACGTGTGATTGATCACCGTGGCGGGTATTTTTTTTCTCTTTTTTTCTTTTTTTGGTTGTTTGCATTCTAAATGTCTTCGGTCATCTTGTTAGTTCAGAGGCGTAAATATGTACCTCGGTGTATTTTGTCGACAATGAGAAAACATTAATATCCAGAAGATAGTAATTACAATCAGTCTCTGCACTAACATAATGTCGAAACAAAATTGTGGCTTGTTGTATGGATTTATAAATTGCCATGCAATTGATTCTTCTCGCATGGGATCCTGAATCCCGAGGACTTGTGTACGTGATATGACCACCCATACCTTCTGAGGCGGATCCCTGTTGATGGAACGGTTTCCTAATGACTCAATAAATGAAAGTCGTGAGGGCACCATATTTTACCTTAAGGGGTTTCCAACCATCTTATGCTTATGCTTTTTTTTTGGATGTGCCTAAACACACACTGTTAAATTTAGTCCGCTAATCATGTCGTCACTGCTTATTGGCGTGAAAACACACGTTTGTTGGGAGATCCCAAGAGGAAGTTATGATGTAGTGTAGCAGCAATTTTCCCTTGATCTCTACCAAGGTTATCGAATCCAGTAGGAGTCAAAATCACTTCAAAAGGTTGTCAGCGGCGCCGTTTACGACAACTGACGTGGAACCTGCACACAACACTATAAAATTACTTTGCCCCAACGAAACAGGAAGGTTGTCAATCTTCCCGGCTTGCTGAATACAAAGGATTAACCGTATAGTGTAGAGAATAATAATTGCAGGAAATAACAGAGAACAGATGATTGCAGTAGGTGTTTTTATCAGTGTAGAGGAATGGACTGGGGTCCACAGTTCACTAGTGGTGTCTCTCCATAAAAGATAACATACATGTTGGGTAAACAAATTACAGCTGGGGAATTGACAAATAGTGAGCGCATGACAATGCAATATATGACATGATCGTTTATTGTAGTATTTATTGGGCATTACAACATAATACATGGACCGCTTACCAGCCGCATCCATGCCTAAATAATCCACTACCGAGATAGCATCCGTGTCTCCCGCTAGTATTAAGTGTGTAATGTAAACAAATGCATTAGACTTAACAGACGTAATCTTAAGCTAAGCATCGGTTATTTTATCCCTAGTGGCAACGGCACATCCACAATCTTAGATGTTGCTGCGACTCACCCAGATTACTGGAGGCACGAACCCACTATCGAGCATAAATACTCCCTCTTGGAGTCACAATCATCTACTTGGCCAAAATATCTACAAGCAACGGAGAACATGCAAGAACATAAATAAAACAGTAGATATATTGATAAACAACTTGATCATAACATCAATATTCATCGGATCTCAGCAAACACAACATGTAGCATTACAATAATATGACCTTGATCATGTTAGGCAGCTCACAAGATATAAACATGATAGCACAAAGTGGAGAGACAACCATCTAGCTACTGCTATGGACCCGTAGTCCAAGGATGAACTACTCACGCATCACTCCGGAGGCGGGCATGGTGATGTAGATCCCTCCGGCGATGATCTCTCTCTCCGGCAGAGTGCCAGGAAGAGCTTCAGAACCCTCCCGAACTAGGGTTGACGATGACGGCCGCGATGGAACTTTTCGTGGATAATTGCTCGGGTCTTTAGGGTTTTTGGGAGGAGATGAATATATAGGCGAAAGGGTGGCGGCGGCAAGAACCCGAGGGCCCCACACCTAACCTCGGCGCGGCAGAGGGGGTGGCCACGCCAAGGTGTGGTGTGGCCGCCCTGGGTCGCTTCTTCGTGTCCCCTTCGGACTTCGTCTTCGTGTCGGTGAAATACTGGGGTACATTGATTTTCGTCCAATTCCGAGAATATTTCCTGACTAGCTTTTTTGAAACGGAAAAAACAGCAGAAAACAGGAACTGACACTGTAGCATCTTGTTAATAGGTTAGTCACAGAAAATGCATAAAAATGCTATGAAGTGTATATTAAACATGTAGCAATTGGTATAAAACAAGCATGGAATATAAAAAATTATAGATACGTTTGAGACGTGTCAGTCATTAATACAAAAAACTTAAGTGATGGAAATGCCCTATCATAAGAACCCGCATATAAAAAAATATGTTGCAACCGCCATCGTCGTCATCTTCGTCTAGCAGCCATTTGGATCTATGATACTTATTCCGATTTTGGCCAGTACAAAACTTTGTAGAGTTTAACATCTGATCTCTTGAATTTCCCAAGCTGTGATATCCACTTCATTCTCCACATATAGTAGAGTAGGTTGTTACCCATATAAGGTGGTCCGAACCTACATTAATCGAGACCCGTGTAGCATCTTGTGACATGAGTTCTCCCATGAACAAACAAATTATGTGCGCTCTTACGGTCTTGAGGTCGTAGAATCTAGCGACTTGAGTGCTCCCATGATCAAAGGGATCATGTGCTCTTATGGGTACGCCTGTGATGTTGTAGTATCTGGCGACGTAATTGCTCCCACGACCAAAAGTGTGCTCTTACAGGTACACTTGTATGTTGTAGGATCTTTACGATTTTAGTCTTGGAAAGTTGGAGCTACCGTGGGGCTCCTCGTATGATCAGATCAACTCTACATTGGCGACATCGACATCAACATCTACAAAATGTGGAACTCATGAGATCATACGATGAAATTGAGGTGTTTTGAGCTGGTCAAAATAGGGCGAAATGACGTAGATCGTATGGCTTATGAATGAACTTGACAATGATGGTGGCCAACACATCAGTTGACCTTGAATGGACTATATCATCTCGAGGGCATGGATTTCATGTCACCTTCCCTCTATGTTAAGAGTCGTCGTATCACACGAATGATAGTCGCATGCGTATACGAGTGGGTCTTCTCACTTTCTTTTTACCTAAGTATTTAATTTTGAAACGATACCCTTCCATCACATTGTTTGGATGGAGCCTTATGGATTGTTCCCAACTTATTCCGTGTGCAGGCCAACGTGGCCAACACACTGGACATAAGTGCCGGGGCAGGATAATATTTATCTGCCGATAAAAAGGTTGTGTGATATATAGAACATGTTAATGACTAGAAAACATGAAAAAAATGATTTTTTGTGGTTTCCCTGTAATTGGTAAGGTTAGCACCTGTTTTTGGAAGGTGGCCAGCTCAAGGTTTGAAGATCTTACCTGGGAAGGATTGGAGACACGAAAAAATTGCCCAGAGACATGGACCCAGAAATGTTGTGAACCTTGACAGGAACCTGGCAAGACCTAGGAACCCGGAGAAGACCCAGACCTCGAAAGCTTGGAGAAGACCTAGGAACCCAGAGAAGAACTCGGAGCCTGGACAAGACCTAGGAATCCGAAGAAGACCCAGGAACCCGGTGAAACCAGGTAAACCGACAACGTCTAAGACGTGGCAAAGTCTGAGACCTAGCAAAGTCTGATACCTGGAAAATTTGAGACCTGCCACAGTTTGAGACCTAGCAAGTCTGAGACCCAGTAATCTGGAGAGTGGAAAAACAGAAGGTAGTTGACAGCAAGCCAGATTCAGGACATGCGAGACACCCAGGACCCAGAAATCAACTCAATTCAAGCATGAAGAAAAAAAGGCAAGCTCGAGGTCAACACGGAAGGACAAAGGCAACTTCCTAGAAGAGCCAGGAAAGGACACTTGGGTCTGGGTTCAGTATGAAACCGACCGAGACTCACCTTGTTTAAGACCTAGATTTTGATTTAGAATATTAGTTGTAATCTTGTAGAAGTCTAAAAGTTATACGGGAAGTCCAGCTGCCTCTATCGGACCAGTGGAAACCAGGGTACCACGGGCCGTATGCCTTTGGCCTAGAAGACTACACATGAAGAACCAAGCCAAGTCAAACAGTCAACAGAGCGCGATCCACTCCTTTGGGCCTCAGGAAGACCCAGATAGCTGAGGCGGAAAGCCTCGGGGAGGTGCGGCACCAGCAGCCAAGAGAAGGCCTCGTGAGGCTATCCCTCACGAGGGAAGCAGAGCCACCAGGCCTCAGGCGGAAGAGGGCAAGAGAACAGCACACCCGTGACCCGCGCCAGGGGCCATGTGCGACTGCATCTTCCCCAGAGTGATGCGCGCGCCTGCGCCACGCCGCAGTGCGTGTCGGCCAAAGCTTTCCACTTTGGTGATTAAAGGACGCCGACCATCCACGGCAAGCAAAGCGAAGCCCAAGACCTTCCTCTTTGGTGCAAGACGGTCGGACCAGCACTGCACGCCACCGCGGACATCAGCAGTGATGTCACCGACAAGTCCTTGCCACTGCGCCATGGACAGCGACTTTACCAAAGCTAGGGCAGTATGTCGGTACCCATTCTTGGTGCTATGTGGCAACCCTTCCCGCCTAAACATTTGGGGGAAGAGGACCGGAGCACTATAAATAGGGCTACACCGTGGCCTTAGAGGATCATCTTCTACCTCCGGACTAGCTCCAACACTTGTACGGTAATCGCTCCGAGCAGTGCAATCCATCCAAGCAGGAAGTAGGGTTTTACACCATCACGGTGGCCTGAACCTGGGTAAACCGTTGTGTCTCCTTGTTGTGTGTGTGTGTCTCCTTTGCCGAGGTTACCGAGGGTTCGTCGAGAGCGTGTTTCAGCCCCCAGTGTCCGAACATCACTACACGAGAAGTTCCTTTGGGAATATTCCTCGACATTTGTCGTGCCAGGTAGGGGACTGAGGCGCTCTCTTCGATTGACCTCACCAGCATGGTTGAGACTCGTCGCAAGGCTGCCAGCCAGGTCGCCTCCGAGCTCGCCGCCAGCAGCTCGCGCGGACGTGCGGCCCCCACCGTCCCCATGGGAGAAGAAAAGGCCAAGACGGAAAAAGCAGAGACTTCCTCTCACCGCTCTCCGGCGCGGGTCGCGCCGTCTCCCACCATCAACGACGTCGTGCCGGCCTCCACTCAAGCCCCTCCAACTCCAGGGACCGCGCTCCTCATGGCGCAAGAGCTCATGCGCTTCCAACCCCCAGAGTCAGGGCGAGACACCTGGCTCCAGCGCATCGCGGAGTTGGTAGAGTGCGCCGCCCAGGCGTTCCCGGCGAGTTGGCTGGGATCGCAGAGGAAGAAGAGCTGAACCTCCCTCCATCCGTGATAGGGGATTGGCTCGAACCGAACTGTTGGACCGGTGACCCTCGCCGACACGTCGCCTGCATCCTCAGGGCAGGCCATGTTTCCCCCGTCATTCGCACCCCCAAGCGTCCGGCCAGAATGGTGGGCGCTGCCCTGCCTCGTGGAAGGGCCCACCCACCACGCAAGCGGGCGCGACCGGAGATCTCCTTCGACGCCACCGATCACCCGACGGACGCTACCGACGTCGAGGTCGGCCCGTTGATCTGCACCCCCACCATCAATCATGTATCGGTGGCGAGGACACTCATAGATGGGGGTGCCGGGGTCAACCTCCTCACCATTCAGGCCTTCGCAAAGCTCCAGGTGCCCTTCGACCGCCTGACCCCCGCTGACCCTTTCTCGGGAATCGCCTCGGGGGTCGAGCATCCGTACAGGCGAATCAGCCTCCCCGTCACCTTCGGCACCGTTACGAAGTTCCGCACGGAGTTCATCACCTTCGAAGTCGCCGACATCAGGCTGCCATACAATGCCATCCTGGGCTACCCCGCCTTGGCTAAGTTCAAGGCAGCTACTCACCTGGCATACAACCTCATCAAGATGCCATGTAGCTGTAGTATCATCACAATCCGCGGCGACCGGGTCGGCGGCCGAACAGGCCTTCGCGGGTGACTTCGTCGCCTCCATGGCCGAAGAAGAAGATAACCCCGAACCGGCCGGCCAGAAGCGAAAAGTAGCCGCGGAAGAGACACACCCTGCCGAGGACGGCGCGGTCCCGGCCTACTTCGCTTTTGGGGAGATGGAGGGAATCGTTTAAAAGTAGGTAATCCAAAGATGTTGAAATATATGCATAAACAATGATTTAAAAGTATGACTTTATATGTGTCTGAAAATATATCTTTTGGGGAGATGGAGGGAATCGTTGGTCAAGATAAATTGTAGTATCAATTAGAAGGACATAAGGGCCCACGGTCATCGGTCTTTTATTTTTATATTGAAATAGATTAGTCTTGATAGGCATAGGTATGTATTTAATCAAGAAAAATAGGTATACCTAGTTAGTTAGGCGAAAATCGGATGAAAACTATATACAAATGTATATACCTACAAAATCACATGAACTAGTTAGGAGAAAATTGTGTGCTATATATACATATATTTCTGGAATGGGTCACTGATTTGAACTAATTTGTATCACAAGTATGCAATGTGGCACACAGAGCCAGGAAATTTCCATGGTCTTCGAGCTGAAATGAGTGTATGGGGTTCACCAAATCAGCAATCCTCTCAAGACTCTGGAGCAGCCATACAGATCTATTGTCAAGATGGAGGAAACTATAGTTTAATTGAAGTGGGATTTCATGTGAATCCTCGACTCACCTATTCTAATAAACTAAAATACCTTTTTAAGAAACCGGTACTTACATTATGTTTGACTTGCAGGTTTCCCCCTCGTTGTACCACAATAGAGATGTACGCTTCTTTACATATTCGACGGTAAGTATAAGCCAAGCCGTTTTATAAAATATGTAACAATGAGAACTCTTTGTACAAAACAAAACAAATATTTCCTTGTACCATTGCTCAGAAAGACACAAAATCAGCCGAATGCTACAACTTGTAGTGTGCAGGATTTGTTCCTGCAAAAGGAGCATCACTGGTGCCTGGCCAAGCAATTGCTCTCCCTCAATTTATGGCGAAGCTGACCACTATGCCCGGCTTAGCTTAAACGAGGTGCCCCTTTTGTTCTTGTAGAGACCAATAGAACTGTAAGGAGATTGCATTTTATCATATATACATGGCTAATAAACATGAATCTTTCTAACTTATGGAGGGAAACACTAAGGGGACCATGTGCTACTGCATTCTTTACTACATTTTTTGGAAGTACATTAAAATTAGTACAAAGAAAAATTATATCATAATATGGTTTCATAAATCTAATCACCATCCCAGCAGATGTATGTACATAAGTAAACTAACTAGAAAAATGGACAACCATCGAAAAATCTCAGTAATTTTTAACCAATGAAAGAAATAAGATATAAATTTGTTATATAGTAATTAGATTTAAAATATTAAGTATCAGGGGAAGAAAAAAATGAAATTTGGTTTACGTGCTAATTTTCTTAATTGGGTGGATGCTAAATATTACCCGATGGTATGTCTACTAAAAAGTTATGTAAGATAAGATTTTTCCTGAAAGATCTGTTTCTAGCTATCTTTTTTCTTTACTAGAATTATCATTTATGTGCATAACTCTTTGTTGATTCTATATATAGGATCCAAAATCCGGAGACTGGGTGGTGTACCGGCATGATTTAGACACCCCATCATTCTTGGGGCATTTTCCAAAGAATCTGTGCCCCACAACATCACACATACAAGCACTAACTGGGTTCGTGAATTACCTCAACACCACATCGGGTCCTCCTATGGGTAGCGGTCGCTTTCCTGAAGGCAACACGGATGTAAAGAAATCGGCATATTTCAAGCATGTTAAGATATACGATGCCGGAGGTCACGCAGGGGACCCGATCACGACTTCCTTTCATGATTTGGTTGACAAGCCAGACTGCTATAGGGCAAGCGACTTCTTTTTCGACTTTGAGAAGGGCTACATATTTTTCTATGGTGGTCCAGGTGGTTGTGTTGGTTGATATATAGCAGAAGTTTTGTCCTTGCTTCTTGTGACTCAATAAATTATAAAACATGACCATTTGTGGAGAGAAATTGTTCCTTGTTTCATATTTTCCATCGTACTCCATTTGTGTCGAGTCGGATTATCACGGTTCCATCTCAAGTAAACCGCTATAATTAGAACATTCTCCGTGCCTCTTGCAGGGGAGGAGAATGGTAGGATTGTAAAGAGGGGAAAAGAAGGCGTGTACTAAAACCATGGATTGTCTCACCACAGAAAAGAGAAACATAGTCGGTCAGTCGATTATCGACATGCACATGCCACTGCCGCTTACCATCTCGATCACCTGTTTCGTTTACATTGACCAATGTCGAGCTCGTCCACTTATCTTGCCCCGCCACTAATTAACTAACTTATCAACAGCGTTTCATCACTTAAACATGGTAAAGCATGCAGCTCGTTGTTCGGCTTCAGAAAATCCCAATGCAACTGATTCTTCTCGCGTGGGATATCCTGAATCCCGGGGATTTCCCGTGCTACACACATGGCAATGGCGTTGGCATGGAGCGGCCGAGCGGCTGAAGCGTGAATGTTCCCATAGAATCATTCGGAATCGTGATTTCTGGTCGGGTTGGTCGTTAGCGACCCATGCTGGATCTGATGAGTATGACGGTCAACGGATGGAGGACCATCAGTCGGCTCATCATTCCTTTCTTTACCACTCAGCTCAGCTCAGGTGACCGCATGCATGCAGATGCAGACGTAGCAGCTCATTCTTTCACGAGGCTACGGTCAAAGGTAGAAAAGGGAGCTGTCAAAGGTAGCACCACAAGAGGATTCTTAGAGCATCTCCACTTGTAGCGAACAAATGACGTCCGGTAGGTGCCTGAACAAGCGCTATGAGCGCTGTCGGAGTTCTACGTGGCATCGCGCGTGACTTATTTCGATGCAGCCCTGATGGGGAGGGCGTGGTCTAGACGTGTCAGACCAAATTTTAGGCCACGACAGACCAAATCTACATTTTCGGTCACTGAGTGTGAGCGATTTTTGTCCGGCACGCCCAATATGACTGGCGGCACTTTAGGCGCCGCGGAGATGCTCTAGTAGTCAACAGCTCATTAATTAATTAAGCTCATACTAGAAACATTTGCGTGTTAACCGAGCTCTGTCAAAGTGATCATCTCACTGGCAAAGCTACGGTGCACGCATTCCGATGGCAAAGGAGATGCAAACTTGTTGGGCTGGCAGTGGCAGTGGCAGTAGTAGCTTTGAGTGCGTCAGGTGCTGAATAGCCAAGCCAAGCACCGGAGCTAGCTGACTGGTAGTACTGCTGTCTGTGTGATGGGAGTCAGGTTTCCAAGGATGGCATCGGATCCGCTTCTCTTCCCTCACCTCGGCTGCTGCTGCTGCTTTTCTTCCTTTCTTCGCAACACGCAGCAAACAACGATGCATGCCGCTGGGATCTGCGCGCCTGTACTGTAGTACTACACCATGAGTAAAACGCTCACGCGGTTTATGAAGTTGGAGGGCAGGTCACCTACTCAAAAAATGCAAATTATTCGTCACCAAGTTGTGAAAATGTTGCACACTCGTCTTGCTTCTTGCTGTCACGACGGCTGTTAAATTTTGTAAAATACCCCCTGAACTTTGATTTCTTCTAATGATTTAGTCCTCTTATGCCATTGCGTACGGAAAAAACCGTACAACACTCAGGAGCTAGCCCATCTTGGCGAGGGCTTGCGTGAGCTAGTCTCTGCCGTCCCTCCGCCCGGCGGGCTGTTCCATGTCCGCACGACGACACCGAGGCAAGCTAAGTGAGCGAGCTGGTCCACATCTTCCGTCCGTCCGCGCCCGGTCGACATGCCATGAACCACCGCCCCGGCGATGACGCAGGTGTTGGAGCAGATGCCATGATCCGCGCCTCCGTCACGGTCTCGGCGCAGCCTGCTCGTGGCTCCCCGTGGCGTTGGCGCTCGGGGACTGGCTAGGCATCATGGAGTACGCGGCGGCCATCGTCGCCACGCTCGACGAGCCGGAGACAATCGGTTGCCGCGACCCCACGCTGCGCTGCGGCTGTATTTGACAAGCTGGAGAACGGCGGCGACCCAACGGCTACATGCTCCCGTTCCTCCTCAAGGCCTGCGCTCAGCTCGCCGCCTCGTGCCAAGGGAGGCAACTGTAGGGACATACCATGAAGCTCGGGTTCGTCCAGCACGACAAGCACGTGCAGAACAGCCTCATCAGCTTCTACGGAAAGTGCGCTGAGGAAGAGATGGTACGAGAAGACAACGCGGGGTGGAGGTCAACTCTCGACACGCAGCCGTGCGGGACGCTGATTCCGGCGAGCTCACCACAGTGTCTGCGAGCAGGTTCCGGATGCATACGAACTGTTTGATGAAATGACCCAGAGAATTTCGACAACTGGGATGAACCATTCAAAAGGAATAAACATGTAGGGTGTTTTTTGCAAAAATCTAAATTGCCACGTCAGCAACTTAACTTGCAACATTTTCACAACTTGATGACCAATAGTTAGCAATTTTTCAGTTGGTGACCAATCTGCTCACGCGTGACAACTTGATATACCACGCGAGCCTTTTACTCCTACACCATATGAGATCTGCCACAGAGAAGTAGAGTGTCATTCAAATATTTTAAAGACGAACCAAAATTAAACACTCCATGTTGCCTCTGAGCGAGACTTAGCATTTGGGTCCCTCTTCTTGTTTTTTTTTTGAAAGCCTGCGTACATCAGAAGCACCTCATACACGATGAAGTACAAGAACACGAAGAACAACTCGACGCAGGGGAACAGAGCAAAGAACAAGCTCAAGCCACAACACCGGCGAGGAAGACGAAGATCGACGACCACCTTCTAACCACTGCCTGAGGAAGCCTCCTACCTTGTAGATCGCCGCAAAGCCCGTCCGCCGCAAGCAGCGGAACTTCAGCCGATGAACGAACACGGCGAGCTCCCTCCCTCTCCAGCACCTCCGCCTTGCCGCATCCATCTTCGACCCCAGCACCAGCAGAAGCCGCGAGGCACGCCCGGCCCTGAGTTCCAGCCTCCGCATCCTCCCTCGTAGCTCCACACCGAGGAGGTCGACCTCCCCGCCGGCCGGCAAGGAGGAGGAAGAAGCAGAGGAAAGCCGGCAGATCCGAAGATCCCCGGCCAGCAAAAGCCGCGTGCGCGACGCCGGAGCTCCGAGGAACACCTCCGCCGAAGGGGAACGCACCGGCACCACACCTAGCCACCGACACCACCGCCGCCTCCACGACGCCGCCGGCGGGAACCAAACGCTACCTACACTATATACAGGCCGGGATCTGGGGATCCCCCACCCTCCCGCCGCCGGAGCGGCCGCGGAGGGGAGGAATCCCACAGATCGCCGGCGAGCGAGGTGGTTGCGCTGGAAGACGCCCAAAAATCGCCCTCTGGCTACTGTAGCGAGAGGGGAAAACGGACCGGCTCGAATGGAGCAGTGTAACTGCAGGGTCCCTCTTCTTGTTGTCCGTAACATTAGGATGATTTTTTTTTTCAAAAACAAAATTGTGCACGCACAGTACAAGTAAAGAGAACTACATCTGATGCCCAGAGCAAGAACAGTGTGGCTGCACAGCGTGGCGTCACCAACAAACAACAAATGGTTATGCTACTAACCCAAATGGCCAGGGATACATGGCGATTTTTCATTACGTATTGATTCACATTCAGCATCTGTACAACAGTCAGCATGATATATGTACTGTGTCATGGAACTAAATATGTACACCAAAGAGTCTGTCATCTTGGGATGCTATTTCCACACTTTGACGGCACCGTCCCTGCTGCCCGATATCAAGCGCTGGCTCGACAAGTTGACGGATGCCAATGCCAGGATCGCGTCTCGGTGGCAGCCGGCCGAATCTGCTGCGGCCATCGCGAGCTGGGTCTTGTGCGTCAACCGGGACGCCGGTGTGGGCTGTTTGCATGTTTCCTGCACACAGCATAGCACTCTGTCAGCGAACAAAAGAAGATTCACAGAGACTGCCCCATTGCTTGTCTAAAGCACATCAACACAACAAAACCAATGCAGTCATATAATCACGCATGAATTAACCAGCACCTATTTGAAGGTTGCAGGGACAAACAAGTGAATTCAAGATGTTCTTGAGTTGATATACTACTGTGTAACTTCAGATAAACAACAGAAATAAAACACTGATACTGTTTCATACCTGTACAACCTGTACACCGTAGCTGGATCGTATATCATAACACTCGTCATTTCCAACTCCTTTCGCTGAAGGGCCAGCTATGCAGAAGCTTTGCTCGGGTCTTCAAAACCATCAAAAATAAAAAATACTTTATATTATTACAGGTGACGATGGAAAAAAATTGCAGAAGCAGGAGTGCATGGTAGTAATATTCAAACCTGGCCTGGTCCCAGTAGCGTATCTTCAAATCTGTTCCTCCAGTCAACAGATCTCCCCCTGGCAAAGGAAGCAGGCAACGGATGCCTGGAAGGCGTGGAGGCGGATCAGACAATTCCTCAATTCTGTATTTGTAGCTTCCTGCTCGCCTCACGTCTTTGGTGTTCGTCTTGGTAAGAGGCCGTGATGGTGCCTTTGGCGTAACAGCCTCATTCTCGGTACTTGCTGTCCTAAACATCTGTACAGTGTGTTCAATGTTTCAGATACTGACCATAGTATTAGATATATCCATCTTTCAAACGTGTTGACACTAGTAAAAATGATATAAAGCTCATGAAAGCACTGAAAGGAGAGCAAGCATTCTACATTCTGAATTATGCAAGGATCGAATAGTCTTCATTTACCACGAGGGTGTGGCATCAGTAGTGTCTCAAATTCGAGTAAATGAGATATGCTATCAAGAGAATACTACGAGAAAGCTATTTAATTACCTGGTGACAGCTACCATTCTCAGCATTCCACAAGGAAACCTCATTGCAGCCTGCGGCAACAAAAACCAGTGGTCTTCCAGCAGAAGATATTGAGTTGTGTGGTGGTATAAGCAAGCACAATTTCTCTATAGGGCTTACTGTGGAATAGTTCCATGAGTTAACAGGCAGCAAAAACCTATGGTCCCACAATGTAAGAACACCTCTTGAAGACCCCGAGATGAACCAATTTCCACACTGGCCCATCACAAGTGCCGAGATATAGCCCTCCTCCGGTGAGGACTTGTATGACCAAGATTCTGAATTGGTCCTTGTATCCCATTTATGGATGTCACAATGTTCAGTGCTGAAAAGGATGGTTGGGCTAAAGCTGTCTGATGAACAATTAACAACACTGAGAACTGCGCCTTCTTTTAGATCTTTCCTCTTCACATTCACAATGCCAGAGTACCTCTCTGCAACACTCCCGACACCACGTGCGCAGTCAACAGAAAACAAGTGCAATGCGCCATCGCTAGCACCGACAACAACCTGTGAGCTGCCACAAAGCATTGCTGTACATAGAGCTCGGCTACTACCCAGACTATAGGTTAACCTTGATCTGAAGGCAATGTCCTTTTCCAACTTTCTTGTATCCCATATCTTGACACTCGAGTCATCTGAAGCTGTCACAAAAAAGGCATTGTCATCTGACACCGCAATATCATTTACAGACAACCGATGTTCCTGGAGATGTGCCACTAGAACTCCACGAGGCTTCCAACCTGTCTCCAGAGCCACTACTGATCTGGTGAAGGAGGGCGATACTGCAGTCTCAGAGTTGGAAACGCCATCACCTGAGGAGCTGCTCTTCATTGACTCACTGATGCTTAAATCACCATGCCTGCTACTGAAATGATTCTCTCTAGTCTGGAGACCTTGAACTGAACTTGATAAACCTGGATGCCGGTTGGATTCCCAGGGCATATATATTTCTCCCAAACCACGCTTATCAGTAGTAACAGAATATGATGGTATTCCCTTAGACAATCCATCATAAAATGAACTACTCACAGTAGATGCATGTGGCGTGTGGCCATAATATAGCGACTTATCCGAAGAAATTGAATCTTTGATGTCCAAAGGCACGGACAAATTAGTTGTTCTCAACCTTACAGCATCTTCCAGAAGGGCCGAGGGCCCACTTTGTGCTGTACCAGGATATTTTCCACCTTGTACTGTCTGTTCCTTTTTACCATCACCCTTCAGCAAAATGTCTCCTGTGTCCTTGGCAACCTCTAAAGCTTGGTATAAGACTGATTTCGAGACTGGAGGTTTAAGACATGCAAGAAGAGCAGTTTCAGACAAGGCAGGTGGCTCCCTGTGTAGATAATGCCTTAGATGTGGAGAAAGGTACACATAAGTATCTACAGGCCCTAAGCTTTCACTACAAGCAGCAATAAGTCTTACAGCGGACCGTTTAACCCATTGAATTGGATGACATAGTAGGGGAAGGACCTTTCCAAATAAGCCAACAATTACCCTTTTCCTCAAATAACCGCTTCCGCACATCATGGTAAAGCAATCAAGTACGTTTACAACCACAGCCTCCATATCATCACTTAGTGCCTGTTCAAGATAGGGCAAGAGATAATCCTCAACACTTCTTGAACCAATGAAGTAGCAAACAACGACGATTTGACCAAAGTAAACTGCACGGAGCTGCTCATCATGGTCATTTAGAAATGCTGGAAGTATAGGAAGAAGAAAATCATTACTTTGTCTGTGCCCAAAAAAGTAACATAGATAACCTATATCTTGCAACAGAGCTCTGCGGACATTAGGTGTCTGCTTTGGTCCCATTACCAACTCTTGCACTATGTCATAAATATTTCTCCTCAGACGTGCAAGTTGGCGATCAATCTTATCATGCTGCTTCTTCGCTGGTGCATCTGAAAACTGTGATACAGCAGCTACCACTGATTTGTCGAGAGGGCCAGTACCAGCTACGATCCGAGAACGAAGCAGGAATCTGTAAGCTGTTAAAGCCAGCTTATAAATGTTACTAGCATAGCAAATTCTAACACTCTCCTCTGTATCATCTGGAAGCAAAGAGAGCATTGGGAGGATGTACTCAGGGAATATCATTGCATCGCTGATAGGAAACTCTTGAACAAGACAGAGAACATCAGATAAGGTTTCCAAAGCAGCGCAGCGAACAATGGCAGCTGGATCTGAAAGCATTGCAATAACATAGGGAATAACCAGCTGTAAGCGGCTATCATCGTCTATGTATGTCGAAGAAATCTTCAGAAGAATGAGACCGGCCCTTCTCAGTTCTGGTTTTTTGACACTCCGTATGGATGAGCAGATTAATGAGGCAAGCAAGACCATGCCTTCACAGCTCAATTTAGATTGTGTATGTTGGAAAATGTCAAAACTATAAGTATCTGATTGGGCATCATAACCAGACACTAAGGCAGCCAAGTTACTCTTGGATATCTTGTGCACATGGGATAAATCATTGTTCTGGGCCGCCAAGACACTTGCAGTTTGACTTTGTGTTTGATTAACCTGCTGCAAGGGCCCATTTGCACGTGAAACATTTGAAGCAGAAAAACTGTCTGTGCTCTGCATGACCTTTGTGCCTCCATGGTTGTTCCTTTGCTCCACTTCCTTTAGAAGGAGATTGAGATCTCCAACAATGTGTCGATGGTCTCCAGCAGTGTTTCTCTTAACTAAAGATGCGCTTTTGGCAGATTCTCTCGGTGAGCTTGTAGCTTGTCCTCCAATGCCTTTATCCACAGATAATTGAATATGTTCACTTGTTACGCCACTTATCATCATGTCATGTATCCTTTCAAAGTTTTCCTGTGTCTTCTCTACCTGTATTAAGTAAAGGATGTTAGGATGCTCATGGGAAGTGTTGGATGGACCAGAAAATGAAGACAAGCTTAAACGTCCTTACCCTAGCATCTGATCCAAGTGGAACAATATCTGAGAAAAACTTGTGCAGAAATCTTGAAAAATAGGTTGGAAAAATAACAGTTTCATATTTTTGCAGATAGCTTTTACATGATAGCCTTTCTTTGGGGTCCAACTGAATCATGTGAAGTACCATGTCTTGGATACCAGCATCTTGTATCTGAAAGCACAGATTATAAGGAGACATAAGGAATGTTTGTATATCTCAAAGGAATGTAACATGGCTAATATTGGATAACGTCAATAAAATGCAGCAGAACCAGTGGGACATTGTACACAAATGAAAGCATTTTCATAAGCAAAGATCTAAGCTTACTCCTTACACTATGCATTTTAGTAATATGTTTCACGAATGAATCGCAAATAAGAATGTGTACCTATAGACTAGTCAAGTTCATTTTAATTGATTTAGCTACACACAGGAAATATCTTTTTACACGAAAGACTATTCAGACCCTTAGGTTGGTCAATTAACGCTAGTTGATTAGCTTGAATACCAAGTACCCCATTGCTCACTCAGTTAATGGGACTTGCAGACATGGAAACTTTATCATCAGTTGAAGTTCTACAATTGCATTAAATTCTGCAATGAATCGTCCACTTAAAATCGTCCATATTTATCCTCTTAGGGCTTGGGAAAAACAAGTAATGATGTTATAGGTCCTATACCAAGAAGTAATTCTGCAGGTACCATGGAGCAACGCGGATGTACAGTTGCTCAGAAGTGAATACCAGACATTCTATATTAGAAAACCAACTCCGAAGTAATTTAGAACAAACACGAAAACTATTCAAAAGAGCAAGGAAGAAGAGAAAAAAACCTTTTCTAGGGTATGCATAGGGTCATACTGGCCACGCCGATAAGCGAGAAGTTGTGAAAGCTCAAAGAGTGGCTGACCCTCCAGGAAAAGTTCAGCAAGAACACACCTGGAAAGAAGGCCAATAGTTTACCCTTTCGTGAAATACATCACTTAGATTTATAGTTTTAGCATAGAGTACTGCAGAAAATATAAGTAGCTAGTGAAGAAACACAGGGGAAATAACATTTCTTTAAAAGTAACAAGTAACAACCTTCTGATTTCTAACTGAACACACTCTTCAATCTTTAGAAAAATTATATTCGATGCAATATTTTTGAATATGCATGCAACCTCAAATGAATCCAAAACAGTTTCAAATCCTTCCTGGTCTATTGGTAAAATTCAGTACTTCACTGAAGGGCACATTATGTCAAGGTTAAAATACAGTGCATCGCAGCAAAATACATCATGGACGGCACTGATACTGCTGACACAGCAGGTATTTTTGCTTGCGCATGAACTTATGAGAGTAAGCTTCCAATAATCATAAGATATCGTCTCACAAGAAAATTCCACTTTTGTCATATCTATACTACAATTAAAAGAGCAAACATGTGTTGAGCTGTGTTGATACATTAAATCTGATCCGTCGATCTAGACCGAACAAAAACAACGGCTTAGATTAAGACATAACCCTTCGGGAGGTATACGCACGAAATAACAAAAAGCGATCCCTAATTATTTCCGCGTGTCGTTATTTCCGCTTCGACCGATTCCTGGTTGTTGCGTTTTCGATTTGGTGATGGACTCCACCGATTTGTGTTTTTCTTTCTCGCGTGTTGGACTCCACAGATAGGAGTACAATCCGATTAGGTCTGCCTTCACAGTAGTAGGCAATGCTCCTAGGATACGTAACGATACAACTTTAGACCTTTACGTCAGAGCTGAATTTTTTTAACCAACTCTCCATCAAGAGTCCTGATTGTAAAGGAACCATCCAGAAAAAGGCAATAGATTTTCGGTGTGGACATGTTTCAGTCAGTTGCATATATAGCTATACAAATCAATTCACCTCACGTATTCAAAGCTTGAGGCAAAAAATTCACCTCGCCTCTGCGGACGCGGCGCACATCATAGACTCGATTGATCGTCGTACAACTTATACATATAATAAGGATTACTCAAATTCGCTGTTTTCGCCGTTGTCCACGCGGCCGGCCGCTGCTCGCGGAGAGCCCAAGCCCAAGCGCATGTTTCTGCGTCGATGCAGAATCACTCGCAGCATCTCTAAGCACGGTCTCCAAACTAGCTTATATCTGTCCGGATGGGAATGTCCGAACTGTATGCTTAGACCACCTTTTTCTTTCTTTTCCTTTACTTTGTTCTTCATTTATTTTACTTTACTGCTACTGTTGCCGCTTGTGATCTTGCTGATGCTTTTTTTAGGCCTCAGAGTCACCTCTTGGAACAACGAGCAGATTAGGTGGTCGGGGTGAAGCGTCGCGTGTGGAGGAGGGGAGGAGCTATAGGTAGAGAGGGATGAGCAGGTGGCCAGGGTGGTGCCGAGAGGATCAGTGGCTAGGGCGGTGCAGATGGTGGAGGGGATGATGTGCTCTTGCGTTTTGCGCAGGAAATGCAAGTGTTTTGGTCAGAAGGAGATGACTCACTGCTGCTGCTTCTTTTGCAGACAAACATTATACTCTCTCAAAGGGTTAACTTAGCTGATTGGAAACATAGACGGAAAGATACATGCATGGTGTATGTTAACTGGTAGAGAGATTAGCTTGCTGGGCTATTGAATATTACTCCTGATATGTTTTGTTGTTGTAAGTATTCTCAGCTAAATGTTGTTGTGTGTAGTTTTGACAAACATAATATATAAAAATTCCACAACACTAATGAGAACGTCCCATTTATATTTATTTTATACACTCAATATTATGGCTCGTAACTTGGATATATCAAATATTGGCACATGTTGACTGTAACTGTAATCGCGGTGGAAGAGATATGCTCTCATACAAATGTTGCAGCACTGAAATATCACTTGATCTGATATCCTTCTTGCAAGACAATTGCATATCTCGCATTGTTCTAAAATTCGGCCGAATCACCGATTAACTGGCCGAGTAATCGCTATTCAGTGGGTTACTGAATAGCCGATAAATGCCGATTACCCGATTAATCGGCCGATTAACTGGCAAATAGGCCGATTATTCGCTATTCAGTGGCCGAGCGAGCCGTTACCAGTTAACGAATTCCTGAACAATGATATCTCGCATTTAGAATTTATTTTGGATTTCGTGAAACTTCACTAAGCATTGTGCTTGACTTTCATGCTCCTGAATAAGGGTTCTATGCATTGCGATACCCACGCATATTATTAGCTTCAAAAAAATTATGCAGGCATTGGTGATGCAATATCAGGGAAGAAGGTCTGTACGGAAATCCTTTTCTCTCCCGTCCCAACATATGCACATGTTTGCTATATTATAATAAATTATAAGACGTGCGTTGCACATACACGTGTACTAGTAAAGATAAAGAGGTCAAATGATCATACATCCCATGTCTATCAATAATATGTGAAATGGGAAGCACCCATATCCGAATGAAACAACACAACTGTCAACAAAAGTAACAAAACCTTCAGCAAGACAACGCCACATACCCGATAGAAAATATGTCCATAGATGGTTGCAAAGGTGCATCTGCTGAAATTTGTGACTCACCACCATGTTCGTGGAATCTCTGGAGAAAAAAAAGAGTTCAGTTTTTTTTCACAGTAGAAACAACATATATGCTATTTAAAAGAAGTTAAGAGGTGCTCAAAGATATAGCAGAAAAGTACAGTGCCTAACAAAATGCAATGACTGCCCTTCAAAATGAAGTATGTTTTTTATTTTCCTTGTACACCACAGACATGCTATTGATGCGATTACATCGCAGTAACAATGTCAGATTCCATCAATGAAATTATCAAATGAGTGCTTCCAGCCATGGTAATAAGAATGAGCTTTTGGACGGCATCATTACACCGGTCTTTCTACTGCAACATTCTTCTACTCCCTCTATTCATATTACAGGGCCATTGTTTTTGTTAATTATTCTACAAGGCGTATGTTCTTACCAAATCATCTATTAATTATGGTTTTCCGGTTGTACCCTTCCTTATTTAAAATGATGTAGATACAGTTAGAGCAAGTATATTGGTGAAGAGCATCTATTAATAAATAACTAGATATTGTAAGAAAAAGTATTACTAAAGATGCAACAGTTACACCAATGAGAGCAATCAAACTGAAATACAGCACATAAAAGAACATAGAAATTTGGAATATAATCTTAGTGAAGGGACTAACTTCGGGTGCTAGATAGCATCTTCGCCTTCCTCCAGTGTCAAAGAAGAACGAAAAATCAGATGGATCATCATCCGGGATGTAAGTTGGTTTAAAAGATGCAAAGTCCGTGAGGTACAGCCAATTCCATGAGGTAACGAGTACATTCTCACATTTTATGTCACCTGACAGAAATAACAGTGTAAATATCAATGAAAGAGAAAAAACTACTGCTGGTATAACTTGGAGAAAACCTTCTCACCATGGCAAAATCCCTTACTATGGCTCTGCTCCACGGCATGGATTAACTGCACAACCAAATGAGCTAAGTCTAAAACCATATCTGGAAAGGAAAGGAACGAAAAATGACCCTTACATGTCCCACTAATTTGAGATGCGAGATTTAAGCCTACACTTATCAGAGAGACTGTACAACTTCCTATAGTCACCAGCAAGATCGACTCCTTCACCCTTCTAATATTAATGACCATTCAACAGAGGCGACAAGGAAGGAAGGGGGCTGACCTGAAAAGCAAGCCATTTCTTCTCAATTTTACTGAGGAAAGGGCGTGTGCTAAGTCTATCATGCAGATTGCTGTAGAAGTACTGCCTCAGGAGATATGCTGCCTTATCCGTTTGAAACCAGACCTGAAAACATTTAGTCATGCCAGCACGTCAACAAAGGGAGAGAGAAAACACGTCTGCGTGATAAAACATCTCTCTCCACGTTGATATGTAATGCCATATTTCAATGCTCATGCATGTACAATGCTATGTGAAAACAGCAAAGTAAGTGAGCATACTCCAGACTGCTAAATGATAGCCTGAAAATTAGAATTTAACCTAACATCGTAGTCCCGGAAGTAGAAGCGCCTAAATGATATACTAACAAGCAAAGCAAGCAAGCCCTGAAGCCAATTTACTCTAAATCCAACCTTAATTGCTGCCTCGGCTGAAGCCGTACACATGACATAACAACAATCGCTAAACGCCACAGAATAACGCACAACTAGTAATCAATCGCTCCGTCGTTCGTAATGTAGATACAGGTGACTTCATATTTTCATAGAGTCCTGACCTGGAAGGGCAAGACGTGGGATCCCTCGAGCCCCTGGAACGCCCTCCGGATCCGCTCCAGCCTCCGCTCATGCTCCTGCGCGACAGAGAACGAGTCAATCTCAGGACCGCCCAAATCGAAAGGGGACGGATGATGTTAGTAGGGTACCTTGAGGTCGAGTGGCTCCCCTGCGCGCTTGAAGTAGACCTTGACGAGTAGGAGGCCCTCGTCGTGCTTGCAGAGGACGGACTTGAGGAAGCGGCCGCGGGAGACGACGTCGAGGAGCACGAGGTTGTAGGTGGAGGGCAGGTCGTGCAGGTAGTACTCCGTCGCCGACGCCTGCGTCGTCCGCGCGATCTTGTTCCCCATCGCCGCCGCCGCCGCCGCGGCGATCCTCCTTGGGCGGCCGCAACGCCGTCGAGGTGGAGAGGGGCGGCTGGGCTCGCCGGTGCGGGGGGGTTTTGCTTCTCGGGGCGCGTGGGGCTGGCGTGGGGCGGAAGCGACCGGGTTTCCGCCGGATGAACAGGAAGGAAGAGGCTCGGAGGAAGCTTGCTTGATGTGTCGTGTAATCGTGTTGGGCTCTCGATCGGTTGCCTCCTCCTCCTCCTGGCATGGCACGGTGGCCTGCTCGTGTGGGAACCGGATCCCGTTCCGTCAGGACTTTGCTACCGTTTGCACTATTCCGTTTACAAAACATAGCTCGAATTATTTGTTTTATTAAACAGAGTGTATGCGTAGTGCTAATTGCACATTATTATTTTATTACTAGCAAACGTGGCCGTGCGTTGCCACGGAGAAAGAGAAAAAATCAACTCCTCTAAGATTAACGTCGGAGTGACCTAAACTTTGCCCAAATTTAGTCAAATGTGCTTTCCCGGCAAGCCACAAATTAACCATAATAGAAAATGAAAACACATTTGTGGATTTTTTCGATAAAGAACACATTTGTTGATTGAGAAGGTAAAATAGTACACAACTTTAAGGACTCCAAAACGCACATTATGTGAAGCAGTGCAGTAAGGTTTCACACATTTTTATCTATTAAATCTAAGTAGTCAGTAGAAGTACTTTTCGGTCAATTAGAATATGAGGAGGGAAACAATTTATATATCCCTGCAATGAAAAGGACAGATCTAGGCGTGTCTGATGTTTTTCTTAGCATCTGATGCGAAGAAACATAGTGATTCAGCAATATCAAACAAAATGAGGGCTTCAGACAACAACAGAACAGAACGTGAAGCAGGAGATGAGGAATTGAGGAGTAGGGAAAATCAATCAAGAAGTGCGGAGAGAAATAAACATCATTGGTACGAGCACTCCATGTAGGATCACAGCTATAGCTTGGCCACGAACGTGGTTGCAGGCTCGCAGCGTCTCTACCTCCCCGCTCGGCCATGTGGGGAGCAACCTCGACATGGCGTCGTGCTCGCCTGCTCGGTCCAGCGCAGGAGATTGATTGCACGGCTGCTGTACAGAAGCTTCGGGGGAGAGGAGGCAACGCTTGAGGGTCTAGATAATAGGGAGGGACGGTGCGGGCTGTTCCTGCTGATACCGGCTCCGTGCTCTCTACCGGGGTCAGCCACCATGGTCGCGATGCGCCGTGCTCCTACTTGCCGCCGCACGGTCTCCCGCAGCGGGTCGTGAGCCTACTGCCACCGCTAACCGTCATGGACTTCTGGTGCCCAGTTGCCCACACGCCGACCAGGTTGGGGCAAGCAGACGGGGGCATCCCGTGTGAATCGACTGCAACGAGAGGAAGCTCGGGCATCTGCCCCACGCTCGCCCGTGTCTCCGGATCCACCATCGAGCGGCGGCATCCAGCCCGTCGAGCTGCGGCATCCGGCCGTGGCGGCAGCTCCGTGGGTCTGCGCGGGGGAGGCGAGGACGGCAGTTTGGAGACGAACGAAGGGATTAAAAAAAAGAAAAATTGATTGAAACGTTACATGACTTACGGGTGACATTGGTGGGTAATTTGCGTCAACTTTAAGGGTAGTTTCAACGATGTATCACAAGAAGACTTAATGCTTTTATTATTATATATATATGTGTATAGACTATGGGGTAATTTGTGTAGAAGAAAACGAAGCTTCCATTTCAGAAAATTTCAGAAAATATGATGAGGACCTTGCCAAATAGGACTTGTGGATGATATCGACGAGTGAAATAACACAAGTTTTTTCTTCGAGTAAAATATACCACTAGTTCTAAAACTATTGGTGGCGCCAATGTCGATGACTCAAATCGCCGCATAGTAGGGTATCTGGTTTGGGTTGTGGGCCCCTTCAGATGATACGTAAGATAAGGGGTCGGAAATGGAATAAAGATTATGCGAAACGAAAAGATTGAGGATTATGGAAGATTGAGACTCGAGAAATTGAACGAGTTGACCCCTCCAAGTGGAGTGAAGATAGTTCGGACAAAAACGTTCACGGTTTGTAAGATGAAGACTCAAGATCTGAAGAAGACTCCGAAGGCAGAGGTAAGAAGTCTCGGTCCATAATGTAAAGATCTATGGTAGGTGCTTTCGTTTTTATTATTTGAGCCGTAAAAAAATCCGTACTATAAAGAGGGGCTAGATCTCCTAAAACAGAGGTGAAGCTTCATTGCGTGCTTAGTTAGATTCATACTCTGTAAACACGAAATTATCGAAAATCTCTTACGCATCAACTTGGTGAAAGATGAAGAACTTTTTTGAACATGAGGTAGAACTGGTTGTGGGTTTTGGTACAACATATGCTTGGGAACATGAGGTGAAGTAGCTAAGATCTTTAGTAGAATCCTCTGAAAACTGCCAGGAACATCAAGGAGCAACCACAACTTGAGCATCCAGACTCCGATTCCAATGAATTTGGGCTTATTTTAAAGCTAAAAACAAGAGCTAGAAGACCATACGGAGAAACCCTAAATACAAACAAAATAGGATAAATCCACAAGAGGAAAGTTTAGACCTCACTATATAAAAAGAACCGACAAAACATTCAATTTTAAAACGCAACAAGTTTTCAGACGAAATTTGTTTTTTACTTGAGTTTGTCTTGAAAATCATGACATGCTCCAAAAAAAAAAGAACCAAGCAAGATGATGTCAGGGATGCGATGCAAAGGTTTGATCTCTCTACGAACGATACGGTGAAGGTACCCCCCCCCCCCCCCCCCCCCCCCACCCACCCACCCCACTTGATAGTACAGTTATCGATCATATAACTCGGTATCCCTACATCAACCTTAAGACCAGTAAAATATAAAACCTATTAACGCTATACATTTTCCTTGCGAACATTCCTCCTGAGATAGATGATAACGATCATGTCCGCCTCAAGTTGGAACACCTTTGTTGATTGCACTTGCTTGATGAAGACTCAAAAATTGCTTCCCCATACTCCACTGTGGGAGAGTCTCTCTTAGGCACATCTTCACTTTTCCATTATCATGAAATGGATGGCAAACTTCAAACATATGATCTTTTCGATCTGCTCCACCTGAATTTGCACTTCTTAAACTTGATGATGATCATGATTTGATGTCATCTTCTCGTGGGATATATGAAATGTTTCATTTGATGCCAGCCCATGGGTAAATACCTAACCCCGCATAAAAACGTCAAACACATAAATCATGAGTTAGTTCACAAAGGTTTAAGACAAGTGCTTACCTACCACAAGATTGATCATCTACGCTTTGTGTGTTGATCAACTTGAGTCATATTCTTTGCACTTTGACTTGATCGAACTTGTATCTTTTTTCTCCATTATACTGATATCTTGAAATTAAACATGAATGTTCACACAATCTTTTTCTTCAAGACATACTCGCTATAGTTAACAATCTCATGATCATTCTTCGGAATACACTTAAACGCCATATTGGTCATCACTTGATCTCTTCTTGCTTTATCACAATCTTTTGAGATACACAAAGATTTTTTCACTTGATGTATGGCCCACGGCTTGGTCAACCATGGCTCACACATGAGACCATCATGACCTCGACATATAGCCTTATATTTAACTCTTCTCTTGTAATCGTCTTCGCAAGATCTTGATCCTACTTTGAGTTTCATAAGAGAAATATATCTTTTTCACTTTATTCTTATCTAGCATTTAATCCCACAAGCATTACTATGGGAAAATCGTTCAAGTATAACTTAATGCAAACATTAATGCATAGAAATTGTAATCAGGTACCTAAAGCACACTTTGGACACCATGCACTTTCACTAATGGAGACGAAGGGCTAAGTCAAAAGACTTGGGGGGCATACATGCATGGCCTCTCCAAACGAAGGCGTGGATGTGAGCCAACAGATTGAATTTCGGAAAACACATCAGGACACCATGTTCCCTTTTACTTACAGTTCATCTTTAAAGTTTGATATTGTTGCATTATTTCTGTTGCTTCAGATATTGCATATATTTTGGTGTACTATCTTCATCTCTGAAGTCTCGGTTTATTTGTTCATTGATCTGCTCTACTACTTTATGAATATTATGTCTTAACACATAATTCATTTGTTGCTTTAAGATTCAAGTTAATGTTTCACACATATAAACCAAAATTCACCCTAATAGCACTTGCAAAAACTCTGCATTCAACACAACTTCAGAAACTTGTGCCAAGGACGATAGTACATCAAAATAATTTCTGTAAAGTATCATCAATCAGATCAGCTATTGTTTCACATGTACCCACAGAAATGCATCACCAATCAGATCTGAAAGGGCATTAACAGAATATTCTCTAATTACAGTCCATAACCATGGACCCGTATTCGCTCCTTCCATCAGCTGACACAAACAGGATCGCTATTGCTACAGTTTTGGCGACAAAGGGGAGCGTTGTGTTTCTAAACTGCTAAGTATGGTGGACAACACGGTACAAAATTCGTAATGACCAGCTATTCATCTGTTGTGTCCAGAAAAAGAATGAAGATGCTATAATCCACGCAACTAATCTCCCAAAACTTCAGCCGTAGAATCTGCGCAAATCTCCCGCATCCGTTCTGCTATGATGGTACAACAACCAAATGGAGCCTCGGTATTCCAAAAGTACACGACTAATCATGTGAAGAACGTGACGACGTCTTTCCTGTATCCTCTAACTATCAACATGCGTGGGACGTTCTCGACGAGCAGATCCATGTACTCCATGTAGAAATACGCAGGGTGGTTCAGCGGCGGCGGAGGGAGGCTCACCAGCACCACGGCCGCCATTCTGGAGTACCTGAGTATCGTGGAGTTTAGCTTCAACATCGTGTAGAGGAACTTATCCACCTTCTGTTCGTTCACAACAGCTTGCTTCCCGTCCACCATTTGCGGCCGTCCTTCTCTCTGCGTTGTTTCCCTCATCTCGGAAAGGTATGCGCTGATCCTTCGCTGCGCACTTCTGTACGCCTCTTGGGAATCGTCTGGCTGCTGAGCGCCACTGCTACTGCTGCTGCTCTCCAAGTGAGACTCCCATGACTTCATAGTCACGACGATGACCTCAGCATGCATCCTAAGATCATACAAGAACTTTTTGACATCAGTCTTCAGCTCTTCAGCGTCAGTGTCCTCTTCAGCTATGCAGAAGACTTGGATCTTGCAGCTTTCAAAGGTCGCTTTCGTGAGCAGGAGCTGAGACAGAAGAAGCATCAACCCACCATCCCTCACAATCCAGTACAGGTCAATAGTCCCATACTGTCTCTGGAACTCATTAGGCCACTCATCCAGACCCTTCACAATGACAACTGCCTTGTTAGCAATGATGCAGTCATTTATTATGCTGACAAATGTTGATGGTATCTCTGTCAGATTCTCACGGCGCCAGATCTCAGGGTACCGCACCACGACAATATTCGGCTTCAAGTTACCTAGGCCCATCGTCTGCACAATGCTGCGGAAGCCCTCAGACATTGAAGGTGCTACAATGATCTCCGCAACACCCTCGCAGCGTTTGTACTCGATGTAGGCTTCCAGCTGATGACAGGCAGTCTTAGCGTCCTCGGCCAGTTCGTGATAATCACCATCAATTGTCGAGACAAATATTGACATACCACGGCCCTTCTTCTTCATACAATTGGCGAAATCCGCAAGTTTTGGATGACAAGGGACATTTTCTGGAAGCTTACCCCAAGGCGGCATAATATCAGAGGAATGGGGTACCAATTCTTAGGATGAACTTGGTTTGCTGTGAGAAGAACAATGAATGAAGTGAGTGTTAGAATAACAAGTTTGTATAGTTTACTAATGACTATTTTCTTTGCCATGCAGAAAATCGTACCTCCTAGCGATCTGAGACTTCGCAGTGCCAACTGAAAGTACGCACTCTTGAACCCGTCTCCCCAGTCTCCAGCCTTCCTTTTATACTCACGTAGTAATAGATGAGGCTTGCAAGGGCAAGGGAGATAACAGTGAAAGACCAAGAGATCAAAAACATGATAACTGAAATTTGAGAGAAAGAACCATGTAAGTGGAAAGCACAACTTTAAACACAATGCGAGGATGCATTTTAACTAGCTGTGGGCCACAAGTAATACGAGGTAAACAATAGATCAGTACAGATTAGGAGAAGCTGGTTGGATTAAAAATCATACTCCCTCCGTTCCAAAATACATCACGTATTAGATTTCATTAGGACAGCCCTTTGACCAACAATTACTCCATTTGTAAATTATATACATTATATGTTACATAAATTGATGTCATTAGATTCGCATTCCAAAATGCTTATATGTGGTTATGATTTTCTTTCACAAAAGTAACATATGAATAGTGTAATTGTTGGTCAAAGGCTTGTCCTAATGAAACCTATACGCAATGCATTTTGGAACGGAGGGAGTACAGTGAACAGAATTCTTCAATCAAAATTCAAAATAATGCCTATTACATTTTGAAGTACAAAAATTAATATTCAGTAAAAGTATTACAGGCAGCTCAGGATGAATGTCATGGATGACAAAATAAAATAGTAGGAGTCAAATGGCATACCGACACAGAGCAATGCACCAACAAGTGAAAGACTCCAGTGGTGAAGTTTCCATCGAGGGCGCCAACTAGGAGCATCAAGTAAGTCAAGCAGAAAGCATGACAGGTTGACACCAGCATAGCACAGCAGAAAAAACATAGTGATAGTGGGTGTAATCAAATCTAAGTTCCCAATAATCACACATCCAATGCAGATTAATGCTGTGAACAAAGTTGCTGCGTGAGGCTCGGCTCCTTCAGAAACCTTAAAGTAATTAAGGACTGGAAGGATGTCGTCGTTTGCTATTGCTGCTAGTAACCTTGGAGCCCCTGTCAAACTCTGCAGCGCTGCACCTAAAGTGGACAGTATAATACCAATGTAAATCACTACTGGAGCAGGCCATGCCACTGTAGCAGTAAGAAGCCTGCAAGAAGGAAATTATGAGTTGACCACAAAATAACTCAGTAATGTAGCAGCTTATGGGAATAAGAACTACACTGTAGCTTACAGCCATTCTGTCAGAACATAGTTGTTTGATAAAAGAATAGACAAAACAGATTCAATAAATATGTGTGTTATATAAAGCATGTATACCATATAAAGTGGATTAGTCGATAGAACTTTCTGTTAGCTCAAGGTGAAAAAAAGAAGATAGTTCCGAGTGTAAAAGCATGGAGTATGTACCCTCAAACAGGACCTACCCATACAAGGAAGATGCACTAACAAGAAAATAATTTATGTGCCCCATGCCCATAACAGACAGACGAATAGCTGTGGCAGTGAGACCGCAACAAAGTAATGAATCAATATTTTCTCTACTGACAGAGCAAATAATCATGCCCTGGCAACATCATAAACGCAAAACTCAAACATACAAATTATTCCAAACCCTAGAGAACACACTATCTGCAATTCTTAGGTGGGAGCATTTATAACTTGCAGCATCGAAAACACGTACCTATCAGTTAGAAGTTCTTCTCTAGTGGACAAGGCTCCAAATAGAAGCACAGAAAACAAGTACATAGCAGTTGTTGTAAGAGTTGCACATAGTGTTCCAATTGGTATTGAACGCTGTGTATCTTTCAGTGAAGCAGATCGGTTTGAGCCAGCCATAATTCCAGTACTGCTGGGAAAAAGAGACCTACCAAAGCACTGCAAAATAAACAAAAATGTGTTGGCAAATTGCATTGCACAGACATGAAGAAATTAATAAATTGTCTGGCAGGTCCGTAAATTCTTTGTTTTCAATAATAGAGTTTGATTCATTCATCCTTCAATATCGCAAGGTTAGACAACAGATCCCTGAACTCATACAGAAGTTCCACTTAGGCGCTTATAAGCCAGGAAAATCCCTAAGCTTGTCAACCTTAGTCAAATGGTACCAAAAGCTGTGAGTTAATGGAAGTTGCTGATGCGGAGGCAAGCAGGTGGATTTCATTGTGTAAAAAAGATGGGAGGGAATCCATATGACCTTACTGGCTAGAGACTACCCCATCAAATAGATGGGAGTTTTGCTGCTTGGGTCTGTCTGAATATTTAGGGTCAATGTTGTATTACGTCCCACTATATCCCTGTTAATGAACCTATCAGGTTATGCATTTCCGGACCGGACAAACTATGTAAGCAAGTGTGTAAGACTTATCTATATGCATATATGTCGTCCCATTATACAAATATGAATTTCTTCAGATTTTTCTACAGAACCCGGTGGAAATTGCACATTGTTGTGTAAGACCTAGTGTAAAATGAAAACCCTTGCAAAACCTGGTGCAAGGTGAAATAAAAGGTACAAGAATGAACACGCTTGTGAGGAAACTCACACCCCTTAGCCTTGACCATATTAAATATAGTGGGAGTGGGTCATTGACATGATTTGTCAAAATTCAAAGGGTAAGTGGAAATTGTGTAAAATGGCTAGAGTATTCTTGAGATTCATCATAAATTTACATGGAATGATAGATAACGTTCAAGTTTTTAAAGAGTGATATAAGCTTACTTGAAATCCCAATATATAGAACCATTTGGATCAGGAACTCCAGCATTGTTCGTAAGTTGATATTCTGAACCCCAGTTGTCTCTGAGTGAGGTCAGACTCAACCCGGTGATCCCCTCTAAGTAGGCAAGCCCGTGTTAGAATTAAACACACAAATGAACAATGATAATTATCCAACATATAAGCCATATGGTACTTACTTGGAGCATTGTGTCTTGGTGCAATGAAGACACCAAGATAAATGCACAACAGTGAAAAGAGTACTGGTATTAAGAAGGCAGGTGCAACCTTGTTGATGATTTTTACACCACCGAATACAATAAAACAGAGCAGTATGGTCACAATAACACCATATACTTGAAGGTCATGCAAGCTGGGAGTCGATATAGTTGCCGTGCCAGCTGTTGCTGTGCCGTTTAATAGGGTATTGTTGACCACTGTTACACTCTCTGCATTATTAAAAAGCTATATAACTTAGTCAAATAAAATCAAAACTGAAATTGCATGTAAAGAAAATAATAATTACTGTGCAGTGTAGCTCTGCTTTCTTTTCTCGACTCCTCACAAAACGTGCACCCACTAGCAATGCAAATAAAATCAAATATATGCATTCTCTATGCCCTAACAAAAGGTTTGAAGTACAAGGGTCTACACTTTGGATGTTTGGAAAATATTTCAACATTTCTACTCAGCAATCGCAAATACAAATAAAACTCATTGACTAATATCACTTTTAAGTTTTAACTTGCCTTGAAACAATCCCGCAGAAGGAACGGCATCCAAAAATGTTTCTACAGCACCCAGAACATACCTGAAATGACAGGTGAGTTAGCATACATGCCGAACTAACAAATAATAACATATTAAAAATTGATTATCTGATATTCTAATGGCTGAAGAGCTAAGAGTTTATATTACTAATTCAGCTGTATTCTATCATTATTTCCAATCCAGAGATATTTCTTTCAAACATACTGGTTTAAGTGTAGACTATTTTATAAATAACCAACATTTGGAACCTCTGCAAACCAATCATTCATTATAAACCATTCGGCTCATCACATATTAACTTCAACAACTCATACGATGCCATTGCCGGCTTCCAAGCAGCGGATGCAGAAATATTTATATCCTCATAACTTCATCAGTTCGTACACAAGCAAACAAAAGATAAACGAAATTTCATAGGAGAACTACAAGTGCTTGGCTATTGCAGCGTATACTCACATGGATCCAGCAACCGCGTTTCCAAGAAAGAAACACAATCCAATACTAACTCCAACTTCAGGACCAAGTGCACGGCCAATGAGATAATATGGTCCACCACCCTATGGATCATACAAAATGTATATCAGCTAACTTGTACATTGAAATTTATCGAGGTAGCAGCATCACACGTCAAGCAAGCTCTCGAAGCATTCCCAGCAAATCAAGATCGACTTTAACCATACAAATGGAATCCCATATCTGACACCAGGTTCCACAAAACGAAATGAAGAAATAGGGCATATCAGGTATCAACCCTACTACACGAACTCGTCACCAGTACCACAATACCTTCATTGCCCCATTCGTTGCAATGGCACTTAATGATAAGCCGGTTAAAAATGTGCAAGCACCACAGAATGAGACTAAAACAAGTGACTGCCATATGCCTGCCATACCTACAATCCTACAGAAAGGAAAAAAATAATAGTCAGTGTTGAATAACACAAATGAATATTTTAGATGAAGAACAGGGTACATGCATCACACTTCCTGAAATACCACTTCATACAAGGTACAAAAGTGTCCAAGGTACCAGGGATAAATACTGCAAGAGCAGTCAAATATCCCCACACTGCATAAAGATATCTTTACACACTTTGCAGTTACTTTCACTTGGTTCTACCATAGCTCGTAAATTGGAAAGGAAAATATTGCAGGTGGCCTTCTGCCAAGAATGACAATAGTCCTACCGTGACCAGCATGGCAGCATAGAAAATTTATTTTGCAAAAATCAAATAGGAACGAAATGTTGATGTGCAGTAGAAAAAAATGCACATAATACTTACCAGGTAAAGCGGATATAATAAATGATTCCCAATATATTTTGCAAGCATGGCACAAAGACACCCATCAACGTACCAAACTTAGGTGCAGTGTCCTGCAAACCAAATGAAGTAATAGAATAAGTAATGCAATTTTTAAGAATATTCATATGTCCAAATGAGATAAACCAAACAGAAAGAAACAATCTGGTCAATGAAAACCAACGAAACACTGAACGACCTTGGAAGATGAGGTATGAAAACTCAAATGTACAAATGGGCAACTTATAGTTGACTAAATATATTTAGGAATGTAAAAATCATCAAATACGATAGGTGAAGGTATCAGCAATTACTGAGTCTAAGTTCTAACTAAAGTACTATGGTTTCCTGTTAACTAAGTCCAGATATATAAACTCCTAGGTATTCACGATTAACTACAAAAGTGTGAGTTGCGCTAAAAAAATATATATATAAGTGTGATGGAGTATCAAACAGATGGCACTCATCCTAAATGTTGGAAACAGAGACAACCTTGCGATGTCCAAGGGTAATTGCTACATCCTCTCCCTCCCTAGGACTCGAAGGGGCTTGGATCTGTTCTCCTGTCATGCTGTTTCGATTCAGTCAGATGGTTATGTCATAAAGTAAAATCAAAAGTACAAACTATTTATTTGGAGAACATATGCTTAATACATTAGTAAAAGAAGTATGTGCCCTTAACAAAAAGAGATGGATCTCAAGTTTCTAGTCAACCTAAATAAAATTAAAAAAAGATGGATCATACCTCTTGAGGCCCAAAATATTTACAAGCGAGTCAAATCCAAAAAGCTCTAGCTTTGAATCCCTTTGTGATCCACTGGATGTAGCATGATCACTAGAACCTTCTGCCATGCTTGGATCAATAGTCAGATTAGCATCACCAGGCTTGAGGTTCCTATGATATGCATAAAAGAAAGCACGAGTTCATAAATTCGTAGCTAAACTGTTTGTAAGGAAATCTGCAGAATTATGGCTAAATCTGTATCATGGAATATAATGACCATCGAAAGAAACGCGCATTAGGAAATCTGCATAAATAATGCCTAATTATATATCATGGAATATGCAACCAAGATGGCAAATGGAGCAAGGAAGCGAGTACGTACAACAAAAGGATGTATATTCATGACGTAAATAAGTAAAATAACATCAAGGAATATCCCAACCAAACTACAAAGATCAAGAACAAGAACTGGTATTTAAAGAAAAATATTAACCGCTCAAGTAGTTACAGGTGTTGCATCAATCAACTAACAATATAACTACAGAACTCTAAACCATAGCTCTATAGCAATAGAAGGTCGACATCAAATATCAATTTATGAGTACAAACAAAAGTATCATATGACCTAAGAAATTCCTACTGCAGCCATTCAATACGAATCAAAACCAAGGAGATAACAATATCATCACCCAATTTCAAAAGTGAAGTGCCTATTAAAGATATTATATAAATCTTGCCCTTAATGCCCTAAGCTTTAAATGAAAGAAGCGACTCCAAAGGCGGAAACCCAAGCTGCTAGTGAGATGCCACATCGATGCTTGTCGATGCCTATGCAAGGCTTAGTACAAAACGCTAGCCGCTTCCAGGGTCATTTAATTCATACCCCTCGTATTGCTGCGGCGTATTCCATCTGTATTAATTAAGTAACTATTTTGGCACAGATAATGAGAGTCAATGTCTGTCGAACAGGATGTATTCGGGGCCCAAAATTCCCTCCAAAAGGCTATAAAATCCTACAATTGTAGTGCCAGCTCTCAAGCAGTCCACAACCAGTATTTAGTTAAAACTGCAAATTAGCATCCCATGTGTTTGTACTGCTTCTCATTAGTTCCTAACGCCCAGACTATCCCCCCCGAGTCCAACTGTTCAGCTGAACACCTAGATTGGCTAAATAACTGACGGTGAAGACAATGCACACACAAATTCGCGGCAGCTATGCTGGTAGTTTGCGCTCAAGTGTCGCATGTACTGAATCCGAACCAAACCAAAAACAGAAATCACTAACCCAGAGAGACGAGACAAAGTACGCGTCACCTAGGCGGCTGGCTAAATAACCCACGGTCAAGACTGACAATGCACACACAACTACTGGCAGTTCGCGCGGAAGTATCACATGCGTGTGCTGAATCCGAAACCCTTACACTACTAGTCGTGTGTATATCATGGTTTACAAAGCGGGAAGCGTCCCCAAAGCGCTGGGGGGGGCGCTTTGGCGCTTAAGCGACGCTTAAGCGGGCGCTTTGGCGCTTAAAGCGCCCAAAGCGGCCATTTTTTCAAAGCGGAGGGGGGGCGCTTTGACGCCTAAGCGTCGCTTCAGCGTCCCAAAGCGGACGCTTTGTAAACCATGACTGTATATCAAACAAACTAAACAGGAATGGTCGACAGATACGAGGCGAAGTAAGCATGCGTCACCTAGGCGGCTGGGGCGTGACGCCGTCATGACCGGTGACGGAGGTGGAGGCGCCGCGGCCGGGCTCCATGGAGGTCATCTGGATGACGGCGCTGTCGTCGGAGCCCACGGGCCGGTACCGCCGCCCGTTGGGCGGCGCCGGCACCGGCAGCCCTTCCTCGGCGGCCTCGATCTCCGCATTCTCCATCCCGGGAAGCCGCGGAAACGGGGGGTGTTCTGAGAGATCTGGATCCGAGGCAGAGCGCGGGAAGAAAGGGCGGCTGGGGCGGCCGCCCAAAGTGATATTCGGGAGCTTACCGGTCCCCGACGGAGAGCGGGAGGACGGAGGGCGCTGCCGCGAAGGAACGATCGCCGGCGGTGAGGAGGAGGAGGAGACGGTCGGAGGGGGCGAGTTGGAAAAGCTTCGCTATGGAGCTTGTCCGTCGTTTTTGCGGTGAGCACCCTGGAAAGTGGCTCCCATCTTTGAGTTGAGGCCACGGCTGCGGATTGCTTTTCCACGAGGTTGTTGACTTTTGACTTTATTGAACTTTTTTTGAATAGTCTTTTGACTTTATTGAACTGAAAATGTTTCAAATGCTTTGGACGATCGCCACCGTCCAATCGCGTCGCTGCCGGAGTTACTATCATGTTGCTGCCGCAACATCTCACCAAGCATGTCACAGAACATAAGAAACGGTCTGATTCAGAGAAAGAAAAATCACGAGTGACAGATACATGCACTTGCAATTCAGAAATCGGGTCATAGGCTGATAGACAACAGACGTTCACAATGTGGGCTTACATGCGCGGCACCAAAAGATTCAGCTATTCTCACCGGATTTCATGGTTGCAAAGTTAACAACACTGTGCTAAAGCACCCGACGAACAACGGTTTCAGCTGACTGAAACCAGGGTCTTACAACATGCCTCATCAAACTACACAAGAGGGTAATTAACCTAAAACACAGCGCATCTCGTCAGTCGGGCAACCGAGGGCTGAGACGCCACGGATACCCTGAATTAGAGTGGTCGGGGGTTCTGATTAGCGGTCACAGCTTCTTCAGTCAACGGAGATGTAGCATCAGACTCCTAGCCTTATGTCAAGGTCTGGTTAAGCTCCTGCAATGGACGTGAAAGATTAGCGGTGAGCTAGACGCATGAACGAAAAGAGGGGTTTAAAACGTTAAGCACTCTTACTGCTATCATGTGTTGCCAGTGGCATCCCGAGGCGGCTCTCCGCTTCCGTTTCCAGATTCTGTAACGAGTTTTTTCATTAGTCAAAAAGGACTGCAATATGAGAAGGTTGTGATATCAGGAGCAAGGGAAACATCGGTGGTACGTACCAGTAATAGCTGCCAGATTTTCTTCTTTGTACATTCCAAGAGGTGACCCGTGTACAGATACGAGCATCTCACCGTTCTTGGGTAATCTTACGGTTTTTGGTGTCATGCCCAAAGAGAGCCGGCTACTCATGGCCTGTTTAGCATTGTGTTACGATGCAGTATGTAAACTTGAAAGGTGATTCATATAAAACTATTTGTTGGACCTTCCAGAGTTATAATGATAGATAACATTTCGTTTCGAGAGAGTTTAAGCACAAACCCCAGGTGTCTGTAGAGAATCCGCTGCTCCTGCCATTTGGCCTTCCGGTAGCTCACTCCAATTCTTCAAAGGAACAGAAAACTGTAAGGGGCTGCGAAGAGTACACCAAAAATATATGGTACCAGTACCACTATACAAAGAAATACTTACAAAGTTGTTAAAATCAAAGGTGCTCTCGATGAAGTTCTTCTGCACTGCACACAACATATAAGGTGACAAAATCGTTCAACTCAGCTACTTTGGTGCCCACAAAAGTAAATCATCAACAAGTAGATAGCATTTGAACCTGAATCTCCTGAGAAATGAAAACCAGCAGCAGTTGCCAATGACGTGATTGAAGCTCGCGAAACCTTGTCATCCCTCTGGTCTCCATATATGTGATTATCCCACTCTTTCCACTTCAACTCGAGCTCATCCTGCTTTTCATTCAGGACAACTGACATGTTGGGCAAGTTCTCCTGGAAATATTGCAATGCACATGTTTCTTCTTGCTCCTTGGAAATGTAGGTTCGCACCAAGCGCAGACGAGAAAGAACGCTCTCAACCTCTGCTGCTTGAATAGCTCTGATGGCAGCTTTCCGACGTTCAACTGTTTATTGAGGAGACTGGATTAGCAATGAAATTCTAATCATTACATTAGTAAAGTGGAGACTGCACCTATGACATGAATCCTTTATGTGTTGAATAATGAGGGAGATATGGAGCAAGTTTAAGTTGTTACATTGAATAGAAGCAGCAGGTTTCCCTTTACAAAATGATAGTCAAGAGTTTGTTAAGACAGACTAAAAGCCAACTGCCAAAGAATTAAGACATGAGTATTACTCACCATATTTTATTTGCACTATTTATTGAGGACTGGATTAACACTAGATTCCTGATCATTGCATGATGTAAGATGGACAGTGGCTCGATGACATGCATTCTTAATGTATTAAATACTGAGGAAGATTGAATAAACTTCAGGTTTTGACACTAATAGCAGAAGGAGTTTTCCTTCAAAAGATTCATAATGAGGGTATCATAAGGTATACTAGAGCCAACTGCCAATAGAATAAGATATATGTACGCACTCTTCAGTTCCGTATTTTATTTGCACTCTTGCAGACTATAGCCTACTAATGTGAGTACAATGATAATGGTGTCCTAACATCTTTTGAAAAATTGTGGATGCTGAATAAAAGAAAGTTGCTTCCTACAGCTCGAGAGAATTTTTAACTGGTTCCTCGAGACAATCTGAACTGTTGCTTCCTACAGCATGACATACGATTTATGCAAAGAAGAACAACTTGGTGCTAACGCAGTAAAATTCGTTTTCACTGCAGCCATAGTCACGATTGGGGACTCCATCCAGCTGGTGACTATCAAAAGTTGTGTCTCACTGATACTAATTTTTGCATTAAGAATACCCCCACTGCCGATTGCATTTGATAATCAAACCAATAACAGGCCCACAATGCACTGTCGAGTCAAGGGTGTTTGTAACCACGCAAAGCCCAAATATACACCGCATTTAACCCCAAAATTGCACTACTCTACAAGCTGTACCTACAGGCCTACGCGGCTACGCAAGAACTGAAGTATTTTTAGTCGCTACATTGCAAAGCAACACTCCATCAGGGCAACAACTGCAGTCCCCGCAACTTGCAGAGCCGCAGGTCTCACTGATATCTATAAATATCAAAACTGCAATGAATTTCAGAAATTGTGGTTAGAATTTGGAGACACGTACTCTCTTGGTCAGCGAGCCATCGCAGCTGCTCCTGCACGGGCGCATCGGGGCCGGGTGGAAGTGGTTGTTGCTGCTTGGTGGCAGGGGCAGCCCCCCTTTTTCCCCGCTTCCTCGGCGGCATCGCCCCGTGCCTCGCCGGAAGATTTCAGGAAGAAAAATCTGAAAACAGTTAAGAAAAAAAACAAGCATACTAATATGAGCCTATTGTTCAAATTTCTGCCCAATCTGAGCGCTTATGAAAGATAAAATGACATCTGAAGTTGGTGTCCAGAAATTTTTCAGATGGGCCAAAAAATTTGAACTGCGCGGAAAAATCTGAAGAGAATACAGAAAAACAAGCATACTAATATGATTCTGCTGTTCAAATTTCAGGTTTGTTAGGGTAACAGTGTTGGGCCGGTGAAGTTGAATCGAATGGCAATACCAAATTAGTGTAGAAATGGGCAATGGGTTTCAATACCAATTATTTTGTTTGGTTCTGATGTGTAACTGCTAGTAGAAGCATACAAATAAATTATGAGAAATGTGTTGGTAGTAACCAAATTCATTTGACAAAAAATGGAAAATACAGAATAAAACTGAGGTGCTAGCATACAAAAATAAACTATAACGAACTGGATTTCCCCTTCACTCAACAAAGCAGCATGTCAACATATCTCTCATCTCCTATGTTCCTCGCACTACAAATATAAGCGCATACTTCAAAGTTCACTTCTGTAGCTCATAGCTTCACCATCACTTCCTCGCAATCTCTATTAACTACCAATCCTTCCTCATGGCCATCAGAAGCTCGAGAAACCACTTGCTGTAACAGACCAATGGATAAGGAAAGTGGAAGGGGACGTTCACAGCATTCTCGCCGCAACACTTTGGCCTACGCAAATCGGTGGTACATCGTATTTGCAAATCACAAGGTACTTACTGTACTGACTGTACGCGATAACATGAATTACAGAGCAACAAAAATCAGAGCGCACTGTATCACTTTGCTGCATCTTACCTCTATATATAAAGGAGGCTGAAATCCTCGCTCCCTCGTCGCTCCGGGTACTGTAGCGTCACGCGAAGCTACAGTGCCCCCGCGGAGGACTGTTCATACGAACAGTAAACATTTGGTTTTTTTTCCTTCTTTTTTTTTTTGCTATTTTTTTTTGGTTTTTTTTTTGAAAAAAAATTTCTCCCTAAAATTATATACACGCAATATATGCGCGCCGACAAGTAGGTTCCACCCCGTGAACGGTTTCGAGTTTTGTCGACTCTAACTTCTCAAATTTTGGATCCAAAGTCACACAAACATTCCACGAATTTCCTTCAACATTTATTATGTCATTACAACAAAACATTACCTCTATATATAAAGAGGCTGAAATCCTCGCTCCCTCATCGCTCCGGGTACTGTAGCGAGTACAGGCGGGGGTACTGTTTATATGAGCAGTAAACATTTTTTTCTATTTCTTTTTAGTTTTACTTTACTTTTTTTTTGCAAAAAATTTTCTCCTTAAAATTATATACACGAAATATATGCGCGTCGACAAGTAGGTTCCACCCCGTGAACGGTTTCGAGTTTTGTCGACTCTAACTTCTCAATTTTTGGATCCAAATTCACACAAACATTCCACGAATTTCGTCAAACTCGAATTTCTTTCAGCATTACGCCACGATCCGCGCCGTCCGTTGCTGATCCAACGGTAGCAGAAACAGCCACGTAGCTCTACAATACAACAATTAACAGAAACGTCAGGGACCTCCGTGCAAAAGCATCCACACAACTCACCCAATCCCTCTTCTCTCTCCCGCGTGAGCCAAAGTTCGCCGCCGCCACCGACGCACGCCGCCGTCGCTACGCGCATCCCTGCTCAAATCGACGGACACAGCAACCTCCGTCGTCGCGTCATTTCCATCCTCGCCAAGTTTGGCGTGTCGGAACGCCGCACGCACGCCCGCGCTCGCCGTCCGCCGCCGCGGATTTGCTCGCCGGCGGCAATTCCGCCGACCAAATGGTCCAGCACGCCGCCCGCCCGGCTCCCCTGCACCTCCTCGCGTGGCTCCGCGCGGACCCAAGCCGGCGCGCGCGCAGCTGCTCGAGCGCAACCTCGGCAGCGCAGCCGCGTCCGCCGCCGGCGCACGTGACGTCACCTGCCCACGTCACGAGTGCCCACATGGCAGAACCATCACATTTTCGTATATAAGAAAAACTGATATGCGGGCCCCTGTCAGACATTTAATAATTACAGACAAACCTAAAATTTGTAAAATTTATAACTTTTCATCTAAAATTCAGAATAACGCAAACAATGTATAAAAAATTGCAGGAAAAAAACCATTTCCAGCTATTGCATTCCATACATGATTAATCAACTTGAATTTAATTTGAATTGCACTTCCATTTAATAATTACAAAAAAAACTAAAAATTGTAAAATTTATAACTTTTCATCTGAAATTTCATGACTTACTATATATAATTTTTCACTAAGGGCGCGGCGTGCCGACGCGCCAAAGTCAACTAGTCTAGACACACGAATTCACCTAAAAAAGGCGAGCAGATGCATTCTCGTTACCTTTTTTCTTGACTTTGATTGCTGCGAATTTTTACTCGGATTAATTAACCTGAAGAAGTAAAAAAAGGATTAGGGCCTGAGAACTTGTTGGTGTTCTAGGGTTTTACATTTTAGTGAGAGGCATGACCACAGCAAGGACGATGGGGAAGCCACGGGGAAGAGAGAGGGAGTGGGTGCCATGGGAGAGTAGAGGGGGTGGGGGCCATGGGAGGGCAGGGAAGGGGTGGGGGGGAGGGGTCGCCATGGGAGAGGAGAGGAATGGGGCGGGGGGAAGAGACATTGGGAAGGGGGAGGGGAGAGGAGGGAGGTGCCATGAGTCGATATTGTGAGCGGATTCGGGAGGAGAGGGGCGCTGCACATGGGAAGAGGACCGGAGGTGGGAGAAGAGAATGGATGCGAGCATTACCCGTGCCGACGTCGCCGGGGTTTCGCCGCCGCCTTCCGCTCCTGCTCGTCGGCCTACCACCTGGAGCTTCTGGACTGATGGTATAGAAGAGATCAGGGTGGGACGGGGGAGCGCGGAAGAGGACCGGCAGGGGGTGGAGGAGGAGGACCGGCGGGGGGAGGGCGGCGGAGGAGCAGTCGAGCCGGCGCGGGCTCGAGGCTGAACGACCTCTGTTGCTTTTGGCGATTTCCGTCAGGGACAGTTATGTCTTTCCCATCTCTAGTTTTTCTTCTCTTGTTCTATTTTTTTTTTAACGGGGAAGCGACTGCTGAAAACTCTTTTCTAAGGGATAGATGAAAACTAGCGGGGGTTTTGGTTTTTTTGCTGCCGCGAACAAATATACCGCAGATCGGATCGTCTCCTCATTCGACCACCGTTTGTTTCTTCCGCAAACTGCGATCCACATGTGTCATCTGACGATAAACAGGAGCCGGGACTAATAGTTAACGCATTTAGGCGACAGGAATTATAACTGATCCCACATGTCATCTACGCATTTAGGCGACAGGAATTATAACTGATCGTTAAAATCTTTTTTTTAAACACGGTACAAACGCAGACACTCACATACATGCAAATACGTTCACCCCTATAAACGCACACACACATTACTACTATGAGCACATTCGAAATACTGAGCCAACGGATCGAGTTTTGAGATTGATGAAGTCAGCACGGTCACCTCATTATCAATGGGAAAATCGCTTCCTACTATTAGAAAAAATTTGTCTAAATGCAATTGTCAAATTAGGATTTAAACTCTGGTAAACTGGGGTAAGCTAAAGGTAACCACCTGCTAACTATCGAACCACATGCTGGTTTACCATAAACCGATCGTTAAATGCTTGAACGATATGAACCTAGGCACCTAGCACACGGCTGCTGCATGCGGCCACCGCCTATCATTCAACCCTTCGACGATTACTACTTCTCGTTCAGCACAGCGCCGACCACGTATTATTTTTGAAATTATTTATTTTCGTGTATTATTTGTGAAACAGCTAAAGAAATGTATTAAAAAAATATCATTGACCTCCATGGTCTTACTTCCAAAACTTAAACTTCATACTTCAGCTTTACTGTGTCTATAATGTACAATTTGCAGAAACTCACTTTGCATCCCTAGTTCATACTAGTAGCTTTGCACGTGCACGCACGTCTCTACAAGACGCACATTTTGATTCAATTGAATCATTGAATGACACTTTTTAGTTTTTACATACATATAGTTAGTATGCACGTGCAACCGACGTCACCGTAAACATTAACCATGGAACTTGTTAATCATTTCACAGAGCACAATTTCACTAAAATTCATACATTGCCTGATTACAATAGCAACAAAAAAAACATGTTTTTTGGCACTATGTTTCAATCTTGAATAACATCAACGCTAAACTCATGTGAGTAGACTGTTTGTCACAAGGAAATTTTAGAATATGCTTTTGCATTCAACAAAATTGTTCAAGGATTGATCAAAAAATTGTGACTCGACTAATCTTCAATCTTGTGCATTGCCTCAAATAACCGCGTCGCTGAGCAAGGAACTTAGTAGAAACCCAGTACGAACACCGGCAACTCCCTGGACAATGATTAGTACACGACTAACAAATCAGTGGCACTTTTTTTTGTAAAGGATCTAATCCTAAGGATAAGTTGTTAAACATTTCACAATAAGAAGGATTCGATATTAAAACAATACTACTAATTTGTGAAAGATGGTTCAGCAGAACCGGATGTAGTATACATGGTACCCAAAAATAGAAATAATTGGTCATACGTGCATTAATGGATGTCCATATAAGATTCACATAGACCATATGATTCCGGTAATATGGTTACAGAAAACAGTGAGATGTTATAGAAAAATGCATCATTAAAATATATTTTTCAAAACGACATGTCAAGTGATTACTCAAAAATACGATAACATGAACAGAAATGAAGCTAATGATTCAATATCTACTTTACACGACATGCATAAAGAAGAATCTTTAACAACTTAAGTGCAAAAGGAAGTCACCTAAATATGTGAGACAATAGAGCGGTATAAAAAACATAAGGTGCGTAAGGACTAACGAGCAGAAAAATTCTTCAAGAGAACAAGTGAACAAATCCCCGCCTCCTCTAAGCCGATTTGAAACGGGCAAAAGTTCTGCCTTTTATATTAATATAGAAGGAGCAAACAAGCGGTGGCCGAGGCCAAAGGAAAAAAGGGCCATTCAGGCCATTAAAAACAACTTAAGTGACAATCTCAGCAAAATGCCTAGCGCCAGCCAAGATCCAGTCTTTCCCCTCGTCCTTGATCTTTTGGAGAAGTGACATCGGAGCGACGAATTTATTGTTGAAGACCCTAGCGTTCCGCTCCTTCCAGATCTCCCACGTGATGAGAACCACGGCCGTTCTGAGACCTTGAGGGTGGTTGGTGGGGATGTTGGCGACAGCTTGCCAGTAGTGTAGAACCGTGGGCCTCCCAGAACCCAAAGCCTGAAGCAGGTCAGGGCAGGAGAGCCAGGAAGCCGCCGCCTGCCAGATGCGCCTAGCATACCGGCATTCGAAAAGAATGTGGCGAGCCGTTTCCGGCTGGCACTGGCAAAGCTAGCACACAGGGCCGTGGGGGCACCCTCGAATGGCCAGACGATCCAAAGTCCAAAGCCGGTTCTGCACGACGAGCCAGGCGAATAAACGACATTTGGGAGGAGCCCAAGTTTTCCACACCACACAGGGCCGTGGGGGCACCCTTGAATGGCCAGACGATCCAAAGTCCAAAGCCGGTTCTGCACGACGAGCCAGGCGAATAAACGACATTTGGGAGGAGCCCAAGTTTTCCACACCAGCTTGTCGAAAGAGCAGGGGATCGACCCCATAAACCGGGCCTTGTATGCAGATTTCGCCGAGTAGCATCCATTCGCAGCGAGAGACCAGGTGATCGAGTCAATGGCCTCAGGGTCCAGAGTGATTCCCTGTAGCAGCTCCCAAAGATGGACAAATTGCGCGAAGTGGGCGACGGTGAAGTTTTGGACGGAGATGTCTGAAAGTGCATGGTTGCCCCCATGTGTGGTTTTGGTAATTAATGACACTCCTTATGGACTAATGTTTGCATTGAGATATACTTGTAGATCTTGCCCATAGGAAATGATTGGAATTCATGTGTTGGACTCTAGAAGATGACATGATGACCAATGCTCTATTCAAGGGTTTATATGAAGAATGGTCATGTGTAGAGTTGAGCTTATTACAAGTATGACTTGGAAAAGAAGATTAAGTGAACAATCATGTTTAACCCCAAGCCATCATACATATCAAGAGAAGAAGATGAAGCGCAATCTCAATATGATGCATCTCGAAGATATCATTTGATTGATGCTTGCAAAGGAGACATGAAGACGGAGCTTAGCGAGACCCTCCCATAATGGTGTATGGGGGAGCTTTTGGAGAAGTCTTTATCAAGCATGTGCTAGCAAGCACAATCAAGAAAGGTGTTCCAACTTGAGAGAGTCAAGATCGTCATCATCGAGCTCAAGTGGAATGCGCAAGGCAAAGGTATGATCTTGATAGGTTTTCTATTTTACCGGTCTCATGTTGTTAGTGGGAGACCGGGTTTTAGGATAGACGGCGTACTATCAAGAGGGGCTCTCAAGTGAGTAACTTAATCGCATCCTTGTGGAGAGCTCAAACCTTTGCATACTTGGCATTTGATCTTTCTTGGTTCTTATGTGGCTTTTCTCCTTGTTGGGTTTTGGTGTTTGTCGTGATCTACATGACAAGCCCAAGTTCACCGAAAACGAATTTCGTATGGAAAACTTGTTGCGTTTTCGGTTTTGGAGGTTTGCCGGTTATTCCTTTTTAGAGAGGTTTTACCTTTCTCCATTTGGTTTTATCTTCCATTGTTGGACTATGATGTTTCTCTGCATGATCTTGTAAAGCTCTTCGTTGCGATTCCAACGAGCCAAAGATCATCGAAAACGGAGTTCGGATGCTCAAGATATCGTCGTTTTCGTGTTGACGTTTCGGCAGTTTTGTGTAGGCCGGAAACTCCGGTGTAAACACACCGGATACTCCAGCCCGGACCAGGAAACTCGCATTTGTTCAGCCCCTGGTCTCGGCTGGAAACTCCGGCCTTTGGTCCAAAGTCTCCGGTCCAGACCGGAGTTTCCGTTCCAGGCCGGAGTCTCCGGTGCAAAGTTGTCGGCAACGGCTACTTTTCTGGGAGGGGTATAAATACCCCTCCACCTTCCTCCAGCTAGCAAGCTCTTCCAAGCAACCTTTGCTTTCTCTCTCTTCCATTGTTGCAAGCTCATTTCCTTGATATCTCCCAATCCCTCCAACCATACTCTTTGATCTTTGGAGGATTGAAGGAGAAGAGCTAGATCTACATTTCCACCAATCAATATCTCCTCTAAGTGAGGGGAACCTAGTGGATCTAGTTCTTGGAGTTCTTGAGTGGTTCTCCTCTTTGTTCTTCCTCTCTTATTCCCCCATAAGCATTTGTTGCTTTGTTGGAATTTGAGAGTGGAGGACTTGAGCACTTGTGCTCTTGCCTTTTGCATTTGGTGCATCGATGTGCTCTCCACGAGGATTCGTGGAAGTTGAAATATTGTGAACTTGTTACTCTTGGGTCTTCGGGCCCTAGACGCCTTTGTGGTGGTTGGACCCTTGTGTGGTCACTTGAAGCCGTTCGGGAGCCCCAATCCCATTGTGGGTTGTGCCTCGGATTGTTGTTGAAAGCCGTTCGGGAGCCCCCAATCCCTTTGTGGGTTGTGCATCGGATTGTTGTTGAAAGGCTCCGGATTCCGCCTCGAAGGAATACCGATAGTGGAAGATGAACCAAACCTTTGTGGTGCGGTTCATCGGAGAAGAGGGTGAAACCTTTGTGGTTGTTGAACCGTTGTGTCGGTTCGCACCTCTCCAACGAGACGTACTCCCTTTCAAGGAGGAACTCGGGAATACTTCCTCGTCTCCGCGTGCTTCGGTTATTTCTATACCCGATCTTTTTACTTATGCACTTTACATTGTGATAGCCTTCGTGCTTGAAGTATTCTATATTGCTATCACCTTGTTGCTTGTCTTGCTTAGCATAAGTTGTTAGTGCACATAGGTGAGCCTAGTTTATTTAGGTTGTTGGCTTGTTAATTTAAACACCTAGTTTTATTCCGCAATTAGCAAGCCTAAACCGGAAAAGTTTTAATCGTCTATTCACCTCCCCTCTAGGCGACATCATTGTCCTTTCAATGTCCCTAACCCAGGAGAGGCCGCGAAGAGCATCATGAACAGTCTTGTTCTTCCGTTTGGAGACCGCAAAGATCAGTGGCGCCAGGGACTTTGGAGAGACCCCGTTAAGCCTGCTAGAGGACCAGAAGGAAGCTTTCTTGCCATTACCGATGGTGACCTTAGTTGCAGCGTTGAACAGGTCCTGATCCTGCTGATCATTAGGTGTTTCCAATCCCACCCAGGATTTGTCCGGAGCCACCCATTCGTACCACAGCCATCTCAGACGCAGAGCTTGAGCAAATTTGTCCAGGTCCAGTATCCCCAAGCCCCCATAGTTTTTCGGTCGACAAACTTTGGCCCATGCCACCTTGCACTTTCTGCCACTAACCGAAGCACTGCACGCCCATAACATGCCGCGTCGGATTTTGTCGAAGGCCTTGATAGTGGACTTGTCAACCTTGATCGCCGTGAGGAGGAATATCGGCATGGAGGAAAGCACCGATTTAACCAATTCGGCGCATCCGGCTCGATTCATGAATTTGGCCTTCCAAGGCAAAAGCTTCGATGTGGCTTTGTCAATGTAAGGCTGGAAGTCAACGCGACGCAGTCTTCCCAACGAGGGTGGGAGGCCCAGGTACTTCAGGAGGAAATGTGTGAGCGTTGCCGGAAAGGTTTACAGAATAGCCACTACACCATGGACCAAACCTAAGGGCAGATAGCTGCCGGCAAAAATCGACTTTAGAGGGCAATATACCTGCCAGGAAAAGTAGCATGCCGGCAAAGATCAAGAACTGCCGGCACATGTAGGTCCCAGCACATCTCGGCTGGCGGGGTAGCGAAATTTCTGGCGCGTGTTTTGTATCGTGTGGGCGGGAGCGAAATATTTCTGGGGTGGTGCTAAGGCCCCCTTCTTTTCAGCTTATTTTCCAGATTCTCCGAGAAGCTACCCTCCATCAGCTTCTCCCAGAATCTCGTTTTTTAAATTTGTTTAAACTTCTAAATTTGTCTTACCAATACTTATTTAGAAGTTTAAACAAATTTAAAAAACAAGATTCTAGGAGAAGCTGATGGAGGGTAGCTTCTGGGAGAATCTGAAAAATAAGCTGAAAAGAAGGGGGCCTAAAAGGCCAGCAGCCGCCGCGCACCAAAAAGCCCTAGATCTAAATCCCCAATTGCGCCCCTCCCTCACACGCCGCCGCCGAGTATTGCTTTCTCTCGTGCCCATCTCCGGTCCATGCTGCCGCCTCTCCCTCTCAACCGCACTCGCATTGCCTCGTCGGCCACCTCTCCTCTCTTTCTCCCTGCCAAATCCCCCACACCAATTCCCATCGCTCCCAGGCCCCAGCCTTGACCCCGCCGCCCTCACCCGTAGCCACTGCTTTCTCTCTGTCTATCATTCGCCGGCAAGAATCTAGCCGACCAGAGCCCTGGCTAAACATCAGTCGGCCACCGCTATGCAGCACATGGCGGCGAGCGTCGCAGGAACCCGGGAGCGCGGCCGGCCGCGTTCCTGGTCGACGGCGCCTTCTTCGCGGTGCTCCCCGAACTGCAAACCAAGTGCGGTGGGGGAGTGCGGCCGGACTTGTTCCTGGACGACGGCGCCTTCTTTGCGGTGCTCTCGGAGGTGCAAACCAAGTGGGGATGGTGCTCGCCGTCCGCCGCTGCGGCGTCCTCGAGTTTAACCCCGTCGACATGCTCCAGCTTAGCTTCCCGGCGCAGATCCATGGGTACCCATCGTGAGACCTTGCCGTCCTTGTGCCGTCCCAAGATCTTTATTTTGCCTCCCACTGGCAGCCCTGACCATCATCTCCTCCTAAGGTATCGTGGTGGCTCCCCCGTGGTCTCCCTCATTTATCTTATGGGTGCATGTTTAGCTCGATTTTCCCATGGTTGTACAACGAAGGCATGAAAAATGTGTGCTTAGTTTCTGAGATGAAAATTTGGTGCGGATGGCCATGTGGTCTGCCCTTCTTTTAGATAGTTATATATTCATTAAATACTAATTCAGTTTACCTTAGTCTGGATGTCTTCTTGAGCGGTTGTCCCTAGGTGGGGCAAAAGCCTTTTGAGAAATATCTTCTAAGTTGCAGTACAACATTTGATTTGTACAATTGCCGTAGATTGTAGATTGACTTCCTTTACACTGCCTGCTTTGAAATAGGCATGTTCTGTTTTGAGGCCTTCTTTCACATTGCCTTTTACAGCGGCTGTTGTAAACTGATTCTCGATTGCCGTGATCGTTTGTTTTTTTTCCCTTAATAGCAACAGAGATAATCAAGCCTTGTTGAATTTCTTCAAATTTTGTTGGGTTTAGATTTTTCAAAAACCGGTGTGTTCGATTTGGCAGCTGCAAGTGCTGAGTGATAATGAAAATTGTTGCTTACATAGGTGTTAATCTTACAGTTAATTAGCAGTTAACGTGTGGTGTTCAAATGCTGAATTGCTCTCTATCTGCTCTGTGTATGTTCTAGTGCCAAATGCCAAGGAAAAGTTTAGTGCGAGCTATCTTGAGGCAAACTTGGATAGACGTAAACGACACAACACAAGCACCTGTCCAGATTTTGCCTATATTCTTGCCAAATGTGAGGATTTGGGTACTGCTACTCGTGTCTTGAGGGACAACAAACGCACTGTACACCCACTAGTAGTATATATAAGGCATTTGTATTTCTGGACTTGATTCTTTCTCGCTCTAGTGCTGAAATACTCCTCGTATATTTCTCAGGTTCAGAGCATATTGGAGGAGGATGGGCTCAACGGCGCGAACTGGGGAGGAGCCGCTGAAACCTCAACATCTTGCTCGTGCTACTGCTAGGATGGCACGAGGAGAAAAAGAGAGCTCGCCCCCTTGGTTGGTTTACACGTCGCCGATGACTCCGTCCCCGGCAGCCATGGCGCTGCTGCTGTGATGTCGCAGGAGAGTCACACCTTACCCTGAGCACGCTCGCCGGCCTACGGCGTCGAGGTAACCTCACTCTCCAGCCATGATGCTTTGGCTTGCTGCAGATGGTCTTCTCTTTTGTGAAATGCCAATATATTTGCTACTAGGAAAATATTTCATGGCTCGAGGCAAGTTTACTCTGCACAAGAGAAGATGTCAATCGTCCAGACTCGGTTACACATGCATGCTCTCTCTAGTTTGCAGCTGCCTAGAGCATTAGTGCTGCGCTCGTATACATCAAATAAAATCTGTGGCTTGTGCCCTTCATCTCTTATATGATTTCACACCATATAGCATTTCCCATTTCGTATGGTTGTCTACTGGTTCTCTCTTTTTGAACTTACCGAAACAATATCTAATGTGATAGGGAGGCCTTGCCAACAAGCTGCGGATGGATGCTGCTGCTCATCACCATCAGACACTGCTGCTCATCACCATCAGTCACGTACCTGGTACGACCCTGCTCGCTTGCTCCCTGTTTGCCATGGGTTTGTAAAGAAATCTTTCTAAGAATATCTAGTGTCTTTTGTCATGTTTGGATACATGTAGCTACTGTGCATAACACACACTTGTCCAGAAATTTATTTGCCTACACCACTAGTGCGACCATGTGCAAGTTTAATGAAATTTTCATCCAAGTGTAAGAAAACTCACCATTCTGTTGCCTGATGCTGGACACTAGTAACTGCAACATTGCACTTGTTTCTTCAGCTACATGTTCACAATTAAGAGTTTGCACATATTTTTTGGGGCAGATGCTTAGTGACTGATCTCATCTCATTTTCTCTTCTTCAGGTTAAGTAAAGCACTACAAGAGGTTGATCAGCCACCGCAAGAAATAGTAGGATGCTCCATAGACTTTGATGAATGCATTGCCACTGTCTTAGACATATTTATGCACTGTCATTGTCTTAGAAACATACCTATGCACTGTTGTTCATTTTTGTTGTCGGTGTGTGACCTATATTGTATTGTCTTGTGGTATGGTCTTGTGTAACCGAATGAACCCATTCATTTTGAATGTGTGACTTGTGAATGCAATATTTATGAAGAAAATTTGACTTGTGGATGCATTTCATTTTTGTAGCTCTGTCAAAATCTGAATGAATTGATCTGCTTTTGAATCTAATTCCTGTCAAAACTGCCTGCCGGCAACAAAGATACACTGCCAGCGAAAGTATCCAAACTGCCAGCAAAAACCTCCAGTGGCCTGCCGGGTGACAGTTTGGCCTGCCGGCAAAGATCTTAAAACCAGGGCAGGCTAACTGCCAGCAAAGATATAACTGCCGGCAAAGACTTTTGCCGGCAGGGTTATAGCGGGCAGGCCGGCCTGCCGGCACAAAATCTTTGCCGGCAGTCCAATTGCCCTCTTAAGAGCCTTTTGCCGGCAGTGGTTGTGCCCTTAGGCTTGGTCCGTGGTGTAGTGAGCGCCGAGGTCGATGTCAGCGCAACGAATTGGGGCAACCGAACTCTTGTCCACATTGGTAACCAGCCCAGTGACCTCACCAAAATTTTGAAGTAGTGCAGTGAGGTTGGTGATATCCTGAGCATCAGGTGCGATGAAGATCGCAGCGTCGTCAGCATAGATAGAAATCCTTGACTTAATGAAGTTGCCAGGCAGCGGACGAAGCAAACCCGAGTTGGTGGCAATCTCAAGGATCTTCGGCAGTGGGTCAATCGCCAGGTCAAATAACAGAGGGGATAGCGGGTCGCCCTGCCTCAGCCCGCGACCATGCATAATCCTCTTTCCAGGGGTCCCATTGAGCAGAACGCGTGAAGTGGATGTTGAAAAAATGAGAGATGCCCAGGCGCGCCATCTAGGCGGGAATCCCCTGCGCTGTATGAGGTCCAGAATATAGTCCCAGCGGACGGAGTCAAAAGCTTTGGCGATGTCCAGCTTGATAAGCAGCGCAGGCGTGCGGTTCCTGTGTAGCATGCGAGCGACGTTTCTGACATACATGAAGTTGTCGTGAATACTTCTCGACTTGATGAAAGCGCTTTGGCTGCTGGAAATAAAGTCGTTCATCTTGGGGCGCAGACGGAGAGCCATGGACTACACCAGTAACCTAAGTGAGGCCCTGATATCTACATGTATGTGTAGAGGTTCTTCAAGTTTGGATGTAATGAAGAATCTATTCATAAGAAGAAATGTAGTTATCTCCAAAAGGAACCTGTGAATTATTTCACCTCCAATTTCCCCTCTAAAATTTATTTCGCCCATTTTTCTAGAGGAATGGAGGGCCTCATGGATTAAGCAATCACATCAGATGGTTATAAGATTTTCACGATCATATGAAGTAAGCACTTTTTTCATTGTTTGGTGCTTTATACTGAAGTTGTATGGTACCACTCTGAATCTTCTCACATTGACCTTGCGATGACAGTACACTGAAAATGACTTAGTTGATGGAGATGTTTGTGGGCAACAGGAGTTAGCTAGCCACAATATAAAGAGCTAACCTCTGTTAGAGGAGAGATATCAGTAAACAAAAATATTCAAGAGAACAAGTGAGATATGGTTGGTACCTTCTTGAGTGGATTATAGATGAGTCTGAGTAGCATTCTGGATTGTCAAGAACGAACCATGGCCAAACACATCATAAAAAAGAAAAGAAAATAAAAGGATGTACTAAGCATGAAAAAAGAGCAACTTATAGCTCGCACCTCAAGTTTCTTCATAGACAACGGGAATAACGCCGAAGGCTGAGCACTATTTTAATGCTTCAGATAAACACAACACTGATAGAACCATTTTTGCATGCTCTGTTGAGAGCTCGTGTCAAGTGGCATCTGAAAATCTGAAACCATGTAGTGAACAATTGGAGGAGCGTATTCTCTGGTATCTAATGATCAACTTGAACACGAAAGTGCAGCACTTACGAAACATGTATTTAGTCCAAAAACATGGCACTATATTACCAATCAATCTACAGGAAGTAAAAGGGAGAAGAAAATATGTTAGTTCATAGATTGAAATTGAGGGAAGATAATACAAAAAAAAAAAAAACTTGCAAGACATATATTAAACCTAGAAGGCATGCCATTCTGCACACAAAAATTGGATAAGCATATACATGCAGAAGACAAATGCGATAACTCTAACCTGCAGCTTTTGACAGTTTCGTTAACACCACAAACAACCTTTTGAATGTGCTTTTAATTGCTGGAATCAGGCAAACCAAGGCCGGTGACCTTGACAAGTTGTCCCTCCATGAATCCATCTGATAACAACGACACATGACTGCGAAAGACGACACGGCGGCCGGCGGCGCAGGGGACGTGACGGCAGACGGCGCCGCAGCGCAGATGGGCTAGCGTGGGCAGCGGCTTAGGCAGGCAGGCACGCGAGTGCGGCTAGGAATAGGATCGTGCGGTGGCGGCGGCGGCAGACTGGCGGTTGTGAAGATGGTGCGGGCGGCGGCGTTGACACGGAAGAAATGGTGATTAGATCGGTTCGAGGTCGTCTTTTTTTTTTGCTGTGTACGCGGTGCGCGGAACGTTTCCGCTGCGGCAGAGTTTTCGTCCGCCCATCTAAATTGCTATGCGCACCCTGACACCCGATTAGATTATTTTGGGCCATCAGATCTAACCAAGTGGGACAATCCGGCGGTACTAATCAGACTGATACGTTTCATGGGGTGGCTGTAGGAAAGATTAAGTTTGCTTGTTTAATAGTAGTAGAGATGCTTCTGTTATATTATGTTATATTAGACATAATTTGAAAAATAGTAAAAAATTGAAATTTTCTGAAAAAATTGGAGGCGAACACATAACAATGTCCAACATACTTGTAAATTTTCGTGGCGAAATGACATTTGGTATGGCCCGTACAAAAAAGATAAATTAGTGGTCAAAATGCAATTTCAAAAACATACTTTTTATAACATTGATTTTGTTATTTTTGCACAGAGCCCCATACATGACATTTCATCACGAAATTTGCACGTATTTAAATAATATGTATATGTTTGGCACCAAAAAATTCATAATTTTTAGAATTACCCGCAACAAGCTTGGAAAGGAAGAAGACAAGAAGGGATGAGTTCCGCTTAGCCTTTGCTCCTCTTTGATAGAAGTAGCTCTTTTGTTTGCCAGAATGTCTTGCCAGAAACATATGAGTTTGGGAGTCAAAACGCCTCTCCCATTTGTTTTCACTCACTTCTGTAAAATCAACTTGTTACAAAATCAAATCGCTATCTCTTCAAGGATAAAATTACATGCGTGTGGTATATATCGAGCTGCATTTACATATCGAGCTGCATTTACGCAAGATTCGCAACCACACAAATGGGTCTTCAACGTGCAGCAGGACCGGTGGGTATTGCAGCCACTCTCTTAGTATTATCCTCCATTTGAAATGCATCCTTGTTCTCGTTCATGTTAGATGACTGATCAGCAACGTATGCATCATAAGTTAAGTACGAGTTTTCACTGCGGCCGATGTAGAAACCGACATTCACATCTTCAACGGGGCGTCCCTCCTCGAGATCGATGCACTCTTGCAACTGCACCACCACGTTACTCATGGTGGGCCGTTGCGCCGACGCATACTCACTGCACTTAAGCGCGATTTCCACCACCTTCCAAACGGTGTTGACATCGTAAATGCCACCCATGCGTGCATCGACCACACTTTCGATGTTACCCTGTGCCATCTGTTGTCGCGCCCACTGAATGATGCCCATGGGCACTGCCTCCCGCAGTATGGCAGGCTTCCCTGTAACCAGCTCCAAAAGCACGACACCGAAGCTGTACACATCGCTTTTGGCCGTAAGCTGCATCGTTGCATGGTATTCAGGATCAACATACCCGGGCGTGCCAACGACTGTGTCTGTGGACACGTGCTCGCTGCCACCATTGAAGGCCTTGGACAGGCCGAAGTCGGCAATCCTGGCCTCCATCCTCGTGTTCAAGAGGATGTTGGTGGCCTTCACATCCCGATGAATTAGAGGCGGGTCGCACCCCTTGTGCAAATACTCTAGCCCTGCATGTCACAATACCAGTCGGAGTGCTCATGTTTCTAGAAACATGAGAAATTCAACAACACACCACTTTTGTATTGAAATGCGTACGTACCTTGTGCAGATTCAAGTGCGATTCCGAGTCTCTTTTTCCAAGGCAAACATCCTCCATGGTATTGGCTTCCTATATAATTCGACATTTTATCTGTTTTAGTTCCTTGAAAGGCTAAAATTTAACGTCAAACATGTGAAAACTTACGCACCTTCAATATGTTCATGCAAAGTTCCTTCTGACATGTACTCATAGACAAGTGCCATGTACTCGCCATCTTTGCAGTAGCCAATCATAGAGACAAGATTCTTGTGATGAATTCGTGTCAAAGTTTGAGCCTGGACAAATATTCGTAACTTTTCAATTTCAATCTGAAGTTCTCGAACAAACATCAACTTTAGTTAACGAAACAAATTATACCTCCACAAGGAACTCCTTGACGCCTTGAATGGAAGAATGCGATCGCAGCTTCACCGCAACCTGGGTGCCGTCCTCCAAGATACCGCTATAAACTTTTCCAAACCCTCCCTGGCCTAGCACTTGCTGGAAGTTGTTTGTTATCATCTTCAGTTCCTCATATGTGAACCGGCGATTTTCAAGTCGCATTGAATTGTCCCCATGGACATCGTTTCCAGACATGTAGCTCGTTGTCATCTCATTTTGCGGCTTCACCGAGTTGTTCATTGATCCTAGCTCATAGTTAAAAATGGCAGGGTTCAGTGATTGTGGAAACGGTCAGTTGTTGTGCTCTTATTGATGCCTTACCTTGTGTTTTTCGTCTCATAAAGCAAAATATTACTGCTACCACTGCAATCACCACCAACACAACTAAAGGAATTCCAATGTACATGGCCAGCCTGCTCTTCCTTTTCACAAGCTGGCATGTATTGCCGTTGGTACAAAGGTCTAGATTGTTGTCATATCTAACAAAATGTGAAAAAATACTAAATTAAATTCTTGAACTATCACGGTACATATGATGGGAATTAAACGGGTGAAGAACACCTTAGATTTAGAGAACCATCTTGGACTCTTCTGAGAAGTCCGTAGGGGATGGATCCACTGAGGTTGTTACGTGACAAATCTCTGTTGATAATATACTACTACTATTAACATGACTAGATTTATTTTATGGTAACGATTAGCTTTTCATAAAAGGTGCCCAGACTTACAGAACTGTCAGTGAAGTTAATTGTGAAAGTGCGTCTGGAATTGAGCCTACCAAGTTATTGGTTGATAGATTCCTGCGAGTTATGACACAGTTTATTATCATTTGTTTCGCACAAAGCTACAATGGATACTAGGAGTAGTACAGTACTAAAAAAGATCCATAACTCAAGACATACAAGTATTGGAGAACTTTGAGATCAGCGAAAGAAGATGATATATCACCGTTCAGACCTCTGGAGGACAAGTCTCTGCATAGAGAAAATATTCACCTGTCAGATTCACTCCATAGTAGCAACGTAACACCCTCTTCTCCATTTGGTATGTCCAATTATAATTTTCACTAACATCCGATCCGTGCATAACTGAACTACTTACACTCTACTAATCCTTGGGGGGTTTGCAATGGCGTAGCTACATGTCAAACTGTCCCACACCACCGTAGTCCCCGGACCGCACGGGTCGCCCGTCCAGTTTGTACGCACTTGATACTTGGCCTTGATCTTCATGATGGCGGACACTGCAGTATTAGTAGTAATCAAATTTTCAATGCACTTTTGCTAACTCCTAATTGCATTCTTTGAAGGCATGCGAGTTCAATAGTATTAAAATTTTGCAATTTCATAGTACTAGGTTACGTTTGGAGTACCAGATGCTGCTTGAATGTTGAAATGGGGCTGGGGTTTTGAAAGAAAATTGAAGCTACTTATAAATGGAAAACTCTTTTTAAGTGTGCGCTTGTCCTTTTGTCCATGTACGTGGTTTATGTGTATACACCTACCATCCACGGAGTCCGTGCCAAGGTTGGTTGTGGGGATGACCGAGAACACCTCAAGAGCGTTGATGATCGGTGGTAGCGTCGAGTTGGCGGTGGCATTGATGGTGATGTCATAATGGCTCTCCCGGGAGGCGAGGGTATTGTAGTTGTAGGCAGCGGCGCTGTAGAGGTACTCTGGCGTGAAGCCGGTTTGAAACCACAACTCGCCGTTCAGGTTAATATAGAACTCGCGCAGGGCGTCGCTGGGGAGGACCTGCAGCTCCATGAAGTGCATGATGATGATGTACGCCGGCGACGGGTCGTTGGGTTGGGGCTGGGGCACCCAGGTGAATTGTATTTGTGAGCCATTCCGCGGCCTGATCGCCGTCTGCAAGACCGCGGACGGCGCTTCGAAGGAATCGTTGGCCAGGTTCTTCGCCATCCTCCCCGTCCACATCTGTTCCCATAATAATGGGTTGACCCAAGGGTACCAGAATCTGTCGTATGGATCATCGGGATACCTGATCCATCAATTGCGTTTGTTTGTGGTTAATGATTAACAAATGCCCGTGCAATGGAAACAATAAAGAGCTCGGAAATCTCGTGATTTTGGGCTGACCTGATGAATTCGCCTTCGTCAGCCGAGCCGAAGTTGTACCTGGCTAGCATAACAAGCCCCTGCGCCTTTGTCGCCTGCGGATACATCGTCCTTTTTAGCGGCCTCAGGTGCAGCCCGGAGATGAAGGGCGTCCCGGCGCCGGTGTTGATCAGGCAGACATGCACGAAGTCGTCCGGCACCACGACGATGGCCTCCACATCCTCCGCCGCTTCTGGACTCGAAATGTTTACGGTGTGCCAATAGTTGACGCCGACGTAGAGGTGGAAGACAGGCAGCCGGTTCAGGCCGTCGTAGTTGCCGTACATGAACCTGGCACGGACGAGGTACTTGAGCCCGGGCACGAGGGAGCGGAGCGTGTAGCAGTTCCGCGCGCCGGCGGCGAAGCTCCGCACGGTGTGCCAGATCGGACCCAACGACGGCGTTATGTACTCGGATGAGATGTTGTGGCAGGTGCCGGCGTCGTTGGTGAATTCGCCGTTATCCGGGGTGACGGTGAGATTGGTGACGTTGTCCACGTGGCCCATCTCCCCCTGAAGGCCGCAGTCTATGGTTATGAATCCTGCAGTGCAAACAGCACGACACATGATCGATCGATTCGATTACGGTTGATTACTTTGTGATTAAGCACGCATGCATACCTTTGCTCTCAGGCTGGGCGCGAGCTTGCAGTATGCCTCCGCCGGCGGCGGCGAGGCAGAGAAGCAGCAGCCACGTCGTGGCCGCCATTGTTCGCAGCGTTAATTGGTCCCGTCCAGTGCACGCGCAAGCAGACAGCTATAATGGAGCATCAAATGGAGCACTACATGTTTGACATGCTCTGCCTCAACCTCGCGAACTGTTAAAATGAAAGACAGCTCGTGCAGCCTTAAATCTTCATATTCTGTCAGACTGTCTCATCAACACCACGACGATTAACCACGTCTTCGCACATCTACATAAGAGTATCCGGTAGGGGCAGTCGTAGTATCCGGTAGGACGAGACGCTCACGAGTGGGCCATGCCCAATCTTGATTCGATCGTCGCTTCTTTGTGTGGTGCGGTACTTGTACGTACCTGTACCCACGACTCGACCGGCTAAACAAAAGCTGAAACATGGGCTGGAGCGTTGACATTGCCATCGAACTGGTCTGCCGTCGACTTTTTTGTGTTTTTTTTTTTTGACAGGAACTTCGGCGCTTTATTGATTACTAGTAACCATGCACGTGCTATGCACGTCTCATAAATCAGCTAATGCATTTTAAATTTGAATCAACTCTCCGGCAAAACTGAAAGAAAATTGATGATGTGCTCTCTATCTCGATCTATGAGTGTTTTAAGTGTTTATAAAGTTCATCCTAAAAATAACAGTTACATGCTAAACATACCCCTACCCGACAACTCAAGCTAAACCTTGAAAATACACTTTTGTCAAAATTCAGTAAATAATTATCATTAGATTATTCACGACATTCGGATTTCTAAAAACTACATGCTCACTCTGTTAGGGGGAGAAAACCCATTGCTTAGGACACCTAAACATAATAAAATATAGTTCGAAATAACAGAAAATACTTACAATCAAGCTGGACTTGCAATCAAGCGCTGCCTTATTACTCCTTTAAAAGTCACAAGGATCCCAGGCCTCCCAGCCGGCGGTACGAGGCAGCTTATCCTGGGCGTCTATTCATCCTGTGTCTACATCCTGTGCGTCGAGGGAAAAGGCAGGAGAAAGCACAACCGGCCCCACCACGACCACGCTCACCAGTCTCCTTCTCCCCTCGCCCCTGGTCTTTTTCTTCTCCCTTGCTTTCACTTTCCCCATTTCAGATATTTCAGATCACTGTTCGCGCGCGCTCTGCTCTGATTGCATCTCGTTGATCCGCCCGTATCTGCTCGGATCTGCCTGCTTTTAGGATGAACTTCTTCGTGGATAATGCGTATGGTTGAGGTCAGTTGGTCGGCCGAGAAATTTCTGGCGTTCCCCCACGTTCTTGCTCGGCTTGTTCTAAATCTTGACTTGTTCTAAATCTTCTTTTCTTCCTTGCCTGCAGATCTAGGTCGCCCTCGGCTTTCTGGACGTGGGAGTGATTCTTGAGTACGTACCCCTCTCTTTCTTTCTTCCGGATCTTAGCCTGCTTGCATCTCCTGCCTTGCGTGTTACGTGTTTGATGAAATGCCTGCTTGCTAACTTGTCTGTTCTCCTAGATTCTACTGACCGTGTTCTGCTGGTGTTCGCCCGTGCTGTCCGTGTTCTGCTGGTGTTCGCCCGTGCTGTCCGTGTTCTGTTGCTGCTCGACCGTGTGCTGCTTCTGCTCGACCGTGCAAAGGTTTGTTTCTCTCGCTCGTGGAACTTCTTTTGTGGCTTCCAGTACCGTTGGGTACCATGTGTGCCTTGTTGCTAGCAGGTTTCTTTATATAGATCATTCTGTTCTTTGCGCTTTAGGTAAAATTTTCGTGTTCCTTTTCGCTGTTCTTTAGAGATGTTCAGAGATCTTTTAGCAGTTGTTTTAGAGGTCAGAGGTTGTTTTCCAATAATTTGTTTTGGCTGCTCCCTTCCTTTCTTACACGTTTCTTCTTCAGAAATCTTTGAGCAGTACGTTTTGATGGCTGTTTTTTGTTGCATGTGGCCTTTTTACTTGAGACGTTTCTTCGAGACGTTTCTTCTTTGCAAATTTCGTGTGGAGTTTTCCTGATATTCCTTTTGTCGTTGTCGTTCAGACAGGTTCAGCAGGTCCAGAGTGTTTCCTAGGCTCGCTACTGCCCTGTGCTGTGCTAGCTGCTCCTCTCAAGGTTAGTTTCTTTACTATACAATATATATGTGCCTCTGTGTGGACGTGTTATTGTACTCACGCTTGTTTTCTTCCTGCGGATTACGTCTGTGCGTTTTGTCTGTGTGTTCTATTTTTCTTACTATTTTGCTGCGATGTTCTATAGGATGTGTGCTGTTGTTTCATTCGTCCTTCCTATTTTAGAGACTCTTGCAGCTCGTTGTGCTTTGCCGGCGTTGTTTTACTTGTGTGAGGTAACCGAGGATGGCTCGGTTTTAGCTGGGGTGGAGCTTGAGCTTCCTTTGGACGGCGTTGACGCCGTGCTGTAGAGACAATTTTTTTGAAGCACGTGTTGGCGTGGCTACGTTGGCACCTACGATCACGCTGTTATCCAGGCGATATGGTTTTTGCAAGGAATCTATGGGTTTGTTGTCCGAGACTACAACTGTGAATCCATGACGGCGTATAGGGAGTCTATGCGTTCCGCTGTTCTTGTCGATGTGTGTGCTGCTCGACACGCAGAGAGATTGGAGAGAGAGGCCTCTGTTCGGCCAGAGTCGTTTAGTTCGCCTCCTGGTGGGCATGGGATGTTAGACTAGAATTTATTGTGCACTTGCCTTATGGCTTCCATGCGAAATGTGTAGTTTCTGTAATTGTTTCTTGTACTGAAACCAGGTTACTTACTATTTGAGATATTTGTATAACGAGGTGTGGTTTATAGTGAGTTTATGGCGTGGTCTGGTGTCCTATATAGTTGCTTGCTCTATGTGTCAACCATTCTCAATATAGCACTGCAATTATCGATTTTGGTTACTTCAACTAAGACGTAACTTAGATCATATTTTTTAATAATGACACGCATTTCACTATATGATAGACTTTAGTCATGAGTAGTGAGGATTAACAGGGAATGTAGTTTTAGGAGGACTGATTACAAAGTCATACTGCCTAAAAATGTAGTTGTGCTGCCAGAGAATACCATCTTCCAGAAATCAACTAATCTGCCATTTACCTACTGCCCTTCTTTGGTACAGCGACAGAGAGAAATAATATATACAGTAGGAAGAAAAATCATTTTCAAATGATTTTTACTTACGGTGGCAGGAACATCTAGGGCCCATGCTTTTAAGTGGGTTGTTAGTTTTTTTTCCTGAGCTTTCAGAAAGGTTGTGGCTCTTGCTGACTGAGCCTTGTTCATGTACTATTTTTGCTTGTCCCTTTTCTTTCTTCGTTGGTTATCTCTTCCGTTTTTTTTAGACCCTAGGCTCAAGATAAGCCCGACTTTAACTTAATGAAGCTACCACTATCTCTTCCTTTTGGTATATACTTGCTGGAGGAATTATTGGTTTAGTGCCTGCAAGTTCTAAGATTGTCTGCTTTACTGACATTCTGTTTGGGTTGTCAGTAACTTTTACCTTTTTTAGTCCGTGCTATGGTGTAGGTGTGTACGTCGGTTCTTTTGCTATGGGTTCCCCTCAGGCCTATGTCCTAAACTAGATGCTATGGATGGCCCTCCTGCTGTCCGTCGCCGCCGCAGGGCAACTACTGCGGTGGCCCTTGTGCCTCTTCCTCGTGCCTCTCGCCGTAAGGTGGTGCCACCGCCGCCAGTCTTTGTTGAGTATGGGTATATTGCTTCAGGCCTTCGAAGAGAAAATGTACGACATTGCTTTTTCACTTTTCGGTGCTGCCATGTTTTTATGGATTAGTTTATTGATGCGTTTGCTTGTGTGCTTTATCTGTGGTTGCTATAGACGATGGTTTCTTCCCTGTTCTTACCTCTGAGGTTACTGCTACGAATCGAAAGAAACGCAAGGTCATACACGATAGATGGTGTGGTCGTACACCAGGTGCTTATTGAATTCCTTTGTTGTTGTTTATTTCCTTAGGCTTGTCTTATGTTTACGACGCCGTGTGAGATTATAGGTTTCTGTGTTTCATACAGATGCCCCGTTTACTTCTCCCTTGGAACCTTCATGGGTTGGTTTCACGGACGAGGAGGTTGTCATTTTAAAAGGTAATACATGCAACGTCTTGTTTGTGTTTCCCTGTTTTTACCAGAGTCTTTTATTGTATGCTTCGATCTAAGAATAGACTTTTCCCCTAGCTGGCTATGTAGGCAGGTCTTTCTATGGAGGCCCGGACTATAGGTGTCCTCACTGTAAGGCAAGCTTCTGGTATCATGAGAGGGTGCGAGGCTTATCAAAAATAAAACAGAGGCTGATTGTCTACAACCTCTGCTGCAAGGGTGGGAAAGTCTTTGTTAACCCTTTCAAAGAACCTCCTCAATATCTTCTTGACTTTCTAAAATTTGATGGCCCCCACAGACCAAGCAATTTATTGAAAAAATTCGGCAATATAACTGTCTATTTGCTTTTACTTCCATGGGGGCGACCATAGATCGTTCGGTAAATGATGGCGGTGGTCCAAATATTTATAAAATCTGTGGCGCGATATGTCATCGGATGGGATCTCTTTTACCTCAGGAAGGGGATGCTCCAAAATTTGCAGAGCTGTATGTATTTCATGGTGGAAATGAAATTGATAATCGAATTCAGGCTTTAACCAGGGAAGATAGAATTCTGGGTGGATTAGATAGGGATATTGTTAATGGTCTCAAACTCATGCTTGACGCGCATAATTCTCTTGTAAAAAAATTCCGCATGGCTAAGGAGATTTTGCTTGAAAATGAATTTGCTGAGGTTTCTATTCGTATAGTTGCTCCTGGCAAAGATGATGGCCCTCAGTTTAATCTTCCTTCCACGGATGAGCTTGCATGCTTAGTTGTTGGTGAATTAACATTGGAGACTCCCTGCCGTGATATAATAATCCGTGGTAGGGGAACTCATTTGCAGCGAATTTCATCTTTACATCCTGCTTATATGGCTTTACAATACCCTCTACTCTTTCCATTCGGTGAGCGTGGATTTCAGCTTGGTGTAAAATACATCGCAGTAGATCCTTCGGATTAGAAAAAGACAGAAAATGACCATGCAGGATTATTACTGTTTTTGTTCACACTATAAAGAAGGCCAGCATAACCCCTATTTATCCTGTGGTCTGTTGTCTGATCAGGCGGTCGTAGATTCTCGTGTATGCATAGATGAGGCGAGGCTAAAGTTTATTTTGCTGTCGAACAATGATTTGAGAGCTGAGAATTTGCAAGGTCTTGTAGATGCAGTTGGAGCAGGCCGTATGGATGGAAGTTCAGTTGGTAAAAAAAATATATTGCCCTCTTCTTTACTGGTGGCCGGCGTTATATGATAGAAAATTTTCAGGATGCGGTAGCTATCGCCCGTGTGCATGGTTGTCCTGATCTTTTTTCTACTTTCACGTGTAATCCTAAGTGGCCTGAGATAATGGAGGCTCTTTCTGTTGAACCTGGCCAAAGACCACACATAGGGCTGATATTACTGTTAGGGTTTACCATATGAAGCTTAATGAGTACCTTCGTGATATTAGATCTGGAAAGGCATACGGCAAGGTGGTCGCAGGTAATACAGCATGTTGATTCCTTTCTCTATAGAGTCTGCCTTTCTCTTTGTTTCTTTAACTTGACTGCCTTTTCCCAGTGTTGCACACGTGGAATTTCAGAAGAGGGGGTTGCCGCACGCACATATACTTACTTGGCAAGACAAAGAGAAGCGGGCTGAGGTCAGCCCTGCTTTGATCGATTCGTTCGTGTGTGCTGAAATTCCTGATCCCGTGGCAGATCCTCTTGGGTATGCCCTTGTTGCTGAGTTCATGATGCATGGACCATGTGGGGAGATCACCCTAAGTGTCCATGTATGAAAGATGGCTTGTGTTCAAAAAAATTCCCTAAAGAATTTCAGGAAGAAACATCGATTGATGAAAAAGGCTTCCCGTCTATAGGCGTCCAATAATGGCCGTTTTATCATTAAAAACAAGGTTAGGCTTGATAATAGGCACGTTGTACCTTATAACATGGCAATGCTTAAGAAATATCAAGCTCATTTAAATGTTGAGTGGTGTAACAAAACACATGTCATAAAATATCTCTATAAGTATGTTACCAAGGGCCCTGATTTCAAAAACTTGTTTAATAGGATTAGAAATGCTGATGATCCAACTGATGAAGGGATAGATGAAATTGAAGAGTATAGAGCATGTCGTTAGTATGTTGCCATGATTCGTTCTGGAGAGGTTATGGGTATGACATACACAGCAAAACACCTTCTGTAGAAAGACTTGCTGTTCATTTGCTAAATAAACATGTTGTGCGGTTTCGTGCAAAGACCAATCTTAAGGCTATTGTTAACAATACCCTGCTGCACAAAACCATGTTAACAGAGTGGTTTGTTGCTAATGCTAGATACAAAAGTGCTAGGTCTTTAACATACTGTGATTTTCCCACTAAATGGTCTTGGAATGCACAGGGTAAGAAATGGATGAAAAGAAAACGTAGCAAGAAATTGGTAGGATTTATTATGTGCATCCTTCCACTGGTGAACTTTATTTCTTAGAATGTTGCTGATGATTGTAAAAGGGCAAGGTCTTATGCTGATATTAGGAGTTACAGTGGCGTTGTATATGAGACGTTCAAAGATGCATGTGCTGCCAGGGGGTTACTTGGTGATGATAACGAGTGGTTTTGTGCATTTGATGAGGCTTTGAAATGGGGTATGGGAAACCAGCTGCGTCAGCTATTTGTTACTATGATCCTTTTCTGTGGAGTCATTGATGAAAAAGGGTTTTTCGAAAAATATTGGAGTCATTTGGCTGAAGACATCCAGTATAGGATTTGTCATGACCATCATGATCCTTGTATTGTGTTCCTGCTGATCAACTGAAAAACTTGCTGTTAGATGAGTTGTCTCTTGTTTTTTCTAAGAACGGTTGTAGTATTTTGGATCATAACTTGCCTCTAAAATCTGTCTATGATAGCAGCTCACGGGACAGCACTATGATTAGTGATGAACTTTGTCAGGATTTGAATCCAGCATTCAAACTGCTGAAGCTATGCTGAAAAAACTTAATAGAGACCAGGAAAAGGCTTTTAAGTCTATAATAGATCGAGTGAGGGAGGATAAGCCTGGGTTATTTTTTGTTTCAGGACATGGTGGTACTGGAAAAATTTCCTTTGGAATGCTCTTGTTGCGTATCTTCGAGGATACAAAAGAATTGTTTTAGCTGTCGCATCTTCGGGTGTTGCATCGCTGCTGCTCCCTGGAGGTAGGACGGCGCACTCTAGATTTAAAATTCCTTTTGATCTTGATGAAAACGGGGTATGCGACATTCGGGATCTACTATGCTAGCATCTTTGATTGAGTCAGCGTCTCTTATTATTTGGGATGAAGCTTTGATGACACACAGAAATGTTTTGAGGCGCTGGATCGAAGCTTGCGTGATGTCTTGTCTAACCGTAATCCTTCTCTGGCCGATGTTCCATTCGGTGGTAAGGTAGTGGTCTTGGGTGGTGATCTTAGGCAAATTTTACCTGTTATTGAGGGCGGAACCCGATCTCAGGTTGTCAATGCTGCCGTTACAAATTCTCCTCTATGGAATTATGTCACGGTTCTTCGCCTTACTATTAACATGCGACTTGCTGTTCAGACTGAGGATCCTAATGTGCAGGCTGAGGCGGAGGCTTTTGATCGGTGGGTTCTAAGCATTGGCAATGGCACCATCCCTGCTGTGGCACGGCAAGGGGAATCTGACCCTACCTGGATAAGCATTCCCAGCGAACATTTGGTTCACACCGATGGCCCAAAAATTCCAGCTATTGTCGACGCTGTTTATGTAGATTTCTTGAAGCATTTCTCTGATCCTAGCTATTTGAAAGAGAGAGCTATTTTAACACCAACAAATGATATAGCTATAACCATCAATGATCATGTTCTTTCTTTGGTGCCTGGTGAGGAGAGGGAATACTTAAGTTGTGACTCGACGGGAAACTCAGCAGATGTAGCTCGCAACATAGATATTTTTTATCCTGTTGAAGTTTAAATACCATCAAAGTAAATAACTTTCCTTATCATAAATTGGTTCTAAAAAAAGGTGTTCCAATCATGCTCCTTAGAAACATAAGCCAGGCAGCTGGTTTATGTAATGGCACAAGACTTATTGTTACTAGACTTGCTGAGAAGCTCATTGAGGCGTTGTAATGACTGGTTCCAATATCGGAGATATGTTTATATACCAAGGATATGCCTGACTGTTAGAGATCCTAAATGGCCATTTACTTTGCACCGGCGACAGTTTCCTATTAGAATTTCATATGCCATGACTATTAACAAAAGCCAGGGACAAACTCTTACATCCGTTGGTCTTTATCTAAAAACTCCTGTGTTACTCATGGCCAGTTTTACGTCGCGGTGTCACGCGTGACCTCTAAAAAAGCACTCCATATATTGATTGAGAACGAAGATGGTACCTGCGGTTCTGAGACTAGAAATATTGTGTTCTCTGAGATTTTCGAATCTCTTGTCGATAAGTAATATTAGCGCCTGATATAATTACCTAGCTATGTATATTAGATATGTTTGTGTACTGCCGGCTTTTGAGCTATGTCTTTTGGACAGTTACTTTTGGGTGCAGATTGCCTTACTACTATATGCTTTCTGTTATTTTGCTCTTGTTTAATAAATATAACGCTCCCAGGTATAAATCTATGTTCTTGCCTATGATTTCCTTCACCTCGACCTATTTTACTACACTATCCTTGCTGTTTTAATCGTGCTTATCATATTTTTTGCAGATGGTGTGTACCAACTTTCTGAGATTAGCGATAATAGTGACCAGTGGACCATTTGTGTTCTTGTTTCTCGCCTGTGGCATTTCCGTGGCGGAACTGATGAAGGTCCGATCAAGCATACTGACCTTGTCCTGCTTGATAGTGAGGTGAGTGCTACAGCTTTAGAGTGGACTAGGCTCTTGTTGTGTTGTTGTAGGCAGGTTCATTTTTTTGTTTACTGATGAGTCTAATGCAAGTGATATTTCTTCAGGGAACTCACATGTATGGTCAGATCCCTTCAACTAGAGGCACGGCAGATCGCCTAAAAGATGTGTTGAAGGAAGGAAAGGTCTATGTCATTAAAAAGTTCTTATGCAACGAATCAAGGCCATCTTATAGGCATGTGGAGAGCCCTTTCATGGTACAGTTTACAAGATATACCGTGGTTGAAGCAAGACCTGGTGTGGAAGACACTTTTCCATTCTGCACGTACAACCTGACTGCTTTCGCGGATATACCAAGGCCCAGCCAAACCCCCGAGCGTTTCGTGGGTTAGTTATATATTCTGGAAGTTCTGCTTTAGACTCCTTCTATTCAATGGTCCATTGTCACCCTATGTCCATCTTAGCTGTGATTTATATATCTCACTTTCAGCTTATGTGTTTGCCTTGGGTTTTCTAATTTGTTTTGTTGCAGATGTTATTGGCAAGATTACTATGGTTTCTCATGTGACACCTGTTCAGTCCATGTACCAGACAACTACTTCAAACACAAGGACAATTACGTTGACTGACCTGCTATGAGTTGTTGTGTTTCTTATCTACTTTACTTCATGCTCATTGTAAGTGTCTGTTGATCCGCGTTTCTTACTGTTACTATGCATGTCGTTATGCAGGGGCAACGAGCTAAGGATGAGAGGCAGTTCGTGATATGGGTGCTAAAGAGCCAGTCATTGTTATCTTTGTTGGAATGCTGCCTAAAATGGCTCGTGGTAATTGCTAGGATCCTTCCTGCTTTATAATCTTAGATTGTTGTTTCTGTTACTCTCCTGCTATGTGTATTCCTTACTATTGAGGTGTTTTGTTATTGTTTATTTACTACCTGTGTTCAACTGTGACTTACTGCTCTGTGCATGCCTCGTTGATTAGATATTGGTAGTTTCTCATCTGTGATGTTGCTGTAGGTGTTAGAGGCCTCAGTGGGAGTGCTGCCTGCCGCTGGTATATCGATGAGGATATCCCTGACATTAATTCGTTCCGTGCAAGGTTTATTCTAAATGACCCCGGTGCTCCTGTCTTGGTTTTATGTTCATTTCAGCTACTTTGTGCTTACGTTTGGTATTTCTTTCTGCAGTCTTGAGAGCAGTTTATTCCTCTGGCACCCTATGTTCCTACAGGGCCAGATGCTCTTATATCTAGGGCTCAGGAAAAACCAACTAATAAGACCGTCAAAGAGCTTACTGACCTTGATCCATTTGTTGACATGGTAAGTGTGTGCTGTTTCTCCGCTTCAGCAAATGATCTTTTGTAGGCCAACATATCATTTATATCAGCTATTTCTATTCTCCAGGAAGCGTTTCTTCTGTACTGTCACCGTTGACAGGCTTGGCTCTGATCAACGTTGGTGGTTCCCTTCATGTTCCACGTGCCGCAAGTCTTCTAAATATAATGGCTATCAGTATAAATGCTCGGACGATACTTGCTCCTCTGTTGATGCAGACCCAACGTGAGCAGCTTTAACATTTATTTCTTTGATTTAGTACTGCCTACTACCTGTGATCTAATACCTTATTTTGCTCTTGATTTTCAGGTACTGTGTTTCTCTCTTTGCATCTGATGGCACGGCGGAAGCTGAATTTGTGATGTTTGACAAGGTCGCGGCAGGTGTTGTAGGAAAATCATTGCTTGCTATACTTCGTCAGAAGTATCCCGGTTGTGCTACTGTAGATGAGATGGCCAACCTTGCCAGGCATGACGTCAATATGCCAGCACAGATAACTCACCTCGTTGGGCAGAAGTACAAGCTCATGGTCTCCATATGAAAAAAATGGAAGCTCAAAAATGTCGAGGATTTGTCTTTCCAGGTCAATAGAATTGAAGAGACCTACAAACCTGAGTTGCCTCCTTTTATTGGTGGTGTTGCTTCTGGGTCTGGCAAGAATACATTGGTCACCGGTGTTTGTGGTGAAAAGCTCCCTGTCTTAGGACCGGTTTTCTCGCCTGGATTAGACACGCCTCCTCAAGTGGGTGTTGTGCTTGGTTCTCCTGCAGCTCAGGTATAACCACACAATGCATTCTCATCTGTTGGTTTCTTTCACAAGTTTTTTTACTCTTTCTAAATGCTAATTTTTTCTTCCTCAGACACACACGCCTGCTTCTGTTGGCAAGATCGCTCCCTCAACTCCATCTCCAGGGTACTGAATTCTGAAGTGTTATGAACTGTATAGCTCTTGTTCGTTTGGTTCCTTAATTTTCTTATCGTCCTATTATTTATTGCAACAGCCCTGTTGCCCCGAAGCGTGGCGCAAGGCGTTCTTTATTTGGTAAATCTTCCAAAGGAAAGGCTGACACTGTGCTAGAGGATGGTGCTTCATCTGCCCAGGTGCTGGATATTTGTTTTCCTATTTACTGATTCTCTCTCTAAATCCTTCCTGCTCTTGCTTTGACTTTTTTGGATTGGGTAACCATGTAGGCTGCTGTGGAAACTGTTCAAGAGAAAGATACTGATGCCATGCCCCCTAAACCCAAGGAGTCTGTGGTCGATGATCCTTCCACAACCGTTGGAGAGAAAGATGCTGGTGTCATGCCCCCTAAGATCAAGAGGTCTGGTTTAAATTCCTATGGTTACTACAATGTTTCTGCTATATTATTTAAGCTCCAGGGCACATCTTTTCCATTTGCATGCTGTTTTTAGTTTGTGGTATGCGGAATAACCGTATAAGAGTTTCAAGTCCACTGACTTTGCAGTGCACATGCTAGCCCCTTACCATTTTGTCTGTTGGAGATAGATTTCACATGTGGTTTTCTCATGTGTCAGGCCTTCGTCCGGTGTCCAGGGGTCCGCAACAACCAAGAAGCAGAAGTAGGAGCTTGTCTGCAATGCCTGCAGACGTAGTTTGTAAATAAGGTGCGTGCTGGTTGCACTGTGTATGTTCTTTCTTCCCCTTGTAGGCATTACATTTTAGGGTTGCATATGCACTTAGATTTATCTGTCTGCTTTTTCTCTTTTAGACGATTCCTTTTCATTTCCTGGTAAATTGCATGGTTTCTTGTGTTCGGTAGAAATATGCTGAGCTGATTATCTTCTTTTGTGTGATGACCAGGTTCTCTTCCGTACAGCCCGTCTTCCTGTATGGTTCTTGTTACGAGATTAGCTCACAAGAAACATGTGAAGGGTTTCTAGATGGTTCACTGCTGCTCGCTGCCTCGACGTCCGCTGATCCTCAGCGTGTCTTCTCTGTACATCGTCGAGCCATGGAGACAGCCTTATCGCCTTGTCGAGCGACTTTTGCATCTGCAGGGCCTGTCTTACGCTATCAGCGTGATGTGATGGCCTTGTTGTTTGCCTCCACATGCTGTTAGATGTATCTTTAATGCTGCGGCATAGACCTCATGTGATTGCTGCTTGAATGCATGTGTGGAGGGTATTTTGTGTAAACGTGTGCTTGTCCAGAAGCATGCTTTGTAAGTAGAAACTAATGCCAGTAGGAAAAAGGACCTACTAGACTGCTCAGCACAGTCCGATGCTTGAACTGTAGATGCAATTTATCTTTGTATTTGCATGCCACGGACTCTGGGCTCATAGTTCTATGTTTCCTAGACTTAATTGGTTGTTCTTTGTTAAGTCTTTGGATTCATTTATCTCACTAGATAAAATGTCTTGCAGAAATATTTTGCTCTACCTGTGAATATAATCCATCAGTGATACTTCCCTGATGGCAAAGATCGGTTTGGTGTAAAATGTTCGTGCTGCTTGAAGCGGGTGCTTACTACCTGGTTGATCTCAAGCTAATCAGTGCCATCCGATCGTCCAAACATTATGATGAATCTTTATTAGTGAGAGTTGCCTATTGATGCTTAGACTAGGCTGTCTTAGACTGTATGTCGGACAACCGTCATCTCTGTTCTGTAATAGGTTAAGACAGTAATTAACAGTGCTTTATGATTTGAAACCACTGAATTTAAAACTTCACTGGTGGATGTGTCTATGCATGTAATCCAGTATGTGTTTATTACCTGTATGAATTTACCTCATGCTTCACTGAATTACAATCTTGTTCTAAACTTCGCGGAAAATTGCAAATTCGTGGATTGGGTTCAACCTGCTCTTTGTTATTAGGCTGCTTCTTTCATGGCTAATGTGTGAGTTTTCTTCCCAATTTTCTCCGAGTCAGTCTACTAATTTCTTTGATAGTAGATGCACTACACAGCTAATGTGTGTAATCAGTAATATGGTGAGTTTATTTCCGTGCCTATTTCATCTGGTCATCAAGAACACCAGCATCGTTGATGGTGCTGCTGATCGGTGACTTGCTTTGAGGCCTTGGAGAGGTCGACCTTGGTTGCCACTCATTCTGCTGGCCTTGTAGTACATTTTTCTTAAATTATGAGCTTATCTAAAGGAGATCAATGCATTTTAGGTGTTTTTAGAAGGCCAGGGCTTGCGAGCATATTGACTCAGCAGTGGGACATTCAGGCATATATGTTTTTGAGAAAGAATACAAAGTTTCAGGTTTATGAAAACATTAGGCCATTCCGATTGTATCCGGTGGATGTGGGGATATTTGAAGAATTGAGATGTTCAATGCACTTTTAAGGATCCAAAACCATACACAAGGAATCAGGGATGAATAATTGATTAGCATAATTAGTACAGCTACTTGTTCATCTGCTCTGTTTAATCTTTTTGCATGAAAAAGCATATCCTTAATTCAAGATATGAGATGTCCCACCGAATTTATTTGTACTCCTTTGCTGCTTCGACACACATAACATTCTTTTTATTCATAGAGTAAAACAGGGGTACAAGCCAGCCGTGGATACATCATTCATAGTTCTTAGACATAAAAACGATAACACAAAAAAACAACATGTTCGCTACGAGGCTTAGGTGCACATACACGCAGTGAGTACACAGAAAATAGACCTGATACATATAAGTGGCAGTACATTGCCGACGCTCCATTCATAAACCTTTGCAACTTCATGTTGCTTCAGAGAAAGACAACGACATGCATGGCTGAAGGAGGGCCCTCATCATACAGCAGAGACGAATCAACCTTGGCGCAGCAAAGCAGAGTGTTATCTACCCAGGCGATAGCGCCGTGCAGAGCCCAAGCATCAGCTTCGTACCAGAGATCACCAAAAACAGAAACACCGTTGTCACCAACTCTCACAACAAATACACAAACATACAAATGCACCACATCGCTCTATCCTTCAGTTATTACCTGCGCTGACTAACAAAAGAAAAAACAATTCAGAATTTAGTTATTGCTATGTCAGATTCCGTTGCACACATAAGTTCTTACAATCGAAAGGCACGTTGATTATCAATTATATATACACGAAATTAGGGAGTTCATGTTAGGAAGTTCATCAAGATATCAATACGAACATCAAAAACAATATAGGTTTTATAGTGGGTTTTATACTTCTGGAATTTAGGTTTTATATTTGTGTGCATTCACCAATTTATATCCACTTTTCCAAACATCTTATTCATTGACATTATCAATAGTAACCGCATATTAACCGCGCGCATTTTAAACATGCTGCAAAATATATAAAACTTAAGGCTATCTTACAGTCTTGCCTTCGGCACCTGCGCCAGGGGCGCAACCGGTCATCTAGTATAGATATAGTTGAGCCTAGCAAACATGGTCGTGCGTTGCAACAAAAGAGAAACAGCCTCACGGTGACCCACGCCAATAGCACACACCACTGAGACAATGTACGACGATCATGCGCCTTGCCCAGGCGCTCGTCCTCGTTCACGACCCCGTCCCAGGGGAATCTGGGCCAACAACATCTTCCCCCAGTGGCGACACCCTATTCAGCTCGGCGGTCGATCATAGTATCGTACGCAAAGCTATATCTCGCTTAATTCTCGTACAACAACAACGCTGATGCGATTCAGTCCTCAGACGCCGCAGTGGTTCCGGAGCTTTTCCGGCTCGCCGACACCAAGCGGGGGTTCTTTAAGGACCCCGCCGGTGCGACCAGGGATGTTGCGGCAGCGGGCAACACCGCCATCCCCGCGCACGCTGAGGTGCTCTGTGCCAAGTACGCCGGCTCAACCCCGCCAAGGGATTGCTCGCCACGGAATTGAGCCAGCCAGACCAGTCTTGTCCAATTTTATTATTCTCTCAAGGAAAATGAAGAGTTGTGCCATCCCCCTTTTCTATTAGTACTAACATTTGGCAATTGAATGTAGACAAGCAAAGCTGCTAGAGGACTACTAAATAAATGTAATTATGTTCAACTGTATTTGATGTTTTATACTTCTGTTGCATGAAGGTCAGCAGGTCGATATGAGTTACAGTAGTGAACAATTTTTTTTTTTTGAGGAAGGATCCGATCCATATATTCAGAGTACTCAGTACAAATTACAAGAAGGTCCAGCAAAGAAAAGGAAATTACAAAAAGACCCCAAAATTTGCACGCAACACCCTGAGCACACTGAAAGAAACACAATCGGACCCCAAGCCGGCTCCCAAGAACCTAGCCAGCGCCGCCGTCACCGTACCGCCAGCCGCCGGAGAGGAAGCACCGCCACGAAGATGTAGAGGCCGCAAGAGTCGTCCGCCGCCGCGCGACGAAGCTTAGACTCATTGAACGAACACGGCCACGGTGCTCACACCCCAGCTCCACCAAGCTCCCAGCCGACGCGCCGCCGCCCAGGCCAACCACCACCACCACACCAACTCCCGACGCAGCTCCCCTCGCCACCAAGGCCGGCCAGAGCTCGAACGTCGAAGAAGAAGACCTCCACCACCACCTGCACCAAAAAGGAAACGCCGACCACCACGGCCTCCTCCCCCCGCCGCCACGGCCGGCCAGAGAAGCACCAAAGGCGGCCTGCGCCCGACGAAAAGCCTCCACAGCCTCCCCGGCGACGAGGCCGGAACGGGGACCGGAGGGGAGGACGAAGCCCAAACAAGCAGCGCCACCGCCACCGTCTTCAGCGACGCTACACGGGCACACACACCTATACCTCTACCTAAACTACACGCACGGCAGAGCCGAGGCTCCCCCCCCCCCCACCCCCCCACCTCGCGGCGCCGGAACGGCGGCCGGAGGCGGAGGGGAGCAGCAGGCCCGCCGGCGAAGCTCTCGCCCTTGCGGTCGCCTCCTTTTTGCCGCAGGAGAACTGTAGCAGAGGATAAGGAGAGGAGAGCGGCTTGCTATCACTAAATGTCTTTTAGTAGTGAACAAATTTCATGCCATGTTTTTTTCTAATCATGACGCTTGTATATAATTTCCAAAAACTTAACAAAACGAATTAAGCTAACCGAAAAATCTGATCCGCACTTCGCCGTGAACTCGGTCCTTCGTCCTCGTCCCACGCCACCGCGCATGAATCAAGTACATTCCCCCCACTGGTTACATGAATGTTCCACCGTCGCTGCCGGCCTGCCGCAGCCGTCCGAGGCCACGACATGGACTGCGCGGGTGCGACCTGCTGCGCCGCTGGCCGGTATGGCTACATCGGTAGAGATACCAGTCTCTGTGTGACGTGCCTAGACGTCCGTTGCAACTTAGCCCTCGACGGATCAGTGTTGCAGTAGCGATGTTTGTCAGTCATCTCTATGTACATGGATGTCCCCCGCTTTATGTCCTGTACCATATCCTCCTAGGCGAACATGCTGGTGCCCCTGGCGCATGCTTTTGCACCATGCAGTTTTGGTGATCTCGCCCACATTGTTGCCATACTCGCTCCTCATTTTTTCTTTAAAATTGCTCCTTGCTTCTGTTACCTTTTCTGCTTTATGTAGTCGCTGCTTTCAGCTCTTGATTCCTTAATTACTTGCTGCCCTAGTGCTTGCTTGTTGGTTTGCTCCGCGTTTAGTCAAAGATGCGAGCCAATTAATCAGTCTAGATCGTATATCAGATGTGACTGCCGCTCGGTCGCTGCTGTGCTCCGCGCTGTAGTGGTCGCGGTCCACCAAATCGCCCTCTCCAGCAAATGCGGCAATCGCTCGAGCGTGGCCTTCGCCGGCCATAACCAACCTTAGCCGGAAACTTCCCCTTCAGCGACAGGCAGCAGGCATACAGTGGAGTGGGGCGTGGCTTGGGAGACCAGGGTGACGGCGGTGGCGCCAAAACCATGGAACGGGCGAACGGATTTATTTTTTCAGCGGAGGCCAGAGGGCAAATCGGGACCAGATTGGATCGGCAAGCATCACGACGAACGCACGCACGCGTGGCCAGGTCCGCCGTGGACGCAGCCGAAGCTCGGATTCGAGTCCTTTTTATTGCCGAACGGCCAAAGTGGAGTCCATGTCGGGCACCCAAGAGATCGCCAATCGTCCGTGCACGCCAAAACAAAAAATAACGTTTCGTCTAACGATGTGTTGAGGTGCTCAACACCGATCGAACAATCTGAATCGTTAGTAGGATATTAAACACGTAAGATTTAATGTATCCGATCATGTTTAGTAAGTATATATATAGATAAACCACATCATTACAGAATTCTTCCGGATGCACTCCGGAATACGGTCTAAGTAAAAATTACAGGATGAAAGCTTACTAAAACGAGCTAAAGTATGCGCCGCGACGTTTGATAGCCGTCCAACATGCTTGAACGAGCAAACAGCAAAGTCTTTTGCCAGACGATTGATGTCGCCTACCACAGACCCAACCTGGGAGCGATCCATCGCCGGAGACAGGATTCGCTGGGTGAGGGAGAGGCAGTCCGATGCTAGGAGAACATTCGTGAAGCCCTTCCCTCGTACAACCTCCATTGCGCGCCGAACAGCCATGGCAATATACACTAGGGGGTATAGGGGGTAACACTGTCCCTATAAATTGCTTTTTTCCTTTTATTTTTGTTCAATTCTAAACAAAATTATGGAAATGGAAGATGTTTCACTCCCCCCACTTATCATTAAGTCTGAGTCGTAGAGAAAATGTGAGATGCATTTTAAAAATTCATCATAGACTTTCCCTATGATTTGATAGAAGTAAGAAACAAAGAGTCATTAGTTAAAAAAAACAGACAGGACCGAAAGAGGGCATCACCTACGCTCTGTTAGACATAATAGAACAATATACATGTGTGTTGGGTCGGCAAATGATAAATAATTTTCATGAAACATAAACTTAATCAAAGATTCAATCTTCAGTTTCCCTAGGAAACAGATTTTCCCCGACCGGGAGACGTGGTCGTGGCCTCGTGGGATTCAGCATAGGCCTCCTTTAGCAGTAGTGTTTAGACCGGTTTCTCTATGTATTTTCCCGGCCCAAACTAAAAACTCCAGAACACGTTAGTGGGCCGGTTGGCAGGCCGGTTTTTCGCCGGGTTACGGACATGGAGACACCATGATACACGTGAGAATATCCCGTGGAAACAGCCCGTGTGCCGCCGCCGTCACGGTGGATTGCTCCACCGGCAGGCACTTGCAAGCTGAACGCAGACGGTGCTGTTGCCAAAACAGCGAACCGAGGAGCGGTGGGCACGATATGCAGAGCTCATGATGGTCTGTATCTTGGGGTATCTGTGGTGGTGTTCGAAGGTGTTACCCATCCAGGATGCCTGGAGGCACTCGCATGCAGGGAAGCGCTAGCCTTAGCAGCGAATTTGTATGTGGGAGATGTAGTGGTGGCAACGGACTGCATGGAGGTGGTGCAAGGGCTGCAGAGTGAAAATCTAGGCCTTTTTAGCCACATCCTGAAGGAGATCAAGACGACGGCAAGGTTGCGAGGTGGACTGTCCTTCCGTTATGAGCGACGCACCTCGAATATGGAGGCTCACAAGCTGGCTCGCTTGGGCACAACGCTGCAAGTAGGGCGGCATGTTTGGCTAGCTACCCCTCCAGGGGCTTAATATTCCTGTAAACTTTGACAATCTTTGAATGTAGGGTAGAAATCTAAAAAAAAAACTAACTTTGAGTGGAACTGATGGAAACCACACAAAAATCATGTTTAAAGTTTTAAAAAAAAATCAACAAAATTGCATTAGTTGAGAAGGTAGGGTTCTATAGACGTACAAATTCGCAAGTTAAAACTCAAAAAAAAATAAGGAGATATGAAAATGACAAACAATCAGCAATGAATAGTACCAAATGTACTATTCATTGCTAAAATTATCATTTTCGTAACTCCTAAACAAATTTGTATGTCTCTAGAAATCTACCTTCTCCACGTACTGTATTTTTTTGACAATTTTTTAGAACTTTTAAACATGATTTTTCCGTGGTTTTAACCGGTTTTCACCCAAAGTTGGTTTCCACCGGACACTTTCTCATGATACATGTCGGGTCAACGTTTTTTATATAACTTGCGCCTTTCACCTTTATTTCATGTATATGGCGTTAGTCCATTTCGATGTACCAGTCGATGATAATAAAAAAATATGGCACATGAAGATACCGCTTAAACTGAAAGTGTTTACTTGGTATCTTCGTAGGGGTGTCATTTTAACAAAAGGATAACATTGTTAAGCAAAACTAGCATGGAAGTACAGAATATGTATTTTGTCCACCATAAGAGACAATAAAACACTTATTTTTCGAGTTTAGCTTGGCGCGTTCCATTTGGTCATCTATCCAGATAGTTTTTAACTTATATCAACCAAAGTCAGTTGCAAATATATTTGGTAACTGGCTACATGGGATAGATAAAAAGTTTAGAACTTATTAGGGTTGGAGCGATAGCCATTATATGGTCGCTTTGGCTGTGTAGAAATGACAAGGTTTTCAATGATGAAGAATTTTCTCGTTTGCAGGTACTCTACCAGTGCATAAGTATTCTCTATCATGGTTAACATTACAACAGGCGGGGCATCGAGACCTCTTTACGGAGGCATGTGCACGTTTGGAAGAGGTGGTGAGTGATGACCCACAAGTATAGGGGATCGCAACAGTCTTCGAGGGAAGTAAAACCCAAATTTATTGATTCGACACAAGGGGAGTCAAAGAATATTTATAAGCCTTGACAGATGAATTGTCAGTTCAGCTGCACCTGGAAGTAGACTTTCTCGACACAGTTTATCAGTAGCAACAATTTTATGATAGTAGCAGTAGTGAAATAATAGCAGCAGTGAAGTAAAGACAGCAGTAATAATTGAAATAGACAGCAGGATTAAAAATACTGTAGGCATAGGGATGGATGAACGGGCGTTGCATGATAAGATAATTCATGAAATAGTCATACGTAGGGCAATTGCAGGTAAATAATAATAAATCATCCAAGTAATAATCAATCATAGGCATGTGTTCCGTATTTAGTCGTACGTGCTCGCAATGAGAAACTTGCACAACATCTTTTGTCCTACCAGCCGTTTGCAGCGGGGCCTCAAGGGAAACTACTGGTAATTAAGTTGCTTCTTTTAATAAAGCACGGAGCAAAGCATTAACACTCCGTGAACACATGTGATCCTCAAGTCGCAGCCATCCCCTCCGGTTATCCCAATTTCTGTCACTTTGGGGCCTCGGGTTCCGGACAGTGACGTGTGTATACAACTTATAGATATGATCAAAAACAATAATTCGCATAATACAATAACATGTTCAGATCTGAAGTCATGGCACTCGGGCCCTAAGTATCAAGCATTAAGCATAACAAGTTGCAACAATGACAAAAAGTACTAACAATGGATACTAGGCACCATGTCCTAACAATCTTACATCTATTACATAAACGATCTCATCCAATCCCTACCATCCCCTTCAGCCTACAGCGGGGAATTACTCACACATGGATGGGGAGTCATGGATGGTTGATGGAGAGGCGGCGGTGATGATGATGGCGATGATCTCATCCAATTCCCCGTCCCGACAGGCTGCCAGAACGGAGTTTCTGATCCCTGAACTAGGGTTTTCGATGGCGGCGGAGCTCTGGAGGGTTTCTGGAAAAAGCGTCGATCCCCCGTCGTTTTTAGGTCAGGAGGAATAAGTAGTCCAAAGGGAAGCGTCGGGGGCCACGCGAGGCGCCCACACAAGGCCTCGGCGCGGCAGGCCGCGCCGAGGGTGCGTGTGGGGCCCTCGTGCTCCGTGTCTGCTTCGTCTTCTGGCTCCGTGAGTCTTCTGGAAAAATAGGACTTCTGTAATTTTTCGGGAATTTTCCCGAAACTTTGACTTTCTGCACAAAAACAAGACACCAGGGCAATTTTGCTGAAAACAGCATTAATCCGTGTTAGTTGTATTCAAATCACACAAATTAGAGGAAAAACAACAGCAAAAGTGTTCGGAAAAGTAGATACATTTTGGACGTATCAGTGAGGGATATTTTTATCCGACATGGATGGTAGCTTGATCAACGGAATTGTCCTCCATAGGCGTTGGCGTTCATCATAGGCAGTGGCGTCTTGCTTATACATTTTTGTAATTCGTCTGCCGTTACTGTCTTCTTTTCGTATGTTCGCTTGCGGCTGTGTGCATTACTATGCAGAGGCCAGGTGTAATGCTTATAACTTTTAAGTAATACATCCCTTTATCAAAAAATGCAACGGGCTACTGCTCTTGCTGTTGTAATAAAAGAAAGATTCAATTGTAGTGTACCATCATGCATCATTTGTTTTTGTACTAGCTAGCCCTTGCGTTCTCAAACCTGATCGGTCTTATGGTTTAATTTTATCTCTTACCTTTACTCCTAGGGTTCTTGAAATGCTAGCAGCTAGTATACATGAGACTTGAGAGGAATAATTCCTTACACGTTTAAACTTGTCTACCTACCATGTATCACTGAATAATTTTGCACTAACACATATATATACAGTAGTTTTGCAGGTATGGAAGCCAGTGGCTAGACGTGAGGACAGGGAAGCGGTGCAGCTTACGATTAGCAGGATTCGTACGCCCTACACCGCGGTGAGGGAGACACCTTGAAGATCACCCATCTCATCCTGCTTGTATCCCCTATGTATTAGGAGTTTGTTCCTTGGCACAGTCCCTTGGGGGGGGGGGGGGGGGGGGGGGGGGGTCTTGTGCCTTTTTCATATGGTAGCTAGGTCCGGTGGACTTCCGAGGTTTTCGGTTTCGCTACCTATCTGTATCCCTTCCCGTTTGCTTGTCTTGCAGCGCGGAGCTATTGTGTTTTCTTTTCATTTCAGAGCTGGGCGCTCTTGTTGCCGGTACACCGGTGTGTACGAACTCTGTGATGGTCGTTGCTTTATTAAGTTAAGGCAGAGCTCAGCTTGAGCCTTTGGTCTATGTATATACAGTAGTAGATTTGCTTTTGTTCCTAGCTATTCTGTTCAAATCTGAGCCAAATTACTGCTGGTCAAGATAAAAAAATTCTCAAAGTCTCACTTCTTTTTGCGTGGACTCAATATCTCACGTTGGTGCAGCCAAAGGCTTTCTTTTGTCAATTCCTGCAGCTTGGCATTCCATAGGATCGGGCGTTTCATCCACCCAAAAATCTCTAGTCTTCCTATTCATTTGGTTTCAAAGGAATGTAATCCAAAGAAGGCTGAACAGGTTTCGGTTTCCCGGGGTTTTCCCTCTATCGGCGGCATGAAGTGAACCGTGAACGTTGTTTCCTTTTTTTCCCTTTGCGCGAACGTTCCCATGCGATCTAATTAGAAAAATAATTACTTGCTTCTATTTTTTCTTACCATTTTCCCTTTATTCTTTTGCTCTTTTTTCCGTTTTTCATTTCCGGGCAGTAATGTTTCAGGGGAAGAAATGGGAAGGAGGTAGTACTTTCAACTAGTACAAAACTAAATAACTTCCGAAGAATATAAAATAAATTAATATTTTGCCTTATAGTGTCTACGGCTAAGTTTGCCTCGATCAACTATTACGGTCAGTTTCGCCTCGATCAAATTTAATAAAGATATTGAACAGGGTATATTGGTCCTTGAGCGCATTGGTCATAGTGTGTGCTACGGCTCTGCTTACCTCTATAGTATCTATGTTCAAGTTAAGTTATATCAGGTGTCGGACACATGATGGTGGACACACGCAATGCGGTGATGCTATCTGACGTTGTGGCGGCGATGGCAAACCCGATGATAATATTCAATTTGATCTGGGAATGGCCATCGATGGCCATGTTTGAGGTGATCGACTGAACAGGCCCCAAATTACAAGGTCCCTGAACTACAGCTGCCTAGTACGTACGTATCAAATTTTGCAACCATTTTGATATTTCCTAGTTGCTTTGTCATTTAAATTTCAAATTCCAAGGCCCTATTTTGTGTTTCGCACTGGGGCCCCCGATTTCTGTAGACGGCCCTTGGGAATGGGTTGGCGGAGGTGAGAAACCAATCGACGATTTTGCGTTCCGCCGTCTGCGACCTTGAGCGAGACCGCGAGAGCAATGGCCGCACGCCGTCATATCTACATCGCTAGATCCGCCGACGAGGTCACTTTGTCGAACCTTACTTTCGTCGTTCGCCCGTCGAACCGGCATCTCGGAAATCTCTTAAATCACGGCCGACGAGGTCAGTTTGTTGCTTTAGTGGTACTTTTAGTAGAATTAAGATTTATATGTTTCTATATATTGTTAAAAATAACACATATTGAATGTTATGTAATAAAGTGAAAGTATTTTTAGTTGATATGTCATTTAAATTTCAAATTCCAGGCCTTATTTTGTGTTTCGCACGGGGCCCTGATTTCTGGAGACGGCCCTGGGGAATGGGTTAGCGGAGGCGACTTTCGCAGCGTGCACACAAGCCGCTATCTTTGCAGTTGGCCGGGAGCTGGCAATGGTTGTGGCCGGGGTATAAATCTCGTTATTTCCTTTATCGTTTGTGCTAGTTATGATGCTTTGTCACTGTTTTGGGGATTCGTTTTTTTATGATCGTAGCTATTTGGCAGTCTATGTTGAATAAATCAAATAAAGTGTATGCACTTATTCCATTCATAGGCCAGGATAACTCTCCTTTTCGAAAGAAAAAAAACGTTATATAGGCGAGGACTCAACCATTGTAAGTTATCAGTTGATCAAAACGTTAACAAAATGGCTCCTTACTGTACTCACTTTGTCAATTTTACTTCAACGTGTTCGGTTTACATTTGTTGTTCGTCTTCTTCGACTAGCTATACAAACTCGAAACCCCTCCTTTCCTACATGCATCGGCATGACAGCACCTGCACGGGACTGCTGGGGAGACGGGGCATTTCAGTCCCGTTTATAACACGGACAGTACAGCTTGTCTCATCTCACTGATAGAACCCTTAATAATAGTGAGTGAATGACAGACGGCAGCACAGAAGATTCAGCAATCTCACCAGTCACCACCTTCCTGGCTGCAGAGTTAACAGCAACAACACCGCTAAGCGCTATGGCTGTCAATCGGTGATTCGGTGGACCTGAAGTTCAAGTTCAGGTCGACGCCTGAATGTCGTACACGTGCAGGGTTTTGAGTTTTGACGCATCAGCTCGAGAGCTGCTATCAAATTCGGGAGCACGCCGCCACTGATCTCATTATCACTTGAGCTGCTCCTTCGTGTTCATAGCCCTGTCAATAAACCATCCGGAGCCCGGTAAATAAGCCGATCGAGCACCGTGAAAAATAGGAGGGGCTCAAATTTGTTACTGCACTCTTACATACTGCCGCTAATACTAGGTACTCCGTAGTACTGTACGTCTGTACATGTGCAAATTTGCTGGCGGTGCAGCAAAACAACTCTTCACCAAACTAAGGATGACTCCAACGGGGGCGACGCATCGAGTCCGCGCGCCTCCGTTCCTGTCCGCTGGGGCCAAAAACACGGCCCAACGGGGCGACGCGCGGTCTGTTTTTTATCCGTCGCGACGCATTCCTGGCCCAAATTTGGGTCACCGATGCGTCGGGGCGGACGCGCGGCGGAGTGAAAACGCGTCCGCGCGTCCACGCGTGGCGTCCGCCCCGAGCCCACATGTCAGTGACAGGGCCGGTCAGCTTCCCCCTGGCCCAGTCCTTTTTAATGCCAGGGGATAGGGACGGCCAGCCCCCACCAACTCGATTTCACTGCCCCACTGCCTCACCGTCTCCGGCGACCAAACCCTAGCCCACTGCCACCGTCTCAATGCCGCTCCGGTGGCCTGGATTCGGCAAGGCCAAGAATGACGGTGAGGCGGGGTCATCCTCTGGCCGCCGGCCGTACATCTCACCTCCCCCTTCCCCACCTTCCCACCTTCTCCCCCTTCCCCACCTTCTCCCCCGGCGCGGTCCCCGCCGTCTTCGAGCTCGCGCCGCCCGGCTGCCGTGGCCGTGGCCGTGGCCAGATGACCGTGCGGAAAGAAGACTGCCAGTGGTACTGGGACCACGCCACCCCGCTGCCGTGGCCAGATGTCAAGCTCCCCGAGCATTGGCACCTGAATCAGCAGCGCATCCCGGTTGCCCCGATGCCCACGAGCGAGCGGGCACGGGATGACGAGATCGAGCGGCGCCGCCGGCGCCCCCCGGCCGAGCTCCGCAACGACCCCGCCTTCACGGCCACATCCCGTAACTGGGTGGAGTGGTTCCGCGACGAGCACAACCTACGGCGGCAGGCCTTCTACACGCGGGCTCTGACGCCGCCATCTGGGCGTTGGACACCGCCACCGCACACGCGGCGCGGGACGCACCGCCAGTGCCGCGCGCGCTGCGGATTGGGTCGCCGCCGCCGCCGCGCGCGCTGCGGATTGGATCGCACGGCCGCCGCTGCCGCCGCGCGTGAAGACGGAGCTGGATCCCGAGCTCGAGGCCGTCTTCGAGGCCTCGCGCAAGCAGATGGTGGAGGACGAGCGCAAGCGCTGGGCCATCGTCCTCGCCAACGTCGCCAGGGAGCAGGAGGCGGCCCTGCAGGCGCAGCAGGCGGCGGTCCTGGAGGAACCACAGCCATGGTGGCAGGCCATGGACGAGGACCTGCCACCGGCGCCTCCGCTGCCAGAAGGCCTGCGAGGGCAGCGCTGGGTCTTCAATGGCGGCGCCTGAGAGGTGGAGCAGGCGGAGGAGGAGCAGCCGCCCACGCCGCCGGCCGTCGTCCCACCGCAGGCAGGCGGCGGACCACCGGCGCACCTCTGGAGGCAGCCGGACTACGTCATCCTCGAGGGGATGATGAAGAGGAGTAGAAGCCCGTGAAGGGCAAATAGTGTAGTTTTTAAATATTTTTGTTTTTAAAATATTATGTAAAAAGGCCGTTTGTGGCCCACCCCCTTATAGTCTTAGACGTAGCTGACTGACTGTACTGTGCAGCTACCGTGCTAGTACGCGCGCGGTGCGTTGGCGGCCATTCGCGGCAATGAAGTAACAGAGGAAGCAGAGCACTCGGCGCCGGACACCTCTCGTATCTAGTGGCAGATCTCCATGGAGAAGTCGGAGTCGAGCAGCTCCTCGATCATCTGCTGCACGTGCTGCTCCTCCAGGAGCTGCCCGCCCCATCCCGACAAGTCCGACGACGACGAGGACGACGCGGCCGCCGAAGCCGCTGCTGCGGCGGCGGCTTCCCTCTGGCGCTGCGCCGCCTGCACGGACGTCATAGCGCATTGTAAAGAGATTAATCGTTCCTACCCGCCATGTTGTCGAGGAGGAGATGTCTCTTGTGTCACCATGTCGAGGAATCTGGGGTATCATGGATGGATCGCGCGTGTCGGTCAACATACTGACGGTGTTGCATCAGTTCATGGGGTTCACGTCCTGAACTGAACGTGACTACCCGAGGCGTTCTGACGGACGCATGATGTCCTGAACGTGAGAGGACTTTCGACGCGTCAGCTCGAGAGCTACTACTAGCAAATTCAGGAGCACGCCGCCACAGATATCATTTTCAGTCAAGCCACCTTCATGGTCCTGTCAATAAACCATCCGGAATTCCGGAGCCCGGTGTAGTACACAAACTCATCGACTGAGATCACAGAGGTAATTAAGCCGAGCACCGTGATTCCGTGAAAAGTAGGATGGGCTCAAATTTGTTACTGCGCTCTCTTCTGCCGCTAATACTAGGTACTGTACATCTACTGGTGGTGTAGCTTAGAACAACTCTTGAGCAAACTAACTAACAGGAGTTCTTCAGTCTTCACGTAGTAGCTTGCTCACTGTACTATGCCGCTACAAGCGTGCTAGTTCGCGGGCATGCAGGTACGGTGACCATTCGCGCCAAGGAAGAAGCAGAGGAAGCAGAGCACGGGGTGCCGCCGTGACGGATATCGCTCGATCTAATGGCCGGTCTAAATGGAGAAGTCGGAGTCGAGCAGTTCCTCGATCATCTGCTCCACGTGCTGCTCCTCCAGGAGCCGCCCGCCCCATCCGACCGCGCCCGACGACGACATCGACCCCGCATCGCCGACGCCGCACAGGGGCATTACGGCTGCTGCCGCCGCCGCCGAGGCTGCTGCTGCGGCGGCGGCCTCCCTCTGGCGCTGCGCCGCATGCACGGACGCCAGGTTGTACCGGTGGAGCTTCGCGATGAGCGCGGCGGAGAGGAAGGAGGACGCGGCGGCCGCCAAAGTGGCGACGGGAGGGAAGTTGGTGCGCGCGCGCGGGCCGCACATGATCCGCGCCGCCTCGTCGTAGGCCCGCGCCGCGTCCTCCGCCGTCTCGAAGGTGCCCAGCCATATCCGCGTCTTCCTGCAATCCCACGAGGCATCACCGTCAGCCGCGAGAGAAGATCACTACTGGAGAAGATCGAGACCCGTTAACGATCAAGAATCACGACGAGGCACGCGTACGTACAGGAGAGGGTGTCGGATCTCGGAGACCCATGATCCCCAGTGGCGCTGCCGCACACCGCGGTACCGCTGCTGCGGCCGAGCCATTATATCCTCCGGCGACGGCGACGGTGACCGACGCTGACCGGAAGCGGATCGGTGCAGTCCTTCGTATTCTTCTTCTCGGTTGCTGCCGTGCGTGTGTGGGGAGGCGTGACGTCGGAGAGGGGCCGAGCAAAGCTTTGCGGGAGCAGGGGAGTGCGGCGGCGGCGGTGCGTGAGCGATGGCGGGCGCGGGAGGGTATAAATAACAAGGGAAATTACAAAGTGCAGTGGGAATCTGCGGGGTGTTTGGATGGCGCTTTGTGGGACCCGCGTGAATGGCTGCTGTGCGGGACCCGCGTGAATGGCTGATCGCTTTCAACGGCGTTGGGTGCATGTTCTCTGGGCTCGTTGGAAGAGGGAGCTGGCCCACCTGAATATCTCTGTTCAGTCTGTTCTGGTCTGATGACTGTTCCTCAAACGGCGTCTCTTACTTGATTGGGATCTGATAGATCATCATGGATTCATGCATGGAGATTTTCATCCTAGCTTAATTTCTTTATATGAGTGCCTATGTCTCAGGTCGACTAATTTTTGCTCACTCATCTTAGAAAAGTAAAACGAAATTTTTAAAAGTGGCAATCATAAACACTTTTCGGTCCAGAAAAGTGTAACTTAGCGAGTTGCATGTTTCTACGCTTTTCTATAAATTGTGATTGCTCTTTTCGGAAAAGTGACCAAGATTTAAGGAAATATAATCAACTACTCCCTTTGTTTTTAAATATAAAATGTTTTAGCTGTATTCTGATTCGCACGTATCTAGCCGCGTTTTAGTGTGTTGGTTCATTTATTTCAACTAGTACGTGCACACGCACGTTTTCACAATTAGAGGGGTCAATTTACAAATAGAAAAATATCAGAGTTTTTTTTACAGTTTTACATCGGACCTAGATTTTATATTGCAAAGGAGCACCATGCTTATGTAAGCATCATGGAGCACACAAAACTCGAACAAAGACCAACGCAACAGATGCGCGGCGATGAAGACGTGCTCGTTGGGTGGCTTCTCGACACAAATTATGTCATACCTCAATGTCACACATGTATCTTTCAGCCTGACCTCCAGTGGCGTCACCTCTCCAGGCATCATCGCCTGCATGTAAAGAGGGAGAGCGCACGGAATTATTTGACAACGGGCATTGGGCGCGAGTTGAGGCCACACTTGCGTTGTGTGTAGGCCAAATCCTCATGCCGCAACTACACCGTAGTGCAGCCGTGGCATGGCGGCGGCAGCGCCACGGACGGTGCCATGGCGACGGTGACAAAATTCCCTAGGAATAATGCATGATACTATATTTATACTTTGTCGCACAGATGCATGATATGCATATTTCTCACAAACGCGTGTAGGTATGCAAGCTAGTAGCTGGTAAGTATAAAATGCTTTTAGTGAACATACCTGGTGGTTGTAGCTGTGAACGGCACTATTGTAAGTGCGATTGGGTGCCGTCGTGCATCATCTTCTCTCTTGTTTATCCAGCCAAATCCAGCACCACGTCTTTCAATTGTTCTCAATCATAGGCGTCACTGGAGCAAATCCAGATTACAGAGTCACAGATCGCGGCGGCTACTGGACAGCATGCGCCGGCGTGGCCGCGATGCATGGTGTGGTTCAGGCGCGGACCTGCAAGCCAGAGCCGGCGGGCATGCGCCGGCGTGGCCGCGATGCATGGTGTGGTTCAGGCGCGGACCTGCAAGCCAGAGCCGGCGGCCGGAGAAAATCGCCCCCCGCGTCTCCGACTTCCGTGTCCCTGTCCGTGTCTTTCCAGTTGATTTGGACAACGCTTCTCGTGTGTCTGTGTCTCTCTCTGTTGGAAAGATAACTTGTGCTTGCAAATCTCTTTATCCTTCTCGTACAAAACGACGCGACATAATAAACCACGAAAACCTCCACCGATCGAAATTTTCTTTTACCGATGGCAATCCATGTAATTACTACCAAAACGAAAAGGTACGATGGCATTAGCAGTATTATGTGATTTGGTGGGAGGGTTAAAACGGGTAAAAGTGGATTTGTGTTGACTTGTCAAACATTGGAGCGATCTGGACCGTTGGCCAAATATTGAAGGGCTCAGATTCAATGTATCAACACAAGTTTGCTTTTAATAGTAGTATAGATACGTATCTAGCTCATACTGAAATAGCCATACATTTTATATTTTGAGTGGAGGGAGTATATTTTAGCAAATCCGTTTCTTGATTAGCATGCAATTTCGATGCACAGTAGACATTGGCATCTACCCCCTTCGTTCCAAATTAGTTGTCTTCCATTTGTCCACATGCGGATGTATCTATCTAGACATACATCCGCATGTGGACAAATGAAAGACAACTACGGAGTAATTTGGAACGGAGGGAGTAGGTAGATAGTCATGCACGAGCTTTCCTTCCCAGTTCGCGCTAGCTATGCGAGTTGCTAAAGACGGGTCATGGCATTTTTTCCGTGGCCATGCATGGCTAGGAACGTGCAGCCACTCCCGACAAGGAAGCTCACATGCAGCACCATGCAACCGCATCTAGCGTACGTGCTATATCCACAAATCGCCTACAAACCTACAAGGTGACTATATATACTTATGTGTGTGTGGCTTAGCTACTGAATGTGTACAGGACACGGGGTACATGTGAGCTCCCATGCTCTAGCAGTCTAGCAGCTCGTAGGAGAAAATGAAAACGGAGACGGTATCTTCTCCGCCTAGTAGCCCAAAGCGAGTTTAGCCTGACCTCCATAAGGTACTTAGATTCAGTGGCTTCATGAATCTAAGTCTCACCATGCATGACTTACCCCATTATTATCAGCCATTCATTTAGGTCGACGTACCCGATAGACACATATTCTGAACTAAGAAACTGAAGTGTTCAGAAAACTTGAAAATTTTGAATAAAAATTGTTTCGTTTTCTATTATGTGAAAGTTGCAATCCATTTGGAGGTATAGTTTGTGAATCACAATTCATTTTTTTCATGTATATGAGATCAAACGCTATTTAATCACAGACCATACATCCAGGCGGGTTTGAACTTCCCCAAAATACAAAACGAACATTCACGATTTATTAGATTCTTTTTAATTTTTTCCTAAACAATTTGAGTTTGGATTTGGATTGATCTGGTGCGTCCAATTTTGAACGAATGGCTGATAAGGGGTAAGTCACCGTGAAACTTGACTTGGTCGAGTCACTGAATCTCGAGTCCCTCGATAAGTAGGTCGATCATGGTTGGTGAGCAACCGAAACCCGCAGATTGGATGAAGAACATGGAGGCCACATGAAGGGCCACTGGCCTACGGAGATAGCCGAGCATGCATGCATGGATCGGCTGCTACTCGCAATAGCTAGGCATTAGCCATCCACATGCGAACTTTCTCTATCCATTGAGGGCGCCAACTAGCTAGGCAACTTACCACCATGCATGATGCATGCATGGCTGACGACGTACGTTCTCTAGCGGGAAAAGTCAAGCAAGCTGAGCTTGGCATGGCCTGGACTCGATCGGTTCCAGGCACTCGCTGCTCCAGGTCCAGGCGGTTCTCCTAAAATATGAGTAGCTAGCTAGCTAGGCACCTATCAGCAGTTGCAAGTTGCAGACTTGTGGTGCGGCAGTAGCTCGATCAGCTCATGTACACCACGGACCAAAGTGCTTCGATCAGCTCTACATAGAGTAGCATTTTTTTTTTTTGAAAGAGTGAAAGGCACCGGAGGTCACGAAGTTGCGCAAAAGAAAGGATTGGTCACCAAGTTGCGAAACCTCAATTATAGGTCACCAAGTTGTGGAAATGCCAAACTTTGGTCATTCCGTTAGCAGTGTCGTGAACTCGCTGACGTGGCACCGTGAGCTGCTGCCCGTTTTTGCAGAAAATGCCCTAGAACAAGTTAGCTTCTCATTTCGATGTCCAGTTGACTCTCGAATAGTCTTCGGCGCCGACAGCCGTGATGGCGCCCGCATCTCCGGCGCCGTCCAAATCACACACACAGCAGCAGCAGTAAGCACCATGAACATCACGCGAACGCAGGCAGCCTAGCAGCGAAGCGAAGCGGAGGTCCTGACCAGCTCGATGGGACGGAGCTCAAAGGGGCTCTTCCCATAGTACACCGATGGCCCAAGACCCTCGACGTCGGGGAGGCACCGCGGGCGCCGGGCTCCGGGAGGCGAACCGACGCGACCACCACCCAGACCGCGCATGCCGCCGCCGACAGGTATCATCGCTCGGCGCCCGGCCATGCATGCCGTCGTCGGTTGCCGGCATCGATCTCCGATCCGACGCCTCGCTGGCTAGAGATCCTCGGCGCGAGCAGGCGGGTGGGGCTTAATTAATGGGCAGAATGGGAGGGAGGCGAGAGCTGGGAGGATTAGTGGGTGATTAGCGAGCGCGGGGATTGTGTTTGTGCCGGCGCTGGGCTGCTGCTTCACTGTCTCTCGGCTCGGAGCTCAGCTGTCCCGCGTGCGCGGCGAGATGTGGGGGAAGGTGGTGTCTGCGTGTATGTGCGACGAGACGGGTCGATGCGTTGAGTAGCTCGTAGAGGCGGCGATGGCATGTTTGACCGGAAACGGCGGCGACTCCGTTTCCTGTCTCCGGTTCTTCCGATTTGCTGTACTAAAATCCCGTCGATGAGCATGGAGAGGAACTCGCCATGACCACGATCGGCGTACCGGACATCTAGAACGGGATCGATTGGGGAGAGGAGGATTGATCTGTAAATTGAGATAAAGGACCGCAAATTAGAAGAACTAAAAGTTGAAGGGTGTATTTGCAAAAATTACAGGCAGCGTGACGGCGCCGTGACGGAATGACCAAAGTTTAGCATTTCCACAACTTGGTGACCATAATTGAGGTTTCGCAAATTGGTGACCAATCCTTCCTTTTCGCGCAACTTCGTGACCTCGGTGCCTTTCACTCTTTTTGAAACAAGACAAAAGACTTGCAGTTTTCATTAAATAAATAAATAAGGAGAAGGTTTTAGAGGTTTTTACCTAGGACAATTCCTAGAACTTCAAATAATAGATCACTCTCTCGAAATTACATTACTCAAAAAATTGGCCTCGGCCAAAGCCCATGCCCTTGCCTCATCTTTGACACGTGAACTCACCACAAAGGCCGGCGAGGCAACATATTTGAACACCTAGCGGTACGCTCCTTCCAAATCTCCCAAGAGATTAGCATGATGATGGAGGACATCGCCTTCCTAGTCACCCACGATCAAGAACTAGGTTGGACCACCAAATGCCGACATTGGCCTCATTTACCCATAGCGCTAGTATAGCATCGTCGCAACCACACCAAGCAAGAATCTCTTCCAAATTCGCTTTGTGAACCAACACTTAAATAGCAAGTGGTCCGCCGATTCAAGCACTTGGTTGCAAAGAGGGAAATTGCCACAATTTGGCCATGCTCTACGTTGGAGACGATCTGCGTCCATATTCTTTTTTGCATTGCTAACCATGCAAAGAACTTGCATCTCGCAGGTGCCCAAGGTTTCCTAACCGTGGCATTGAGAGAGGTGGAGGTAATGCCTTCAAACTGCATCTTGTATACCGACTTGGCGGAGTAGCACCCATCACTAGAAATTTTCCGACAGATAGAATCGGGGGGTGTCATTGTTGAGGGCCACATCGGAGAGCGACTCCCAAAGGGTAACAATTTGTTGGATATGGTCGATGTCGAATCCTTGTTGGACGTTGAGGTTATTAATCCAAAAGTTGTTGTCAGGCACTTTTTGAACCGTGCAATTCTTTTTGCTGACGTTGAGGTTATTAACCCAAGAGACCAAGAGTAGCATATAGATTTACCAAAAAAAAAACTGTGCATACTAGCACTAGCACTGACGTGGCACGCACGCACAAGCACAAACCCATGCTGCTGAATTTTCAAAAACCTTGCTAGTGGTCGGCAGCCCTGCACTGATCGACCAAGTTATTCCAACCTGCAAGTGGTTTACAATAGCGTTTATACTATCAGCAAATGAGACCTTGCATTGAGACTTGCAGCTAGGCACATGCGACCTTGTCCTGTTAGGCAGCGATGCTCTCAACTCTCATCACCTGTATCATCTTCTTCCATGGTTTCCCTGCTGAGTGCTGATCAGCTAAGCTCTGCCAATGCATGCGTACGTCGGAATTTCAAAACCTTATCTTGCCGTCTCCTTCTACTCAGATCATGAGATACGGTTGGTCAAGCAGCTGCATGCAAAGGATGTTTTTGTCTTCGTTATATATACGATGCGCGGCAGTCTGGATCACACTGGATTGACCATGCAGGATCAGCTGTTACGAATAGTGCAAGTATGCATGCATGGGTGCGCACGTATACGTCGAAAGCATCCGGTCTAACTGTGTAATCGGACTTCTGATCGGTTGCCGGATTTACATTGAAATGAACACCAAGATGAGTTGGATCGAATGTCCAAGAAAATTCTTTCTTCAGCACTATTATTCCCCCGACTTGAGATATGCATGTATAGGTCCAGCTTCCAGATGTAGGACTTGGAAGAGACTGTCAATATTGTCCAGGGCAACAACGCGAACGCGAAACAGCTTTCTCAGTGGCACATAGAGCAGTTAGTCAGGTCACCCGTCATTGTCTACTATGGGAAGATGGATCACTGATGAAAGTGGTCAGAATAATGCGGTCATTCCCTGGGATATACTCCGTATATTGTTCCCGGTTTCGTGGGATCTCACTTGACCCGAATGGGACCTACCCGATGATTGGGTCAGGGTCACACCGCCAAACACACAATATAATGTCGGCATGCAACTCCTGTGCTCCACTAGTTGTGTCTAACCACATTGTTTAGCGTTATTTACCAGTAGTGCATTTTCATCCCCAAGAGAATTGGGGATGGGAGAGGATACGGTGAAATCTTTTACATCACCCAATCCATTCAAATCCCCACAAATAATATTCCACTCAAATTACACTAGTATGAGCTAGAGTTTTTAATTTACACGAATATGAGACAATCGGTTCAGTTCGATTAAGGTGCCAATTCAGATGCCTAATCAAATAGAACCCTTATGGATTTGCTAGTTGATAAGGTAAATATCCAACCCAGTAAATGCTTGGCTTAACGAGGATAAGGGCCTCCAAAAGATTTCCTTTGGTTCTATAAACTTTAAGGTGTATGAAGTCTCATAGTTAACTCTTGCAGTGGAACGATAGAGACTCCATTTCACTTAGGTTGATTTAATTTAGGCCGGAGGCAGACCTAAGTCAAGGTAATCCTCCTTTGAAATACTTTGTATTGCTCCTAGATAGGTCATAATACAAATAATCATTTGTATTATCATTTTCAAAGGAGGATTTTTATCATTTTCTTTTACTTCTTGGAAGACAAAAAAGGCGATCCACCGGGGGGGGGGGGGGGGGGGGGGGTGGGATATGAAGAAAATAATTCTGTGGCGCACCAAGGTTGGTGCGCCACAGAATGCCTAGCCAGGTGCGCCACAGATTTTTTTTTTCCAAATTTCGTCCACCCCCCAGAATTGTTTTCTGTGGCGCACCAGGCTAGGTGCGCCACAGAAAGGTGATATTTCTGTGGCGCACCGACCTCGGTGCGCCACAGAATGTCTAATTTCTGTGCCGCATGTGGTTTAGTGCGCCACAGAAATGTAACTTTCTGTGACGCACCAGGCACCATGCGCCACAAAAAATAATTCTGTGGCGCACCAGTTAAGGGTGCGCCACAGACTGTCAACCTACCTATAACCCTTTTCCTAGTAGTGCGAGATCGATCAGTTCTTCAGGGCATCAGTCCATGTCCATATATGCATGACCGCGACCGGATCCATGGCCGGGCGGGCCTCCTGATCGAGAAGATGACGACGACGATCGTCCAGGTGCATGCACGCATCGGTCTCACCATCGTGGTCGCGTCCGGCTTCAGTTGAGAGATTCAAAGAGTTGTGGCCCCCTGGTCTTCATTATCTTGTTCTTCCCCGCGGATGAACTGTAGAACATGCTACGAGAGGGACGTGCGTGTTTTGTTCCGCTTGCGTAGAACATGCTACGAGATGAACTGTAGCTCTCAGGTGATGCATCCATGAGAGGTTTTTGGTCGGTCCCGTCAATCGCGGTTGTAGCGCGTTGAACGGAATGGAGTCCAGTGGGATCTCCCGCGGGCCTGCCAAAAGAAATTCCACTCTACGTTTCTACAGCTGTGCATGGCTCCTATGATCCTATCCTATGGATAGACAGAAAGCAAGGGCAAAGATATACTCCCTCAGTTTCTAAATATAATATGTTTTTGCTTTTCTCTATATTCGCATCTGTACATATGTATCTAGACACATTTTAGTGTGTGTTTACTCATTTTGATCTGCATCTAGTCAACATTTGAAACACCTAAAACATATTATATTTATAAGCGGAGGTATGTACATTAGTGCAACGGTTCACGGACGGCTGAACTTTTTTTAGATTATCAAAACACCTCTCGTCATATTGTACACGCACAACTACATCAACGTTAAGACATTGACCAGAAGACAAAATCTACAATGATGAAAAATCTTGTTCCCAAACAACATGGCAGATGTAATATATGCCATGAATTTGCTGAGGTGAAATTCTTGCGAAGATGGCGAGAACATGAGCTACTACTGCAAACTACTTCATGAGTTACTGGTCACGAAATCCACTAGACAACAACCTCACCAATTCAATGTGACGAGGTAGACAATGCGCTTGGACCGTAGTTTCAAAATTACAATTTAATAAGGATAGAGGCTTTTAGTAGGCGAAAAGAAGAGAGTGGATACTTTTGAAGTCCCCACAAAAAAATATTTAAAAAGACTAGGGAATTCCTTGGGAATTTATTTTTTCGAGGGGCCTTGGGTTTTTTTTTTTTTGAGAGAGAAGGCCTTGGGGAACTTAACGAGCCGTATGGAACAAATGAATTTAGTTATGGGCCTTGCATTGTTGCTGTACCGCTCTTTCCTAAAGCCCAGACCACGCTCTGTTTGCACACGTAAACATGAAAAAGAAGGCCTAGCCCAATGAGCCCGTTTTTAATCACTAATCGTGGTGCACTATATATTCCCCACTCTCCACCAGACCAGCACTTCACGGACCTAGGGTTTAGCCTCCGCCGCCGCCGCTGCCGCTGCCGCTGCGCGTCTTCGTCTCCGCCGCAACGATGGTATCTAACCTTCTTCCTCTTTTTCCATGGAGGTCGACCCGTGCGTCTATGGTTTCAACATTTCGCTGACGCCGTTCTCTCGTCTCCGTGCAGCCGTCCCACAAGACCTTCCGGATCAAGCAGAAGCTGGCGAAGAAGCAGCGCCAGAACCGCCCCATCCCCTACTGGATCCGCATGAGGACCGACAACACCATCAGGTAATGGCCGACTCCGCCTCCTTTCCCGCTTGTCTTCCTCCTCTCGATTCGCTGTAGCTGTTGGGGGTGCTGACCCTTCGTTTTCTGCTGTGCTTAGGTACAACGCGAAGCGCAGGCACTGGCGCCGCACCAAGCTCGGGTTCTAAGCTGGGGGAGATCCCGGCCGGCTGCTCTGTGGGGAAGCCATGGTGCCAGCGTTATCTGCATTTCGTTTTTTATGGATGTTTCAGCGTTTTATGCTAAGTTAGGAACTTAATTCCAGGATGTTTGAATTAAGAATTTTGGTCATGTACTGAGGATACCATGCTGTGCCAAGTGAAGAACCCTTTATATATGTCTGTTTTGTCAAGTATCTCTGGAGTTTTATTTATGTTCAGTTGGCCAATTATTCCGCATTGATTGATTCTGTTAATTTTATATGTGTGTGTGTTTGTGTCACCAACTATGGTGGAGCCATCTTTCTGATGGTAGGGCGTAATTTTAGTTCACACCTTAAGTTTTAGGTTATGCAGTGTAGGTCATCCTTGTGTGGATGTTGGTGTTAACTTGTTGTGTTTGGCCGTGTTGTGATCTACTCCCTCCGTTCACAAAAGGATGTCACAAGTTTGCTCAAAAGTGGATGTATCTAGACATGTTTCATGTATAGATACATCCAAAACATGTATAGATACATCCACTTTTGGACAAAGTTGAGACATCCTTTTATGAACGGAGGGAGTATGTTTGATGTTTTGTATTGTCATCGCTTAAGTTAGCTCACACAATTTCTTTTAAGTTAAGGGTATTTGAATTAATATTTTCCTGATGTTAAGAGAACTGTTAGTACTATAGTGTACTGAGGCTACTGCTTTGCTGTGCTAATTGGATAACAATGTTTGTCTTGTTTGAGTTGTCTCTGATGTTTGACTTTGATTCAGTTGTCAATTACACTGATTCTGTCAATACCATGTGTAGTTTTGTGTTATATAAAGGATGGTTTGCCTTGCTTTTGGATTTTCCTGGAGTGCATTAACCATCTCTTAGTAAGACCATGCAAGTACCATTAGTACACGGCTTATTTTGGAAGCTATGCTGTGTAGGTCATGTTTATGTAGGCGTAACTTTTATCTTGAACTCAGGCATGATTGATCTTATCTTCGAGAAGACTGTTGCGATTTTATGGTCGGTGTGTTGCATTACACTAAAGTTGACTGAAATATTTCATTTTCTGTTCTGTATTATCATGTTTGACACGATGAATTTCTCTATATTTGTCTACTTATCATGTTTGAAATAGTTTTCTAGCAATGGCGTGTTCTTTAGTCATTGGCTTTGTTTACTTGCCTTGTGATTGGTAGTTGCTGAGTTCACCCTAGCTTAACCATGCTTAGAATTCAAGCCTGTAGTTCTAATGGTCAATTATAGTTTGTGAGCTCACTATTAGTTTGACAATGTAGTATCCCAAGTTATCAGCTTTTAACATGCATCCGCAAAGCCACTTCTCTCTGCAACATGACTTGCCTGTGCTGTATTTGTTATGTTTATTTTTTTTGCGAATTGGTTATGTTATATTTGCTGAGGAACTATGCATGGCAGTGTTCTTGCTAAGGTTGCAGAGATAGTTTGAAGAGCTTTGAGGTGTGATTTCTGAGTATACATTGAACTAGGTGTTATTTTGTTCAGGACCTCTGTACTTGTAATATAGCCCGTATGTGGTAAAATCTTTACTATGACTACATCATCCATCCTCGTTGAAACCTGAACTGAAGTTGGTTGTTCTGGGATCGCATAAATTGGATGGTTTACATTGCTTTGCAGCCTGCTGTCAATCCTTTTTGTGTTTCATACATCCTATAGGTTTTGTATTCCAGAATCGTTAATCTTGTTATCAGTAGGCTGCAAGCTATTCTGAACGTTTGACTGTCCTGCTGGGGGCTTGATGATGAAGGTGTATGGTCTAAGCCTCGCAATGGGTAATGTTCTTGCCCACATCCTGACCTGAGTTGATCGGGCACCCATTGGGTATATGCAATCATTCCAATAGATATGTGTATGTGAGCATTTCTGTAGTTTGAACTCATCGATCTAAACATAGCAATGGCCAAGGATTTGTCAATATTACAGTTCAGTTCACGCCAAACAAATACAAAGTATTGTATCGACTACAAATGGGTGAATATTGTGAATATGTAAGTCCTTGGCAAACATAAGCTATCAAAAACTGCAAATCTGCGATACATACAACGGGACTCGGGGGAAAAAATAATATATAAATTATCACAACAAATACAAAATTTCGAAGTATAAACAATTTTTAACAGTAATATTTCAAAAAATTAAATGCCTTTCAAATCTACCCATTTTATAAACGTAAAAAGAATTCAAATCTGAATAACTTCTCAATTTGATTAAATTCCAAAATCTGAACAATTTTTAAACGTAAACTTTCTTTGCAATTCCAAAAAAAATTCAAATCTTCATAACTTTTACATATCGATGTTTCCAAATTTGAATTTCATCAAACAGGCGCGGCATTTGCCGCGCTAAGACAGTTTGGCATAAATATTACTGTCAAGTCTCAAACAAACAATACACACATGTGCATACAGATACTTCTCAAAAAAAAAAAAAAGAGATGCATGCAGATACAATAGTCCAGCAAGCACCACCCAGGCGGCCGAGTGCAACATTCCAGCAGCAGCCAGGAGCCCAGGAAGCAGCCAGCGCACAAGAAACAGCTAGCAGCAAGAAGCGGCCCAACGCCCAGCTTGATACGCTTTTATCCTGGAAATTACAAGCAGTTTTATAGTATACAAGAATGATTACTACAAGAACATATATATCCTGGAAATAAAATTATACCAAATCCGGTACAGCTTCTTACTCACAAATCCGTTAATATAGGGGGCAAGTGCTCCGTTCGGTGCTCTTGCTGTTGCACTGATCAGTGATCACATTCAAGACAGTATGTCGATTCAGCCCTTGTCATCTATCTCGATACCAAATCTAGCTGTCCAAATAATTTGCCCTGGCTCACCTTGGAATTAATGCACACTACCCGATTTAAATCCTAGATCGCCAATCAAGACGCCGATCGCAGCCACCTATCCCTGTACAGAGCTAGGGCAGACATATACTCAACATTCAACTATACTTTTTAACATATCTTCTTATCGCAATTCCTATTGCACATACTAACAAAAAAAGTTCTTACGCTCAGCCAAAGTTGACAAATCAATTAGCATTCTCCGAAATAAAAGCATAATCAGCCTCCTCAGTATAACTTGTGTCAGGTTACATGCCGGATGGGAGTTCATGCATGACAACAACAACTCAACAACCCAGCAGCTGGCTGGCTATCTAGCTCGGGTCCTCTTGCATGTTGCTGCCATGAGATCATTGACCAGACGATGCAAATCATGGTGCGAGGAGCCTCCTTCTGCCATGGCTGCGTGCGCCTTCACGGGGAGGTCTATCATCCTGCCCCTGGCCATGTCCCCTGGTCCTCCAGGATTCATGAATGTGGTTAGTGTCCGTGCCACGTCTTGACCTGGAATTACCTCATGCTCTTTGTAGTTCTCGCTCCGTAGGCCAGCGCCATCCGGCCACATCCGTTTCCCAATTTTTAAGACATGTATGACTTGCCTTTCGATGATGAATTGATCGTAAAACATGGGCCAAGTGAGCACCGGCACGCCCGCCGTCACTGTCTCGAGGATGGAGTTCACCCACAGTGCGTCACGAATGCACCCATTGCCGGGTGCCCTAGTATAGCCGTCTGTGGAGCCCAGGTTCTGATGATGAACCCCCTATCTTGGATACGTTCCTCCCACCCTTCGGCGGCGTCCACATCTCCTTCCCTCTCACCACCCACATGAACGGCTTTCCCGAGGTCTCCAACCCAAGAGCAAGCTCGTCCAGCTGAGCATCGGAGACGTGCGTCAAGCTGCCGAAGGATACGTACACCACCGAATGGTTTGGCTTCGAGTCAAGCCAATCGCTGATGCAGTGTGACTCCGAGTCGTCGCCGGCTGCAGCAGCTATAGCTGGCGATGATGGCCGTAGTGCCACGGGCCCTATAAAGTATGCCCGCTTCACGTACCCTTCGCTGGTGTAAATGCCGCAGTACTGCTTCTCAAGGTCTGAGGATGTGTTCATGGCGAGGCCAAAGCAGTCAGCTTGAAGCGAATGGATCGAGTCGATGAACGAGTAGTCCCTTCTCTTCAAGAAGTCCGGCAGCTCGGTCCTCGGGATCCGTATAGGAGGGCCGGGAAACCGAGGGACCATGCCGGCGTCACTGCCATCGTCAATGGCGGCGGCGCCGTCCGTGAGGTGGCGCACGGCGAGCATCGAGAAGGCGCCCGTGACACTGAATGTCACGCACGGCACGCCGAGCTCGTCGGCGAGGCCGGCGTGCCAGACGAAGAGCGTGTCGGTGATGATCGCGTCCGGAGACCGCGCCCGGATGAGCGCCTCCTGCCGTCCTGCGCGGGGCGCGTCAGGGGGTTGCTTAGGGTAGAGACGAAGATGCGCATCGAGTCCTCCGGCGTGGTGGCCTTGCCGAGGTTCTCGACGCCCTTGGGGAGGCCGTCCACCGCTGGAAACGGGTAGGTTGCTATCTGGACCGCTGGCGCTGGTTTACGCCCGCGGTCCAGCACGGACTGGACGATCGAGACGTTCGCCGGCGTGACCGCGACGGTCGCTTCTACGGCGTCGTTGGCCGCGGCGAGGCGCATGGCCAGCTCGGTGAACGGCTCGATGTGGCTGGTCGCGAAGTAGGGGATGAGGAGGATACGCAGCTTGTTGCTGCTGCTGCTTGTGCTTGCCGAGGCCATCTACGTTCTCTTGCGGGCGAAAGGCTGGCTGGGTGTTGTGTCGCGGCTAGGTACAACGTGCGCGCGATTGCCTATAAGTAAGACGTTGGAGACGGGCAGATCGCGGCCGGTGAAGCATGCTCAAGATCTGGGTGGTGCTCCGCTGCACTACTAGAAAATCCCTCTTCGCCGTGTGGTCAAAACACACGGCGAAGGCTGGAATTGACCTCGGCGAACACGTCGCGAGAGTGGCACTCGGCAGAGCCGTCTCGGTAAAAAACGCCTCGGCGACGCCCCTTCGCCGAGTGCTTTATGTCGGGGATGCACGGCGAAGTCTTCGCCGAGATTTTACACCAGCCACCCGGCGAAGAAAGGCAATCTGGATCGTCCATGTCAGATCAGCGTCAGGCGTGTGTCAGAACTTCGCCGAGTTCGGTGGTGTCGGCTCTCGGCGAAGAAGGAACGCACAGATGGCGCCACGTGTCCTCCAACTGGGGGCCGGCGAACGTCTTCGCCGTGCTGCGCTTCGCCGAGTGCCTCTGCGTATGTTCGTCGTGCGTTTCTTCGCCGAGTGCCAGAATTATAGTTCGCCGTGTCTCCGCTTCGCCGAGAGCGAATACTTCGCCGAGAGCTAGGTGACCGCAAAGACTCGGCGAAGGTCGTTCCAAATGGTCGCGTTCGATCTCCCTTCGTCGAGACCCAAACTCGGCAAATGTTGCTCGCTCGGCGAAGGAAAATGCCAGGTGACCATTTGGCATCACTGCGCCGAGTGCGGCACTCGGCAAAAAGGGACAGCTCGGCGAAGTGTGTTCCCAGGTGACCAAATGGCACCTGTATGGTCACTTCGCCGAGTGTATTTCTCGGCAAAGAGCATTTCGCCGAGTGCTGTACTCGGTGAAGAGCCTGCACAGTGCCAGCTTTTTTCTGCTTTTTAGGAATCCCTGCATTGAAACACAATATGCATATATATATTTCAAATATATCAACTGGATCATTACCAGCACACCCAGAACAATGAAAGGAGGCACATATAAGCAAATATAGCACACATATGGTCCAAAAGTTCACAAAATAGAGTGCACAAGTTCATAAAGCACACACACAAGTCAAACAAGTCCAAAATACATTATCCTGCTCACAGCTAGCAGGAAGTCACTCGGGGTTGTTGGAGGCCGTTGGCGCCGATGATGGGCTTGCAGCTCCGCCTCCACCATTCCCTCCGTCTTGACCATCCGTGGCAGTGTGGGATCCAGCCGTTCGATGTTCATATGAAGATTCACATTAGACGAGTAAGCAAACAAAAGATGAATTATTGCCATAAGGGCCTGGAGGCATGCTTGTTGGCTTGACATATGGTTCATACAAAATATTACATCACAAATGGTTCATACAGACAGAAATTCTTAATCGACGAGTACAAAGCTTCAGAAGCCAGTGTCTACATTGTTTGGATCATAACTTGGACCAGGATCATCATCATCACTATCACGAGTGTACCACCAATCTGGAACGTAGTCTAGAGGTGGACCGCTCGGCTCCTCTACATCGGGTAGGTGCATCCGTTCAAGAAGCTCCACGTCTCTCCGGTTGACAACCAGCTCACCGTCCTCTTGCCCATGGTCGACTATAATGACACCGTCGTATTCTTCCATTTCATCTACACTAGGCAAGTTGATGTTCAATTGGCCTGGCAGCCCATCTTCCTGATAAAACTCTCCCTCGTAGGTGTTCGGGTTTAGGCGGTGGTGTTAGTCGTCATCGTTAGGGTAGCTACTTTATTACGTGGCGGTACCGAGATCACTACATCCCAGCCTATTAGACGTTTCACAGTTTTGCATGGGTACGGGAGATAAAAAACTTAGATGGCTTGGTGTGCTAGGATATAGACATCATCTCCCGCGTAGACGGATTCTCGCTCAATTTCGACCAACCCAATTTCAGGTCTTCGTCGCACTCTTCTTGGATTGAACCAATGGCATTTGAAGACAACAGGGTTCTTCTTTTTGCCGAATTCACAATCCAGTTCAATTATTTCCTGGACTATTCCATAGTAATCAAGGCCGTCCTTCCCTTGGCATAAGACCCTGGATTTCTTGTCTTCGGGTTTGGCCGAGTTTTTTCGTAATGATCGGTATGGAAGCGGAACCCATTCACGTCATAAGAATTATAGGTCTTGAGGGCATAGGTGCATGAGGTAAGTTTCTTCAACTCGGGCCTCATTTTCGGGTCAGATATTCCCTACAAGTGCAATAGGAACAAGTATGATATGTTAGTGTAGACAAAACATCTTGCACAAACATGGAATGAAACAAGGGGATATTCCCTACTTTAGCTTTGAACCACGGAATGAAACCGCCTCCTTCCCCCCTTTTTAAAAAGAACCAACTTCTCATTGTCGGTACATGGTCTTCGATGTTTCCAGGTTTCTGTCTCAAATAACCTATGAATGGCAACGATCAAGAAACGGAGTTAGTCCACAAACTAGGAAATGGAAGTGTGCCGAACAATACACTATACACTGAGCACTTACTCAATGTAGGGTTGTACTTCCATCGTGTTCTTCAAGACATAAGATGTAATGTTCGTCCACTCATCATATGATAATTTCCTCTTCTTGTGGCCACTTGATTTGCCACCGGCCCCGATGAAAATGCTAAGTTCAGGTAGATCTTCCGGGTTGGCCATATTGAGACGAGGCACTGGATTATGAACAGTGGTAAGATTGTCACTATAGAACTTAGTGGTGAAGTTTGACACCTCCTCGTTCAGTGTTGCCTCAGCTATGGATGCTTCGATGCGGCATTTGTTCGTGCTTTCTTTTGAAAGTCCTTCTGCTCTCTCTCAGTTGCAAACATCCAACGAGTCTGCACAGCCCCCCCCAATCTTGCCTCGGTCGCGAGATGCACCAACAAATGTTGCATGGGATTGAACATGCCTGGTGGAAAGATAGCCTCTAGCTCGCAAATTAACTCGGCGTCTGTTCCTCCAACTCTTTAATCACCTTGATATCTAATTCTTTAGCACAAAGCCGGCGGAAGAAATAGCTCAACTTTGCCAAGACTAGCCAAATGTCCTCATCGATATAGCCTCGAAACATGACCGGCATTATCCGCTCGATCTATACGTGATAGCCATGACTCTTGAGCCCACCTATCCGCAACCCAACCAAATTCACTCCCCTCGTTATGTTAGTTGCGTAGCCATCAGGGGAGAATAGGTGATCCAGGACCCACTGGAGAATTTCTTTCCTTTGGGCCCTTGTTGGGGTGAAACGGGCCTTTGGTTTGGACCATCCTCTTTTGGCTGTGTCGGGAGGATCCATTTTCATGTTTGGCCTATCACATAGTACCTGCTGATCGACTCTAGCCTTGACATTATCCTTCGACTTCTCGAGGTCCATTAGTGTGGATCAAAGGGCCTCGGCGATATTCTTTTCAGTGTGCATTACATCAATGTTATGAGGAAGAAGGAGATCCGGAAAGTAAGGGAGCTTCCAGAAGCATGGAATGTGTGTCGACTCGTGTGTGTCTCCATAACCCACAAAGCCATTCCATCTGCATTGGGCACAAGAGCTTCTAGCTGAGCCTTAATAGCGGCACCATCCATGGTAGGTATTGGTACATATTCATCAACAACTACATCTTTCAAGAACTTCTTTGCGTCTCTCTTGAATCTATGACCGGGTTTAAGGAACTGACGATGCTTATCAAAACAAGAATACTTGCCGCCCTTCGTCAGCCAAACGAATTTCATAGCCTGCATGCACACTGGGCAAGGCCACTTCCCGTGCGTACACCATCCACAGAATATCGCGCGTGCCGGCAAGTCATGTAGGGACGTGTGGTACCAGACGTACATAGTGAAGTGCTCCTTTGTTACGGCGTCGTACGTCCGTACCCCTTGTTGCCAGGCAAGCAACAAATCATCCACCAACGGCTCCATGTACACACTCATATTCTTCCCCGGATATTCAGTCCCTGGAATTATCAGCGACAAGAACATGTTTTGTCGTTGCATGCAGACGCCAGGGGGAAGATTCAACGGAATGACAAACATCGGCCAACAACTATATGTGCAAGCAGACATACCATATGGGTTGAACCCATCTGTTGATAAGGCAACTGCTACACTCCTGTTTGTGCCGGCTTTCTCGGGATACTTCTCAATGAATTTCTGCCATGCAACACCATCAGACGGATGTACCATCTTCTCAGGACGATACCTCTTCCCATCTATCGGCCATCTCATTTGTTGGGCAGATTCGTTGGTCATAAAAAGCCGTTGGATCCTCGGTAGGAATGGAAGATACCGAAGGACCTTTTTGGCTACTGTGAGTTGCGTCTACTGACCATCACCGTTGTCGACCTCCATAAACCTAGAGGACTTGCACTTGAGACAGTATTTTTCACCGATGTGTTCTTTTCTAAATAACATGCAGCCCTTTGGACAAACATCTATCGGCGTATATTCCATCTTAAGTGAACTGAGGATTTTCTTCGACTCGTACATGTTCTTTGGCAGAATATGTGACTCCGGTAGAAGAGAGGCAATAACATGCAGGAATGCATCAAAACAATTAATGCTTACATGATACTGGGACTTGACAGCCATTAGGCGACTTATGGAATCAAGTTGAGAAACCTTTGTATGGGCGTGGAGGGTTTTTTCTGCGAGGCAAACAAAGTATCATAGAACTCCTTTGTGCTCTTGTCCACCTCCCCATCTGCATCTTCAGTTGGAATTTCAGGTGCACGTGCATTAGCGAATTGATCTAGCATTCTATCAGCCCCAGTATCAAAAGCTGTTGATGCCTCCTCGGTGCGCTGCCGCGCGACCTTCTTCCCTCGAGATGCGCGCTCGCCATGCAAACTCCAACGATGGTAGTCTGGCATAAACCCAGACTTGGCAAGGTGAAAACCCATGTCTTCCTTTGTTTGGCGACGCTGGTTTTTGCAACATTTGCACGGGCCCCAAGTTAACCCAGGTTTTTAGCAAATGCAAACTCCAGAAACTCTAAGGTCTTAGTCAGCCATTCATCGGTCATCTGACTCACACCGGCTCGGCCACTGTACATCCAATCACGATTGATGGGGGGGATGATAACCCGGTAGGCCCATGAGAGGGAAGCATGACCCGCCAGGCAGGAGGCCCGGCCAGGCCAGCTAACCATCAGCATGGGCCGGGTTATGTTGCTGGGCCAGAGGCTTTGGCGGTAACCCGGTTCAGGAAGGGAAGTTTCTAGAAGACCAGAGGCGGTTCGTGACTTGGAGGATACGAAGGCTAGAAGAGCTAGAATAGGATTCCGAGTCTGGGTAGAGCCCGGGTTCGTATTGTAAAGTGCCAGGAGACCCGGTAGTCTATATAAGCCGGTTCCTGAGCCCTAGTTGAGAGAGAACTTTACGATCCAAGCTTAGGCGAGAGAACCACCGAGAGAAACACCACAACCTTGTAACCTAGATCGAGATCCGGCTCTGTTGTCGTAGCCGGGTTATCGAGATCGAGATCAATAACAAGATAGCAGGAAGTAGGTCTTTATCTCCAATGGAGAGGCCGAACCTGGGTAAACCTTTTGTCCCTGCAATGCTAAACAATCTCCCAGACGCTAGTGTCGCCTTGCCCATCAACTCAAGCTACCCCAAAGTAGCATCTGCCGTGTTATCTACCCCACGACAGTTGGCGCCGTCTGTGGGAACGCGTCCAAAGGTGTCACCATCATGGGAGAAGCAAAGCAAGGAGTAGAGAACTATGTTTTCGGCGAGATCACCCTCAATTCACAAGGAGAGCCCATCGTTGATGATTTTGGCTGGGGGCCGGAATCAGATCTACTTGAATCAGGTGATGTTATTCCAATTGGCAAGTTTAACGTTTTTGTTGGTATGATTGCAACTAGATCTGCTAGTGATGGAGACTATGAATCTGTGTCAGGAGCTGCCACAATTGTTCAATCTGATGGAGAAGAATCAGTTGGTACGGCTGAAGATGAGCTGCCCCTGGACGTGCACGAGGAGAGATCGGGAAACCCGGCTCCAGTCCCGGGTGATGTGGGGGACTATGCAGATTCAGAATCGATCCTGCCCTTGTTCGAAGGCCGGTTCGGATATGGAGTAGAAGAAGAGGACGAAGAGGAGCAAGAGTCCGTTCCAAGCCCGGTTAGGAGGGTGGCGGTTTACACTGCTCCTTCGATCAACGCGGGGGCATCACCGTCAACGGTTGTGCCACCAGCTTTTACTCCGGGTCAGCAGCAGCAACAATTGCCACCAGTGTTGGAGCTGGCGGGCCAAAGGGTTGATGGAGACCCGGCTTCGGTGTCAGAGGAAAGTGAAAACACGGCGCGTTACAGGAATAGCTTCGGTTTTCTCAATAACCGAGCTCAGGGTGAGGAAAGAAACAATGCAACTGGGCCCGGGCCATGTTTAACAATGGCCTGGTCCTAGATCCAACGCACTTACGAGGATTGTTACTCCAGAGAACGCAGCAGCAAGAGCTATAGAATTGGATACTGCACGCCGGGCCTTGGAGCAGGTACGCAGAGACACAATGGCAGAAAAAGAAGATATGGAGATTAGGCGAAAGCAATTAGAGGATGAGGAAAATCGTCTCAATGAGATGACCAGGGCACACCGGAGGAGGCACCAGAGCCGGCTGGCCCCTGGAGAAAACGCCATAAACCCAGCAGTATTGTTTAGGACCCCAGAAGATCAACCAGTTGGTGTAACCCAGGTGGCTCCAGTTGTTAGAGCAAATATAGAACCAGACAGAGGAACAGGAGCAGCTGGGGTTGCAGTTGCAGCGGCGCCGGGTCTTCTCGCTGGGGGAGCCAGGGGAAATCCGGGTCTGCCGCCCAGGACACCAAGGTTTCATACGCCGGCGGGTCACTATTCCAATCCAGCAGATAACGTATATGCCGCAACTTTGGCACTAGATCGTATTCCATTAGGAGACTCGCCAGCAGAGGTTGAAGCTCGGCGTGCCATTGACATGTTACGCACTGCGGTTGCTCAGCAAGTTCAGTATTCAAAAGAGAAAAGTGCGCTTCACTCACAACATATCGTAGCAAGAGTCGCCATGGGGGAAACCCGCCATTGGCCGGGTTTGCCGCGGCACAGCAGCAAAACCCGCCCCAGCAGAACCAAAACCAGAATAATCAGCAGTATCAACCCGCCCCTGCAATTTCTGTGGCTCAGCAGATAGTCAATAGATCGCGGCAGGAAGGAGTGCAGCTAATGCAAACCCGGCAGTACCAGCAGCTGGAGCACCACAAGGAGGACCGGGTCCCGTGCCAGCAGCATCTGCAAGCTCGCCGGGTAACATTAATCTTTTAGCAAGTTCTTCCACTTTGGCGGGTCCCAAGTGTCTTTCAGATGCCATTAGAGCAGAGCCTTTCCCTGAGAAGTTCAAGGAGCCAAGCAAGATTGCCAATTATGAGCCGAGCACAGACCCGGCGAGTTGGTTGAGCAGTTATGAGATGGCGATGTGTATACGCAATGCCACAGAGAACGTTTGTGCAAAGTATATGTATTTGATGATGAGTGATGGTGCAGCAAAGTTGTGGTTCAAGAATCTGCCAGAAAATCTATCAATTCTTGGGATGAGTTGAAAACAATTTTCATCAAGCACTTTCAGGGCACGTGCAAGCGTTTATTTTCCATTGAAGATCTTGATCGTTGCGTACAGAGGAAGGGCGAGTCAGCTCGTCACTGGATGGGCCGGGTCACGGAGATCCTGCACTCTTCATCAGGTATCGAGCCCAAGGATGCAATTTCATCGATGGAGAAAACTTGCAAGTACGCTCCCTTGGTGCAGAAGCTGGGTCGCATGAAGGAAGGACACCGGGTTAAGCCCGTTACTATGGCAGAGTTGATGGATGCGTGCAACAGACATGCAGCCACGGACAAAACCCAGGATGATAGTGAGGAAGAAAAAGGGAAAGGTGCTGCGAACAATGGAGGAAAGAACAATGGCCCGGGAAACAATAACAACAGCAATCAGAACCAGCACAAGCGTGGGCATCAGGAAGGAAACTCAGAGCTAGTTGCAAATGCAAATGCCGGGTTTCAGAGGCAAAGGATGGATGGGAATTATCAGGAAAACAGAGGTTATCAGGAAAACAGAGGTTATCAGGGAAATAATGGGAGTTATGGTGGTGGAAATAGTTATCAAGGAACACGCCCAATGAGCACTGAAGAGGCCTTCAGGATGCCGTGTCCTCGTCATAGCAAGAACGGCAGACCGCCAATCATTCATTGGCCCAGTGTGTGGATTTGAACAGGTGGAAAAACAATGAGATTCAAGAGCTCTGCAAGGAGCAAACAGGAGTGGAGGACCCGGCCCGAGTGCTAACCCGGCTGCGGGACCTCTAACTGGAGCAAACGCGGTACCAACTGGAAATACAGGACCCGGCCAAAATACAGGCAATCAGGGTGGATTCTCGAACCAGCCGAGGCAACTTGGCCAATATCATATATATACCAGTGGCACGACCAAGAGAGAAAGAAAGATAGTCAAAAGGGCAGTTAATTCAGTGGCTGTAGGGGTACCAAGGTATTTGAGATGGTCAGAGCATACTATTACTTGGAGCAGAGCAGATCACCCGGATGTGGTGGAGCACCCGGGTCTGCTTGCGTTAGTTGTGGCTCCTCAAGTTCATGGCTTTGAGTTAAAGAAGGTTTTGATGGACGGTGGCAGTAGCATTAACATCTTGTACTGGGAAACATTTATGCGTATGGGTCTGAAGGAGTCACAGTTGCAGAAAACATCAACAATATTTCATGGTATAGTTCCTGGGAAGTCTGCTACACCTGAGGGAAAAATTTCATTAGAGGTTGCTTTTGGCGAGTCTATCCATAACTTCAGATCAGAGTGGCTCACCTTTGAGGTGGTGAAATTTCCAAGTCCTTATCATGCGTTGTTTGGAAGGCCGGCCTTTGCCAAGTTCATGGCGAGGCCGTGTTATGTATACTTGCAGTTGAAGATGCCGGGTCCCAAGGGGATCATCACTGTTCATGGTAACAGAGAAATTGCAGCAGAATGTGACGAGGGAGATGCAGCCCTGGCAGAGCGAACTTGTGCTAGAGAGGAGTTGAAAGCTTACAGGTCTAATCTTGACCCGCAGGATAACAAGGCGCTCAAAAAACCAACAACAGAAGATGACAGGGCAAAGTTTAAAGCAGCAAAGGATACTAAGATGGTGGATTTTGTGCCTGGGGATTCCTCCAAGCAGTTCGCCATAGGGACCAGCCTAACTGATAAATAGGAAAGCGCGCTCATCGAGTTCATCCGTGAGAATCGGGATGTTTTTGCGTGGACACCTAGTGACATGCCAGGCATTCCGACTGAACTCGCTGAGCACCGTTTACATGTTGATCCAAAGGCAAGGCCGGTGAAACAAGGTTTGAGAAAAATGAACGCAGAGAGAAGAAAAGCTATAGGAGAGGAGATAGCCCGGTTATTGGAAGCCGGCTTTATCATGGAGGTTTTCCACCCAGAGTGGTTGGCTAACCCGGTTTTGGTTCTGAAGAAAAATAACGAGTGGAGGATGTGTATTGATTTTACAAGTCTCAACAAACATTGTCCAAAAGACCCGTTCGCACTGCCGCGCATCGACCAAATTGTTGACGCAGTGGCAGGCAGCGAGCTCTTGTGTTTTCTGGACGCATATTCAGGTTATCATCAGATCAAGCTTAACAGGCAGGATTGGGAAAAGACATCGTTCATCACCCCTTTGGTGCTTTTTGCTACAAACCATGACTTTTGGGTTGAAGAACGCAGGAGCAACTTATCAGAGGTGCATTCAAAATTGTTTTCATGATCAGATTGGGCGCAATGTGCATGCTTATGTGGATGATGTGGTGATCAAGTCAGAAAAAGCCGGGTCATTTATCAGCGACCTTACAGAAACATTCAAAAATTTGAGGAAGTACAAGATGAAGCTCAATCCTACAAAGTGCGTGTTTGGAGTTCCAGCGGGAAAATTGCTCGGTTTCATTGTGTCAGAGCGTGGAATTGAGGCAAACCCGGAAAAAATCAGAGCCATCCAGAGTTTGAAAAAACCTGAGGAATTGGCAGATGTTCAGAAGTTGACAGGATGTGTGGCTGCGCTAAGCCGGTTTATATCCCGGCTCGGAGAAAAAGCAATACCTTTATACAAGTTACTGAAGAAAACAGACAATTTTGTGTGGAATCAGGAAGCAGACGAGGCATTTGAAGCTCTGAAGAAACAATTATCAAAAGCGCCAGTTCTGGCGGCCCCGGGTCCCAAGGAACCCATGCTGTTATACGTCGCTGCCGGGCCTCAAGCTGTGAGTGCTGTGGTGGTGGTCGAGCGTAAGGAGGAAGGCAAGGAAAACCCGGTTCAGAGGCCGGTTTATTATGTTAGTGAGGTGTTATCAGAAGCAAAGCAGCGCTATCCGCATTGGCAGAAGCTAGTATTTGGTGTTTTCATGGCAAGCAGAAAGTTGAAGCCATATTTTCAGGAGCATCCAATCACAGTGGTGAGTTCAATACCCTTAGCAGATATTATCAGGAATTCAGAAGCTACAGGAAGAATTGCCAAGTGGGCAATAGAGATGGGGCCTTACCACATTGACTATGTGCCTCGTACAGCTATCAAATCGCAGGCATTGGCGGATTTTCTTAATGATTGGACACAGTTGAGTGCACCACCTCTTGCGCCGGGTCTCAAACCTTGGGTTATGCACTTTGACGGGTCTAAGCAGCACAAGGTTCAGGAGCTGGAGTTGTGTTAACTTCTCCCAAGGGTGATAAGCTGAGCTATGTTTTGCAAATTCACTTTGATTGCTCTAACAATGTGGCAGAATATGAGGCTTTGTTACATGGTTTGCGTATGGCAAAGGAGATGAGCATCAAGCATATTAATTGTTATGGGGATTCAGATCTGTGGCACAGCAAGTTTCAGGAACATGGGATAGAAAAGATGCGACAATGGCGGCTTACAGGAGAGAGGTGGACAGGGTAGCCGGGTTTTTCTCAGGCTATCAGGTGGATCATATTGACCGCAGGAAAAATGATGCTGCAGATGCTTTGTCAAGACTCGGCTCACGCAGAGAGCCGGTTCCACCTAACGTTTTCTTGGACGAGCTATGGACTCCATCAGTTAAGCCTCAGGGCGTAGAGGAACTGGCGGGTCAGGAAGACCCGGATTCGCAATTGGTAGCAGCAACTCATGAAATTCCAGAGTGGACAGAACCTTATTTGGCGTATCTTTTGCGTGGAGAGCTGCCAGAGCAGGAAGTTATATCCCGGCAAATTGTGCGCCGGCTAAGGCATACGTAGTTATTGATGGCGAGTTATATAAGAGAAGTGTTTCTGGAGTATTTCAGAGATGTGTGTCTGGAAAGGAGGGCCGGCAAATTTTGAAAGAGATTCATGAGGGAGATTGTGGTCATCATGCTTCAACAAGGTCTTTAGTAGCAAAAGCTTTCAGACACGGCTTCTTCTGGCTCACAGCTCAGGCAGATGCAGAGCGCTTGGTGAGTAGATGTGATGGTTGCCAAAGATATGCAAGGCAAATTCATGTGCCGGCTCAGGAGTTGCGAACAATACCCTTGACTTGGCCCTTTGCAGTTTGGGGGCTTGATATGGTGGGTCCTTTTAGCATGTCTCCTTGCAAGAAAACCCACCTCTTGGTTGCCATTGATAAGTTTACAAAGTGGGTTGAGGTGATGCCTGTTACTAATTGTGAAGCAGCTACAGCAGTCAAGTTTTTGAAGCAGATCATACACAGGTTTGGGTATCCTCATAGTATCATCACAGATAATGGTACTAACATGTCCCTTGGTGAGATGGCAAAGTTTTGTGGAAATCAGGGTATACGTTTAGACGTTGCTTCAGTTGCTCATCCACAGGCCAATGGACAAGTAGAACGAGCAAATCAGGAGTTGCTTCGAGGTTTGAAACCACGTCTCCGGGTTCCGTGTCTCAGAGCTGCTGGAGCGTGGGTTGAGGAGTTGCCATCAGTAGTTTGGGGAATCAACACAACACCAAACAGATCCACAAAGATGACCCCTTTCTTTATGGTGTATGGGGCAGAGGCAGTTTTGCCAAGTGATATAATTCATGACTCGCCTCGCGTGGCGGCTTATGTTGAAACAGAAAATGAGCAGACCCGGCAGGATTCTGTGGACCTGCTTGAGGAGAATAGAGAACAAGCACTGGAGAGATCAGCAGTGTATCAGCAGATTTGAGGCGGTATCATAGTCGCCGGGTTAAAACTCGCACTTTCCAGGAGGGAGATTTAGTGCTACGATGGGTGCAATCCAGAGAAGGGATGCACAAGTTATCTCCCCCTTGGGAAGGGCCCTTCATCATAAGCAAGAAATTGAACAATGGTTCATATTATTTGGTGGATGCAAGAGAAAAGTCCGAGTCTGTTAATGACACATCGCACTCTACCTTTTCATTGGAAGAGCGTGAGAGGCCATGGAATATTGCGCAGCTGCGCCCATATTATACTTAGCATGAGAAAGAGATATGAGATGTAAAACACGATGTAACAGGCAGCAGGTTTCAGACGCGCTCTTTTCCTTACCAGGGTACCTAAGGGGACTGGAAGGTTTTTAATGAGGCGGCTTGCTGACCTAACCTTTTCTATCAATAAAGTGAAGGTTGAACAGAAATTTGTGTCTTTCGTTTCTTTTTTGATGTTTGATAGTAGTGTTGCATAGTTCTATGGTTAAGTTTGGCTTGGGGGCTTGCCTTGGGGCTCGCCCAAGACCCGGCTTTTCACGGTCATCCGGGTCTCGATGTTTCGTGACCCGGCTGTGCAGTTTTCGTTACAGTATCCATAACTTTGGATTCAGAGGTATGAAGGTGAAGTTTATGTTTTATTTGTTTATGTTTTTGTCATAAGAATAAGTGCATAGTTATCTTTGAGGACGCCCAGAGAGCGTGTCCCACCAGTATGAGGATCAATGGGGTAATGTTGCATAGTTAAGCCATTACTTTATAAACATTGATCCAGGTCTTGGGGGCTCCTACTACAATAGTTTGCAGCTGCAATCCCAAGACCCGGCTTTATGCCACTAGTTTATTCTTGGTTATCTTGCTGTTGAGCTGATGTGACTCGCAATTTTATGGCCTGATTGCTCACCTGGAAATTCAATCAACCATGAAGCCCATTGGGACTTGGTTCGACCCTGTTTTTCTCAGAGAAGTAGCGACAGGGTATCCATGCGAAAGCCGGCTCACAGTTAAAGAAATCAAAAGGGTCATCAAAACCACAGAAGAGGCATATTTCATAGCAAAAGTTTGAGAGTAGCATAAAAAGTTTCATCAGGTGCATAGGCGCACCATCACAGGCATAGTGCAGACAGTGCAAAAGTTATTACAATAACGCCCAAAGGGCCGAATAAAGATTGTTTTCTTGCAGAGATAACAGCATCTGCGTAAGTTTTCACGCTTTGGCTTCAGGAGCCGGGTCACGGGGAGGAGAGCCGGTTGGTTGATCTTCGACGGTCTTTGCCGGGTCTTCTTCTTCGGCGGCCGCCGGGTTAGCCTCTGGCTCCTTGGTCTCGTCGGTTTCTTTGGCCTTGGTCTTGCGCCGGGTGATTTTTCGAAGTGGCTGGAAGAAGTTTTCATCATCTTCTTCAGCTATCGCCCGTGACGGAGGAGGAATAACTGGCGTAGAGGAGCTGGGAGCAGTGGAGGTACCAGGAGCATTTTTGCCGGGTCAATGGAATCCTTATAGCTTTGGAGGAGATCGACGCGTTGTGGCTCGTCATCCATGATCTCTTCATCATTTTCATTATATCCAAGCTGTAAAGTGGTGAGCTTCATCTTGCTGGCAATACAGTGGCAACATGCCGGGTTTGCTTCACAACCCGGGCATAGCACTTCTTATCGAACTCCTTGCCATCAGTGTCAAACTGAGGAAAGCCCTTCTTCAGTGGAGCCGGGTTTAGCTGGGGATGGTAGGCCTTTGCCAAGGCAAGACCTCGCATCACCCCGGCCCTGCAAGCTGATCTCTTGAGCAGATGGATCCATTGCGGCATTGTTGACAGATGCCCAAGGACTTCAGTGTACTTGCTTGGCGGGTTCTCCCAGAGCCTAGCGGCTTTGATGACCTCGCAGCTGCCAAAGTACAGCTGACGGTCAGCGTGTACATGCATTTGATCTTCTCTGCAGCGGTTTTGCGGAGGTTACCATCACGAGGGCCTGTGTAAGAAAAGTGTAGCAGTGAAATTTCAAAAACCGGGTCTGTTTGATCAGTTTAGGTTGAAATTCAAGGAGTAGTGCTTACCCACTAAAGATTCAACCATTGAGGTGATCATTCTTTTTAGCCGGGTCAGCTCGTTGTTGGTTTCATCCAGCTGCTTCTGCAGGGTCTCCTGTTGCTCCTGGAAGTTCTCCTCGTTCTCCTGCATGTCCTTCTTCAGATCGGAGTTTTCTTGCGTCAGGCAGTAATCTTTTCTTCCAAGGCCTGGAGTTGAGCTGAGTGATCAGCCCGGGTCTCAGATTCAGTTTGGCAGCGTCAGTGAGCCGGGTGATCTCAGCCTGGGCCTTGGCATGGTCTTCCTGTTAAGATGCAAAAAGTTATGTTAGTCCCAGGTCGCCGCAGGCGTGCAACCCGGCACTTGGGGGCTACATGCGCAAAAAGTCTGAAAATTTCTAACTGTAAGTCCCAGGTAGCTGTGGACAGCTAACCCGGCACTTGGGGGCTACTCAGTTTGAAGTTCAATTGTTCAACGTAATAAAGAAGTCCCAGGTTGCTGCAGGCACACAACCCGGCACTTGGGGGCTACAGTGTTCAAAGTTTCGATGTGAAAATGGGCAAGTTTTAAATGATGGAAGTTTTTTAGTCCCAGGTTGCTGTAAACAGACAACCCGGCACTTGGGGGCTACAGGTTTGAAGTTTTTACCTAAGGAATGTATTATAAGCACCAAGCTCATCACAAGTGATGAACTTAGAGCTTGGGGGCTACTCAGGGTATAGTTATGCAAGAAAATATATAGGCAAGAAGTAAAAATGGGTACCTGATATCGTTTTTGGATCAGGGCGACCAGTTCTGTCTCCAGGGTCTTGTGTTGAGCTAGGCGAGAAAAATATTCGTCGCAAAGTGCTGGAACAGACATGGTGTCCAGAGCCGGTGAGTTTGAGGAGGAAGCCGGGTTCTTGTTCTTGGCAGGAGTTGCCGGGTCAGCATCTGGGGCTGGCACCTTGGCAGAGTCTCAGGAGCATTTGTACTGGAACGTGCCGGGTCCCAGTAACCTGCACTTCATCTTCTTTCGTCCCAGAGCCTAACCCGGGCGAGTGAGCAGCTGGGGAGGATTCTGGCACCGGGTCAACAACATTTTTTGGAGAAGCCGCGGGGGTTGCTTGCTCCCTTGGCTCGTCCTTGTCCTCTGGTTCCTCTATATGTGCCTCCATAGGAGAAGGCTCTGTGGTTGCTGGAGGAGGGGATGCCGCGGGAGGAGATTCCGGGTCTTCTTCCATAAAAGCCCTGGCACTGGAACAAAATAATGTCTTAGTTAAACAAGAATGAGACAGTGAAGTATAAAGGTATGGAAAAGATATGAGAAGTATTTCTAACCCGGCGAAAAAATAGGGAACCCGGGGGGCGAAGGCCGCGCTGAACGTGGTCGAGGAAAACCACCACTTCACCTTCCTTGGGGCTGGGGCGGATTTCTTCTCCAGCAGCGCGCCATTGGATCTCATCCTTTGGAGGAGCTCACCACAGTTCACATATTCCTGCAGCATCAAGGTCGTCACCATGGATTTGGTCCAGTTGACCTGAGTAGCAGCGGGGCGGCGGAGCCAGATGCACCTGCGTGGGCGCTGTGGGGCTTCTTCGTGAGCTTCTTTGCCGCACGGGGAGCTCCGGCTTTGGTTTTGTCCTTCACCATGGCTGAGAAGCTTCGAGGTTTTCTGAGCGCAACAATGGAGGTGTGAAACCCTAGTTCTAGATGTAGATACGTGGAGAGGGAAATGCAAAGCAAATCTGGACAAGATTCAAGTTGAAATCAAATGCGGAGCACGGATGTGTGGGATAAACATACCTGTGGATCTTCTTGCAGGAGATCGAGAGGCTCGATTTGAGATTGGATCCGCGGTTGCTACAGTGCGCGCGTGAGGAAGAAGATGAACTCGGTGGGGAAAAATGACCGTGGTGTCTCCTGGCCTTCTATTTATTGGCGCAGTGAAAACCCTAGGGGTGTTGTGGTAAAAAGTGAAGAGATAAGGATCTTTGACTAAAAGTCAACGACAAACAGAATGAGATAATTACGGAGTATTAAAGGATAAGATCGTGATTAAGATGGATAAGGATGGAGTTATAGATGGGAGATAGTTTTCGCTAAGTGTTGAAAGTGAAACCCGGGCGTTGGAACCCGGCAAGGGATAACCGGGTTACGGTGTGAACCGCCGAAGAAACTGGCCAAGCAAAAGAGAAAAGAGGCATGTTCTAATGTTAGATTTGTTATGTGTTGTCTTATGTTTCAGGTGATTAACCCGGCTGGCCAGGATATCAGCTCTGTTCAAAGAAGTAATATTCAAGAATAAGAAGCTGAGCATGCCAACCTGGCAACCAGGTTAATCTGGGGGTTACTGATGGGGGATGATAACCCGGTAGGCCCATGGAGAGGGAAGCATGACCCGCCAGGCAGGAGGCCCGGCCAGGCCAGCTAACCATCAACATGGGCCGGGTTATGTTGCTGGGCTAGAGGCTTAGGCGGTAACCTGGTTCAGGAAGGGAAGTTTCTAGAAGATCAAAGGCGGTTCGTGACTTGGAGGATACGAAGGCTAGAAGAGCTAGAATAGGATTCCGAGTCTGGGTAGTGCCCGGGTTCGTATTGTAAAGTGGTAGGAGACCCGGTAGTCTATATAAGCCGGTTCCTGAGCCCTAGTTGAGAGAGAACTTTACGATCCAAGCTTAGGCGAGAGAACCACCGAGAGAAACACCACAACCTTGTAACCTAGATCGAGATCCGGCTCTGTTGTCGCAGCCGGGTTATAGAGATCGAAATCAATAACAAGATAGCAGGAAGTAGGTCTTTATCTCCAATGGAGAGGCCGAACCTGGGTAAACCTTTTGTCCCTGCAATGCTAAACAATCTCCCAGACGCCAGTGTCGCCTTGCCCATCAACTCAAGCTACCCCAAAGTAGCATCTGCCGTGTTATCTACCCCACGACAACGATCCTCCATCTGTAAATTGATTAATGCAGACATATATTTAACAAAAAGATTCAAGCATCATTAATTTAATTATTCACATAACTATAGATTTTACGCGTTGAATGCACTCACCTATATCTACTAGGTAAAGCTAAGGCCATCCCACCCGAGTATGTGTAGCTTGTATTCATTTCCATGTCCTACTCCTATCCATGACAGAATTTCGGTAGCACCTCCCCGCTGCTCTCCCAATACATGTCTCGACAAAGTTTCGAGAGATTGTGTATCCGGAGAACAACATGGGAGGCGCCACCGAAATTCTGTCTCGGATAGGAGTAGAACATGGAAATGAACACAAGCTACACATACTCGAGCTGTCCAAAACGTGGACAATTCGAAACGGCCACGGTTATAAAAGATATAACTCTTTGTATATAAATATATACCCTGGACAAGGTGTATACATAAATATATACAAACAACCCTTTATATATAAACATATACCCTTCCGAACGGGAGACTCCTAGGGTTACGCGACTTGTTGGTGAGCTACAAAATAATGCAACCTAGCAAGAGGAGCGGAAGAGCGTCATTACCCTCGCAGCGTGACCGACGAAAAGACAGGGGAAGTAGCTACTGCCCGAGCCCTGTCCTACAACGACACTCCCGTCGTCAACCTCGCTGCATACCCTGCACACATTATCACAAATACAATTAATAACTAACAAATAACAATGACTAACTAAGCAAAATATCACCTAACTAATTAACAAACAATCCTAAAACCAAACCAACTATTAACCTAACTAAGTACTGACCAAAATCAACTAAACAAATAGTAGTAGTACCAAATAAACTAACCAACTAATAACTACTAACCCTAACAACAAACTAAAAATATGAGGAAAATCCGCACCTTGCCGTCGGATGAGCACATCCTGCTGGAGGGAGCGGCAGCGGCTCGAAGTGGAGGAGGGCAGCTTGGGGTGGAGGAGAGCAGCTCGGGGTGGAGGGCAGCGGCAGCGGCGACGTGGAGGGCCGGGAGCAGCTCGGGGTGGAGTTAGCCCGAGCCTCCCGCCATTGCTCCGGCCGAGGTGGCGCTAGGGTTCGGGCTCGTGTTGGCGGGGAGCGGGCAGAAGAGGGAGCGGGGCGACGGACGCGGCGACGGACGGGGCGACGGCGAACCGGGGAGAAGGAGGAGGGAGCGAAGCAGTAGGGTGGGGCGGGTGCGACGGCGAAGGGGGAGGGCGGTGACCGGAGGCAGAGGGCGGCGGGCGGCGGCTGGCGGTGGCGTGGACGGGTTTGGTGTAGAACGAACGCGCGGGGGGAATTGGGGATTTTTGGCTCGATTGGGCCGAATTTTTCCTAAGTCCCCGCCAGATCTTCGCCGAGTAGGGTCTTCGCCGAGTGCCTTACTCGGCGAATGGATAATAATATATAAAATAATTTTGTTAATTCATATTTTCCATTAATTATTAACAATTAATTATTCCTACCTCCCACCACACTCTCATGCACATTATGTGACACCACCTATGTTTTGGTGTGGTTCCGACACCCCGAACCCCCCGCCTCCGTCGAAACCCACCCACAGTTGACCAGAAGTCAACCGTGTCGTCTACCCCTTCGACAAGCATCGAAAGGGGGTAGCTACAAGGACTTTTATACTTGGTTGTGTTTGGGTGGGCCATGTGAACATAATTAACCTGATTTGGGCTCATGTTATCACATGATTCCATCCGTTGCACCCGAAATGGGGGTTTCCGCATAGAAGAGCATTACCTTCGAGGGGGATAAGTGCGGTTTCTGAAGCCGGTCACACCTCGGAGTCCCGGTATTTCCACCACACTAATTCCATCCGGCGGCCAAATGCCTAATTATTTTATTTATACTTATTTATTTATTTATTAGTATCAATTATTTTACTACCGCACTCCGGCGAAGGAAACACACAAACTGCAACTGCTTGATCCAACGGCTCCCAAGCTCTCGAAGGAAACACACAATCCGTGTACTTGTTCCTGATTGGCTAGCCGAAGGGAGTCATTCGCTTGATCCAACGGCTCCCAAGCTCTCGAAGGAAACACACGATCCGCGTACTTGTTCCTGATTGGCTAGCCGAAGGGAGTCATTCGCTTGATCCAACGGCTCCCAAGCTCTCGAAGGAAACACACGATCCGCGTACTAGTTCCTGATTGGCTAGCTGGAGGGAGTCACTCAGAGATGCGGGTCTATAAGAGAGGCAGGAGTACACTTCACATCCATCATTGGCAGTACACGGGTAGCAGAGAGCAAGATTTCTGAGAGGCAGGAGTTCCTAGAGCGGAGGCTGAAGGCGAACCCTCCCCTCGGTCGGATCCAAGCAGCGGCAAGGATCTCTGATGATTAGCAACATTCCCAACACTTGTTTCGACGGTTGCAGATCATCAGAGACGTCTTGCCGCTGTTTGGATCGAAGGCCGATTTGCCGTCTCACGACCACGCGATGATTTGCTTATTTGCCGGTCAGAGTGGCCACTGGAGAAGGTAGGCAACTTCGATTCGACCCGCCTGTTTCTCCCGCCAAATTCTTTCCCGCCCTTTTTTCCCGCCATCTTCTCTCCCGCCTGTTTCTCCCGCCAAATTCTTTCCCGCCTTTTTTTCCCGCCATCGTATCTCCCGCTGTTTTCCGCCAATTCTTCTCATCTCAGCCTATAAGAACCCCTTCTCACTGAGGTTGGTAAGCATTCTAGTCCACTCACTCGAACATGTCGAGCATTCCTTCAGATAGTAGTTTCCCGGTTGGAATGTCGGCACTACTTTTGAGGTTTACGGTCGATTTCAAGGTAGACAATAAGAAGATCCCATTCGAAGATATTGTTAGTCATCCACCTTATCTCCGTGAGCTATCAGCGAAGCTAGTTAGGCATGGGTGGCCACGAAGGGATTCGAAGGAAATAGAAAAAGAACTTGTGAGGCTGTATGCTAGGTGGCAGAAGAAGAAACTAACATATAGGAGTGAAGCAGATATGTTAGATGCTTTTCGTAAACCGATTTTATGGGTCGAGGAGAGCGAGGATGAAGATGATATCTTCATGCCGAGTGAAGCGAGCAAGAAAGCTGCAGCGGCGGCGGCGGCGTCGTCGAAGGACAAGGGTGATGCGTCGTCGAAGGGCAAGGGTGTTGCGTCGTCGAAAGGCAAGAGTGATGCGGGAGGCTGCGTCGATGGTAGATGAATTTTCTTTTTCTAATTTGCATAGTACCATGTATCTTCAATTTATGTTGTGTTGTTGCTACTACCGATATTTTATTCTCTGTGTAATTTATGTTGTCAATGTAATTTATGTTGTCACATGTGAGTTTTCTTTTCTTTTCCCTTAATTAATTGCCTTACAGCAGGTGAATCACGCGTGGTAGGTGGCTGTCGGTGGAGTGGATAAGATCACATATTCCGGGTTTGTGGTGACAAGAATACATTTAATTAAAAAAACACACATATTTAATCTCAAAGACATATTTGATTTAACGTTAACACATAACGAGCACATTCCGGAACCGCCGATACATAATTGACTAACAAACAAATAAACATGTTGAACAAACTACAACAATCACGAACAACTAACAACTTAATTAAAACCTACGATCTTCTCATCAAATATCTTCTCCTCCGGCCGATCCCATGCCAGATGGACCTCCAAAGCAGTGGCCTCCCGTCCTGAAGAACGGACCCGGGTCGACGACCTGCTCCACATGGATTCGGATAGTATGAACCAATGACGGTTTCGTCGTGGTTGAGTAGGGGGCGTCAAACTCAGATGGTGGAAGCTCAGGCTCTGGCACCTCCACATCGTAGACGGTAGGAACTTCTGATGGATTCTTCATCCACGCCATCACACTCAGGTACCAGCTGTCCTCCGGCTTGAGCATTTCCACAAGTTGCCCACCTAGCCTGTTGATGAACTGGTTCACGGCTTGGGGCTCCCACACCTCCCGTGGGAACCTCTCAAACCTCAGCTTCGTTAAGTACGGCAGCTCCGATGGCCGCCCTCCGTGCCCACGATGCCAGCGGCTCATCGCGAGCGTCTCGCCGTTGACGGCGAGGCCGGGGGAGGCATCGAGGACGCGAGTGCAGTCCTCGCTGAAGCGGAAGCGCACGAAGAAGTCGAATGGCGGCGCGCAAACCTCCACCTTGACGTTGTGGCGGTTCACACCGCACTGCACCACCACCGCCCCCACGACCGCCTCCGGCGACACCGGTGGTCGGCTACCTCCCACCGTCGCCATCAGTGCGCGCCCGCTCCACTTCTCCTCCAGCTTGAGCATGCCGGGAGTGCGAGACAACACACAGTGCCCGCGCTCCGAGTCTTCAAGCTCACTCCACATCCTTCTCCGGAGACACGGTACGACGACTATCTACGACGGGGTAAATATTGCAATGGGCGAATTTGTGTGTAAAAGATCAGTGGCCGGCCGGGGTCTTTTATAGCCTTCCCACCAGCTATCCCGCCCAAAATTTCCCGCCCAAAAATTCTCGCCCAAAAATTCCCGCCAAAAAAACCATCAAAATTTCCCGCCGAAAATTTTACCACCCAAAAAATTTGCAGGTCGTGTAATAAACAAGATAAAATACTTTGAGACTAAACACATCGATGAACAAATCATACGGTTTCCCCGAGCTACAGCCCCACACTGGCTGCGATATCACATGCAGTGTGGGACTGAGCTCGGGAATCCGGATGATTTGTGTTGGACAACACGAATTAATCTGAAAAACAACTTGTGTTGAATACCTAAATATAGCTGAAACAAAACACACGGTTTCCCCTAGCTACAGCTCTACAGTGATTCACGGTCGAATGCCGTTGCATTCACTGTAGGACGTAGCTAGGGAACCTGGATGTTTTATGTTTGAGCACAAGATAGAATGTGTGAGTAACCTGTCTGTGATGTGGACTATTTATAGGCGTCGTTAGGGCTGAGAAACTGGCGCCAAAACAGCACGCGCCGGAGAGGCGAAAGAGCGGGAAAAATGCACCTTTCGCCGAGAAGGACACTCGGGCAAGTATGTCACTCGGCGAAGAATTGGCGCGGGACAAAAAAAATTCCCGCCCATGTTTTTGCCGAGTGCCGGCCACCGACAAACTCGGCGAAGATGCTTTATTTTGCGCGGCAAACTATTTTTTTTTCGCGCGTTTTCTTCGCCGAGTGCCCCCCACCGACACACTCGGCAAACATTTGCCGGGAAAGGCGGCAAATCTCAAAACTTTCCCGCGCACACTTTACCGAGCGCAGCTCTCGGCGAAGAAAAGGCCGCTCAAATTTTTTTCCTCAGCCACATCTTTGCCGGGTGCGACGGTGAAATTCACGCATCGCCGCGAAAAGGTGGGACCCAATGGCAGGCGCCACGTGGGCATCCGTTTCGCCGAGATCAGAGCATTGCCGAGAGTTTTTTGTGTTCTTCGCCGAGAGTATTTTCTTCGCCAAGGTCTTTATCCACGCAGTGCCGGCGAACGGGATGTTTGCCGAGTGCTCTCCGCTTCGCCGAGTGTTGTTTGCGCTGTGTCGGCTTAGAAGGTCGTCGCCGAGAGTCCCCGACATTTTGCACTCGGCAAAGCCGAGACCACTCGGCAGAGAGCGATTTTCCAGTAGTGCTGTATGGGAGCGACGGCCTACCCGACGCCCATATGCGCATGTCGCACCATCAAGATCTGCCCCCTCCCCTCTCCCTCATTGCGTTCATTACAGAACCTAACGCGCTCGATTGCACGCACGATCCAGCGCTCGATTGCCTACTGTCCTCAACAATCGGAGAAGATGAGCACGCCGATGCAATATCTACAGGCAATGTGGGGACTAAACCAAATGGATGGAATTTAATCCTGGATCGAGATTGACAGGAGGAATGCGTCTTGGCAAGGTACAAATGCTCTCAGTTTCCAGGTTCGACTGTCACCCTCCGCTCCGCCACCACGGCCTCGGCTCCACTTCCATACCTGGGCAGCCATCTATGTTCTCCTTTAAAACCACGGAACCACCAGGTAAGGTACAAAATTCTGAATTTCTCAGGTGTCAAACCAGTCGCACCGTCACAGAATCTCTAGACTGTCAGTACTCTGCTCGTCTGTAAAATAACGACAGCAAACAACAGTAAGACTCACTCAATACCCATTATGTTTGCTTATTCTTCAGGATGCAGCAACTTATAGATCGCAAGAGGTCTCCGTGCATAACTTATATTTGCCGATGATATGACAATTAAATCAATTTGTCCAACATCTAATTCAGGTCGCTGCATAACCTTAGCCTTTTGGCCCTGTTGCCATGGTTCGAACTGCAATTCGTGCAATCACTACTATATATAATAGCGTGAAGCGTTTACACCACTGTAGCGCTACAGCGATTTACTGTAGCAACTTTTCCAAACTTCAAATTTTTTCAAAACTACACAATTTCTAAATGCGCACATTACCGAAATTTAAATTTTATTTGCCACACAGGCGCGGCATTGCCGCGCTAAGTTCCCTAATTTGATTTGATGGAAGCAAGCAACACTGTACAAGCCCGGCTAGTCTTGTCACGCCCGAGACCAGGCTGAGGAAATATCTAACGGGGAGACGTCGCTACCAGCTTCTGCCTAGCTGAGTCAGCGAACAGCTGAGGGTACGTGGCACTTGACCATAGGCTGATTAGCAGGGACAGCTCCACGTAAGAAGATCAAGGCTGACTCATACGCGATGTGCGACGTCAGTGCATGCGCATGCATGTAGGATCCCATGCATGCAGCATATGCACTTGTAAACCAATCGATGGACATGCATACATACTACTAGTACTAGAACTAGCTAGCTTCTAATTAAATCATTGATCAAGCACCAGCAATATAATTCTCTTGGCTAACTTTATAATCATGCACATGTTCAAATCAAATTTAATACTAGCAACACATAAATAATTAGAAGCTAAAACTTAATTTACACAAATTAATTATTCTACCCAAAATTCGGGGTACCACATCCTCCCCACATTATTAGAATTTCGTCCCCGAAATTCCTCACAAAACCATACAAACAAATTTTAATTACCTTGCAAAATTTTGCTAATACATTCAAATGAATTTGTCATGCAATCAAATCACACAAATCAAACAAACATATCTAAATGTTAGATCAAGAAAACAGGCATGAATGTTAGTACAAAAACATGCACCAATGTTAGTCACAAGCAACAAACATAAAACATCAAACAATGTTAATCGCAAAACTAAACTAAAGTTCTACCCATTTATTCCCAGCGTGACCTAAATCTTGAGCTTTGATACCACTTTAACTGTCATGCCCTGAGACCCGGCTGAAGAAATATCTAACGGGGAGACGTCGCTACCAGCTTCTGCCTAGCTGAGTCAGCGAACAGCTGAGGGTACGTGGCACTTGACCATAGGCTGATTAGCAGGCACAGCTCCACCTAAGAAGATCAAGGCTGACTCATACGCGATGTGCGACGTCAGTGCATGCGCATGCATGTAGGATCCCATGCATGCAGCATATGCACTTGTAAACCAATCGATGGACATGCATACATACTACTAGTACTAGAACTAGCTAGCTTCTAATTAAATCACTGATCAAGCACCAGCAATATAATTCTCTTGGCTAACTTTATAATCATGCACATGTTCAAATCAAATTTAATACTAGCAACACATAAATAATTAGAAGCTAAAACTTAATTTACACAAATTAATTATTCTACCCAAAATTCGGGGTACCACATCCTCCCCACCTTATTAGAATTTCGTCCCCGAAATTCCTCACAAAACCATACAAACAAATTTTAATTACCTTGCAACATTTTGCTAACACATACAAATGAATTTGTCATGCAATCAAATCACACAAATCAAACAAACATATCTAAATGTTAGATCAAGAAAACAGGCATGAATGTTAGTACAAAAACATGCACCAATGTTAGTCACAAGCAACAAACATAAAACATCAAACAATGTTAATCGCAAAACTAAACTAACGTTCTACCCATTTATTCCCAGCGTGACCTAAACCTTGAGCTCTGATACCACTTTAACTGTCACGCCCCGAGACCCGGCTGAAGAAATATCTAACGGGGAGACGTCGCTACCAGCTTCTGCCTAGCTGAGGGTACGTGGCACTTAACCATAGGCTGATTAGCAGGCACAGCTCCACCTAAGAAGATCAAGGCTGACTCATATCGCGATGTGCGACGTCAGTGCATGCGCATGCATGTAGGATCCCATGCATGCAGCATATGCACTTGTAAACCAATCGATGGACATGCATACATACTACTAGTACTAGAACTAGCTAGCTTCTAATTAAATCATTGATCAAGCACCAGCTATATAATTCTCTTGGCTAACTTTATAATCATGCACATGTTCAAATCAAATTTAATACTAGCAAAACATAAATAATTAGAAGCTAAAACTTAATTTACACAAATTAATTATTCTACCCAAAATTCGGGGTACCACATCCTCCCCACCTTATTAGAATTTCGTCCCCGAAATTCCTCACAAAACCATACAAACAAATTTTAATTACCTTGCAAAATTTTGCTAATACATACAAATGAATTTGTCATGCAATCAAATCACACAAATCAAACAAACATATCTAAATGTTAGATCAAGAAAACAGGCATGAATGTTAGTACAAAAACATGCACCAATGTTAGTCACAAGCAACAAACATAAAACATCAAACAATGTTAATCGCAAAACTAAACTAACGTTCTACCCATTTATTCCCAGCGTGACCTAAATCTTGAGCTCTGATACCACTTTAACTGTCACGTCCCGAGACCCGGCTGAAGAAATATCTAACGGGGAGACGTCGCTACCAGCTTCTGCCTAGCTGAGTCAGCGAACAGCTGAGGGTACGTGGCACTTGACCATAGGCTGATTAGCAGGCACAGCTCCACGTAAGAAGATCAAGGCTGACTCATACGCGATGTGCGACGTCAATGCATGCGCATGCATGTAGGATCCCATGCATGCAGCATATGCACTTGTAAACCAATCGATGGACATGCATACATACTACTAGTACTAGAACTAGCTAGCTTCTAATTAAATCATTGATCAAGCACCAGCAATATAATTCTCTTGGCTAACTTTATAATCATGCACATGTTCAAATCAAATTTAATACTAGCAACACATAAATAATTGGAAGCTAAAACTTAATTTACACAAATTAATTATTCTACCAAAAATTCGGGGTACCACAAGTCTCCCTTCCACCTGCCACGTTAAGTTTGAAAAAGGTGATGTATATGACTTTTTTTTTAGATAAAGGACATTTTGTTACTCATTTAAGCATCTCAAGAATATCAAGTTCTTACATCCCGCACCTGCATAATTACGAGAAACCAAAAAACATAAAAGTCGGAATAAAAGGATCAACTAAGAGCTCGTAGCACAGCTAAACAACTGGAGGTCAATCCGACAATCATGTTGCCATCCATTTGGGATAAAAATATCCCTCACTGTATCCTCCAACCGTTGAAGACACCTACATTAATAGGTCTTGAAACTCCACATGTTGTAGAGATGATTATGAACCAGGCATATGCAAATACCAGTAGAGATGATTAATAACAATGGCTCACCCTTCTACGGTAAGTCTTCGACAAACTCCTATGTCCGTCAACCCACCCTCCACCATAGGGACCTGCACCAACCCTTCCTCCACCATAGGAACCTGCACGTCCATGAGCTATCACCCCCAGGCAATACATCATGCTAACCTACAGTGCGATCCACCTAACCTACCTGCCGAGAACAATGTCTCACCCTCGTACGATAAGTCTAGATTCAGTAGACACATCAAGAATAAGCCCACGTTCAATGAACCTAATTATCTCGTACTCTTCGACTCCTCTCCTTTTCCCCTCTTTATTACTACCAGGAGTGGCGTTGTTCACTCCCACTCTATTCCATCTGCTTCTCCATTCTCTCAAAGTTTACCTTGCAGCTCCATCTTGTTCTCCGTTCCGTGGTGTACTACATGGCGTCGGCGGCGGGAGAGGGGAAGAGCCGGGTGCTGGTGATCGGCGGCACGGGCTACATCGGCAGCTTCATCGTCGCCGCCAGCGCGCGCGAGGGCCACCCCACCGCCGTCCTCGTCCGCGACGCCGCGCCCGCCGACGCGGCCAAGGCCGCCAAACTCCAGGGCTTCCGCGACGCCGGCGTCACCCTCGTCAAGGTGGTTTGTTGTTCAGCTATGGTTTTTCTGCTTTCGTCATGAGATTGGGCTCGAAATGATAGCAGAAACAAAAATATTAGAAATTCCATGGATCTTCTGTAGGATTTCTACTGAGAAGTTATATTCCATAGCCATTTGAAAAGCACTAAAATCATTAATTATGCAGATGACCTCTGCTATGCATGCACATATCCAACAACAGAAAAAATGACGACCGGGTACGAGGTTTAGGGGCACGTGACGTGAGCACATATAAAGTTGTCTCTGCTTCATAAGATAGTCCTTGTGTCATTTGACAGAACAGTTAGTTGATGATGCAGCAGAGCAAGCAAACAATCTTTCATGCCATCCAAGAACAAACTAGATTTTAGATCTCTGATTGTACTTTGTTTACTAAAATAACCATCTTACGATGTAAGATTGCATAGTGATGTCTAACTTTCGTCATGCATGAAGGGTGATCTATATGACCATGAGAGCCTGGTGGCAGCCATCAAATCCGCAGATGTGGTGATCTCAGCCGTGGGTTCCTTGCAGGTAGCAGATCAAACTCGCATTATCTCGGCAATCAAGGAAGCTGGGAATGTAAAGGTGAGCTCCAAGGTCCAAACCATCAATATCGAATTACTCTGTGTCCATGAATTTCTGATGTCATTTTTTCGGTTGCAGAGATTCTTCCCCTCAGAGTTCGGCAATGATGTGGATCATGTAAATGCGGTTGAGCCTGCAAAGTCAATATATGTCATGAAAGCTCGCATAAGGCGTGCTATCGAGGCCGAAGGGATCCCCTACACATATGTCTCTTCCAACTTCTTTGCCGGCTACTTCCTACCAACCCTTGGGCAGGTTGGGGTCACTGGACCACCAACTGACAAGGTTCTCATTTTGGGTGATGGAAATGTGAAAGGTAAATCTGATCAACATGCCGTCTATTTTTAACAACATGCTTTAAATGAAAATATTCACTTTTATGTGTATATTGTCGACAATATATAGGAGTATTTTCGGCGGAGGACGACGTGGGCACGTACACTATCAAAGCCACCGATGATCCAAGAACCCTGAACAAGACCTTGTACCTAAGGCCACCAAGCAACACTCTGACCCATAACGAGCTCGTCTCGCTCTGGGAGAAGAAACATGGCAAGACGCTTGAGAGGGTGTACATCCCAGAGGACCAAGTCCTGAAGCAGATTCAAGGTGCCATATTTTTCACTTGTTCGTTTCTATTTCCTGATTCCCAGACAATTAATCCTTGTACTGAATTTTGCTCTGATCTTGCATGCGTATATATGTTTCAGAGTCTCCGGTGCCGCTGAACATAGCGCTGTCGATCAGCCACTCTGCCTGGGTGAAGGGCGACCACACCAACTTCGAGATCGAGCCATCGTTTGGAGTCGAGGCCACCGAGCTTTACCCCGACGTCAAGTACACTACCGTGGATGAATACCTCAACAGGTTCCTCTGAACTCTTCCTGACGATCGAAGAGCTGAGCTGCACGCAGACCATCTTGGAGGCCCATGGAACCTGATCGTCTGATTGCCGCTGCTATTGTATTATCCTGGTTATGATGTTAGTTTACCCTGTTTGTTTCTGTTCGTTCACTCGCCCTGTTGGCGAGTCGAGTCGCTGTGCTTCTGTTCGTTTGCTCGCCCTCTGTTGGCAAGTTGATGTCATGGGTGTGCCGTTTGCCGTCAGCTGCCTCCCCTACCTCTGCTGTTGTTCTTAGTCTGCACTGTTTGTTCATGTATCCATGTTCTAGTGTCTTGCTCGCTCGACCATGTCTTGTGTAATGTGGATTGGGAGATGCTTTTCCTCGCCGCGAAACTCCCGCCTCAATCCACCGCATTCTCTGATCACTTTCAGCTTATCTTACTCAATGATGCGATCATCAAAACAAGTAGGTGCTTCAGGCTACACCTTCAAATCGCGTACACTGGGTCTAGTAGTTCTGCTGAAGATAGAATTCAGGTAGCCTAGTAGGGTAGCTTGGCTAAAAGCGGGTGCTGCGAATAGACAATTTTTTTCATAGCAAAGCCAATGCGCACCATCGCATCGCATGAAAGTGGTTCACTAAGACGGAAGGCTCGTGGCGAGCCCGACTTTAAATTAACGAATCCATCATCGGCAATGTCATATAGTTCACGGAAAATGCTTGTGGCGAGCCTCAATCCCGTCTCCTAGCCGCTGGATTCCACAGTTGCAAGTACATGGATAGTTTGTATAGCCCGTCAGTAGGATGTGCACGGAAAATGCCCTTAATCGTGAACTTGTTCCTAGTGGTTCAAAGGGTCCAGTAGAGAGCCGCACAACAAATCCAGAGTATCCGTTTGGTTTGACCCATGTAGGTAATAAGAATTCTGTATAAGTCCGTGATGCATAAGGGATTCCACGAGCATTGGAGCAGTCCCTAACTGCACTTCACATGAACTTGGCTAGAGTACACGTGAAGAAGATGTAGTTTCTGTCTTCAAACTTCCCACATAAGGCACACGTGCCCTAGGAAGGACCATGGCTTTGCGCAATGTTATCGCTAGATGGGATTCGTTTCCTAATAGGCTACCACAGGAACACACCGATTTTTATAGGAATACTAGTCTTCCAAATATCACTGAAGTGCTTTCTAGGTGTGCCTTGGCAAATTTTGTGCTATATTGAATGGACCGAGAACCTCCCTGATGGTTCAAGCGCCCACACTATCCGATCCGGGTTCCGACTTAAGGTTGAGACCCACTATTCCTCTCATAAGGTTTTCGTGATCGATGCGCTCCACATTACCCAGAGCGCGTCCAAATAGGATTAACCACTACTCCTCGAGAAGGGCAGGCGTGATGGATATCTCGGGTTTTAAGGTCGTAATGGCAAAAAGCGTCAGAAAGATTTCTTTAAGCGTGCCCGCTCCCACCCACCACTTTAATCAGAGTCTAGTGGAGCATCCATTGTGCACCAAATGTTTAGCCCCCAAACTAAACACTAGTTTAATACGTTTAATCGACCGCCGAAATTGGGAGTCGTGGCTATGGGAGTCCACCAACATATCTTTGGTCTTCAAGTATTTGTTTCGGAGAATATCAGCCCACAAGCCCTCTTCAGCTTCCAGTTCCACTTAGCCATCAGGCATATGTTCATTAGCTTTGTGTCAATAATGCTGAGGCCTCCCACGTCCTTAGGCTTGCAAACTGCTGACCAACAAACCCAATGGTAGCCTGGTACTTGCGCTTTGCATCCGTTGGCCTCTCAAAAGAACCTGGAGCGATATTTGTCCATGGTTCGGTGGACCCCATCTCCCAGCAAGCACACCCCACATCGTGTAGTGGGAGATTCGAGAGGCATGTGTCGGTAAGGGTGAGCCGTGCCATGGAGGACATGAACATACCCATCCAAGGGTCAATTCTGTTGGCCACTTTCAGCGTAGTGGGTCCCTAGTTCCAAGCTGTCAAAGCCCGGTCGCTAATCGGCAGACCGAGATAAGTGAAAGGGAGGGAGCCATGCTTACAATTTACTATTCCCTGGAGATCGATGTGTGACATCGCCCCCTGTACAAGGTGATCTCGGCGCCTCTGCTTGGCAACGGCGCGTGATGTGGGTTCTGGACGGATGCCTGGCTCCCCACCGGCACAATATACAACTCCACGCTGGCGCTCTTCTCGCACACCACTGATGTTCACGCCTCCGTGGCTACGGTTGCTCGTGGCGGTCTCGACTCCGCGCTGGTCCGTCGCATTACCCCGGTCGCCACGCGTGAGCGTGACGTGGTTGATGCCGCCCTCTAGCTCTCCAACAACACCGACGCTCGGGTGCTGACGCAATGCACGGCGCTGAACGACACGGTTTCGTTCGGCAGAGCTCTACTGCTTTGTCTGCTTCGGCGGGGTGGCGGCGCCCTTCGCCATCTTCATCCGGGACAGCTTCGCTCCCTCGCGCGTCAAGTTCTTCGGGTGGCTCCTCTTTCGTGGCCGGATTCAGACTTTTGTCCATGTGTTGAATATCGGAATGAGAAGGATCACACTTCCTCAAGAGTCATTCAGAGCCACCTGCTTCGGTCCGGTTTCATGTCCGGCTATAATGTTTGGACCAAGCATGGAGAAAGAGGGGTTCCGATGGAAGACATCGATGAAGAAGAGAACAATGATGACAACTACCGATCTATGTTCCCTAAATAAGCTGATACCGAAATGGAAGACAATGAAGAAGAAGAGGGTGAAGAACGGGCACCAGATGAGCCCGCTGATGATCTTGGTCGGGTCATTTCTGATGCAAGGTGAGGCTGCGACACGGAAAAGGAGAGGTTGCAGTTCGAGCAGATGTTACAAGACCACAACAAATTGTTGTACCCAACTTGTGAAGATGGCCAGAAGAAGCTAGGTAGCACACTGGAATTGCTGAAGTGGAAGGCAGAGACCGGTGTGACTGACTCGGCATTTGAAAAGTTGCTGGTATTAACGAAGAAGATGCTTCCAAGAAAGAACGAATTGCCCGCCAGCACGTACGAAGCAAAAAACTTGTCTGCCCTCTAGGATTAGACGTGCAGAAGATACATACATGCCCTAATGACTGCATCCTCTACCGCGGTGAGAAGTACGAGAATATGGATAAATGCCCGGTATGCACTGCATCGCGATATAAGATCAGAAAAGATGACCCTGATGATATTGAGGGCGAGCCACCCAGGAAGAGGGTTCCTGCCAAGGTGATGTGGTATGCTCCTATAATATCACGGTTGAAACGTTTGTTCAGAAACAAAGAATATGCCAAGTTGTTGCGATGGCACATGGAAGACCGTAAAAAAGACGAGATGTTGAGGCACCCGCTGATGGTCGGTAGTGGAGAAAAATCGAGAGAGACTTCCCGGACTTTGCAGGTGACGCAAGGAACTTATGTTTTGGTCTAAGTACAATGGCATGAATCCTTTTGGGGAGCAGAGCTGCAGTCACAGCACCTGACCCGTGTATCTACAACCTTCCTCCTTGGTTGTGCATGAAGCGGAAGTTCATTATGATGCCAGTGCTCATCCAAGGCCCGAAGCAACCCGGCAACGACATTGATGTGTACCTAAGGTCATTAGTTGATGAACTTTTGCAGTTGTGGGCCGAACCAGGTGTACGTGTTTGGGATGAGCACAAACAGGAGAAATTTGACCTACGAGCGTTACTGTTCGTAACCATCAATGATTGGCTTGCTCTTAGTAACATTTCAGGACAGATGAACAAAGGATACAATGCATGCACGCACTGTCTAGATGAGACTGAAAGTATATATCTGGATAAATGTAGGAAGAATGTGTACCCGTACAATCGTCGGGGCGTTGTTTCTTTCTGGTAAAATCGATAGATAGCCGGGTACTTGTTGTGTCTAATATAGGCTACAGGGTTTGTTTTGCTGTTTGAATCGGATCAGGAGCCTGGGCTCATTTCGTGCTTGAAATGGAGAGCGACAGAATTCCTGTCCGTACCTATCTCAGAACGACAAGTTCCTATCTCAGAATGATAAGTTTGTGGCCCGATTATTTTCCGATTAGAACTGCAAATCGAGCCTGTTAGGCAAACCTGGCTGATGTTCCCGTAAAGAAATATGGGTAGCAAAAGCTTCAGTAAATTCTCCTCTTCCGGATTTCTTTTCAGCAAAGCAGCAAGGGTGGTTACCATTCACTAAAACCGAACCTATGCAATGAATTGTGTGTTCAGAGCTTCAGTTATTCATTTTCTCTTCTTTATTTCCTACAGTTGTAAGATAATGGAATTCAGTGCTGTTAAGCAAACAAGTCTCTGTTCGAGCATTTCGATTTGACTTGTTCCATGTAACAAAACAGGTGGACTTTCCGGGTATGATTAGTACTCCTGATCATATGATATTATCAGTTTTGGTACTGGTAAGGTTGAAATACATAAGTATTTTTTTCTTGGTCAACAATAGCAAGCTCGATGAGCAAGGGTTTGTTTTGCTGTTTGAATCGGATCAGGCAGCCTCAAGGCCGCCGCGACTGCAGTACTTGAGAAACGACCACATATGTACGACAGAAAACTTGAACATCAAATAGCTCAAGGACATGCAAGTTCTTAAATGAACCAAGGGCAAGCAAATAAAATAATTACATATATAGAACTGTATTACGCTCACGTATCTCCATATATAGAGAGAGGGGGGTTGGAAAAAAGAACGTGATGGCATAGTAATCCACTTGATGTGAAGTAGCTGTTTTTTTTTTTGAGAAACACGGTACAGACGCAGACGCTCACAAACACGCACGTACAAACACCCCCTATGAACGCACGCACGCAAACCCTACCCCTATGAGCACCTCCGAGAGACTGGTCTGGCAGATCTTGAGGTTGACGAAGTCACCACGGGCGCCTCGCTGTTGACGGGCACGTCACCTACCACTGAAAGCATAGCGCCGGTTAAATCCTGGAAAATACAGGAAAATGCGAGCACCCATGCCAAGTCTGGGACTTGAACCTGGGTGAGCCGGTTCCACCACAAGGAACCAAACCAGCTGAGCTAGGAGCTACTTCAGCTTCTAGAGTGAAGTAGCTAGTTTTGGACGAAAAGCGAATTACAATATTGTATAGTTTTGGACAAAAAGCGAATCACAACATTGTATAAACTAATACAGCCTATAGGAGCATGCAGGCAGATGTGGAGCAGTAGCTGGAGATAAAATTGGAAATGCATTTTCTTTAGTGGTCTTGGTTGCCTTGTATTTCTTAGATCTTCACAATCATATTTGCTTGAATTTTCCTGATGCAGTTTATGAATTCCAGGACACCAGCAGGCATGTTGTCTTCACATTGATTCTCCTTGAATGTTATTAGTTGTCCCAAAATTTGTTTCCTTAGATCGTATCCATCCTATACATTCATAAATATAAGATTAGCATCATATGTGTTAAAAATATAATGGTTTAGATCTTATGATATTTACCTTTAAAAGTGGCAAATGCACCTTTTCGTCATCCCATGTGGACATGAATAGCGTAACAAGATAACCAGATAATTCACTATATTAGATTTAGATTAGTAATCAAGGCTACAAATATATATTGTACATATTCAGTAAAGAAAATACTTATTCTACATTACCTCTTGTGACCCGCAATATCATGTACTATTTTTTGTTTCCATAGGAAAATATTCTCGTTCCATGTAGACCCAGGGCATGCCTTTGACATGGCTTTCGGTAAGTGTTCCGCAATCCATAAAAGTCTGTGCACATATTTTGCTTGGGGGTTGAGTTTGTAGATTGGATCAATAGGAGTAGGGTCCAAAATGTAGACAGTTCTTGTATCTTTGTCCAATATGAATAGAATAAATACACGGCCGGATTGTATTGGAATATGAATCTGAAATAGGTTAGATATTAGATGTATGAAAAACAATAATTCGGGTGACGTATGAAAAAAAAATTGCGGTGGTATTTGTGAGGAAGAAGCTATCTTACTGATCTGCATGACGAAACGCTATACTTGATACCAGGCCAGCTGCGGACGGAATATGCTAGTTGTTTCACATCTAATTTTTTTCGGTAGCTTGGATGTCGTCCAAAATCAGTAATCATCTAGGATATTATAACATAAGTGTTTAGAAGGTGATTAAAAGAATTAGTACACAAAAATATGCTTTGAATGTAAGAACATACCCAAAATTGCAAGTCAAGATAATGTTTTGATATCAGTCCTCTCCTTTTTTTAATCATTTGGATGTCGTCAAACATAATCTTCCGGACAACCAAATTAAAACAATCGCGGTCCATGGGTAACTCGTCCTTTAGCATTTCTTGTATTTTTTTTTGAGAGTCAAGCTAATGGGATAGGGTATAGAGCTTTGTATCCAGACTTCCTGTAAATAAATATCAAAGAAAATAAGATAATGTATGTTTACAATTTTAAAATAGATTATATACAATATAAAATATTTAATGGCTTATTCTAAATATTCTGCAGAATTGATTGATTTGATGTAGTTGCATAGTCCACCAACTAACTCATGTAGGCTCAGGTTAGAAAGAACAGATACCAGCGATTTGTATTTGTTTTCAACAGATAAGGAGTTCAACTCTTTTGACTGATTATTCTCAAATGGCTTGTTGGACATCCTAAAATAATTTGGATCTCCCACTGTGTCAACAGTTTCAATCGGCTTGTCTGACACCATAAAATCATTTGGATCTCCCACGGTGTCATCAATTTCAATCATTGTAGTGGATGGTGCCTCGTTTGTTTTCCAACATAAGAGTATTGCAGCTAAGTTATACCTAAAATCCATAATCATTTCCTGCGAATGACCAACAAATATTAGCATATGAACAATTTGAATGAAATGAACTATATATATTTATCAAACTAAATAGTTATTTACCTGTGTAATCGGACTGGATAGTGTATGTCCGTTCCAATATTCCATGAATTTAAGCATAAATAGACCACAAGATGAACTACATAATTGAAACAAAACTGAGTACTCTACATAAATCATAATCATAATATTTATTATATTAAAAATATGTATTCTATATACCTATCATTCTGGATTTTCGTTTGTAGTTGCTCCGTAATCTTCCATTTAGTAATATCAAAGTCATCCCTATTACTCAAATTTTCTTGACTTTTAAGAATGTCCAAATGATATTGTAGTCCTCTCAGCTGTAAAATGATTAGTGATAAGAAAATGATACACAAAAGCGGTGGATTGTTTGACAACATTTTATTAAAAAAATTATGAATGCTCTACTAACTAACCATAGTAGTGAGGTCAGCTCGATTATGCTTCCAACACAATGAGTCGAGGACTTGTATCTCGTGCTTTTCAACATTAATGGAAGCTAAATACCAATGCGAGTCCTCGATATTGATTGGCAGATGAATCTATAGTCTAGACAATGCGTTATTTGTGGATATGTAAAACTACATTTTGACAAATAAGGACAAGGATATTACCATGTCATAGTTGAGATAGTTTTTGACAACTTTTGTTGTCATAGAGGTAGGGCCGTGTATTCCAATTTCCCCATCCCTTTTTAGAAGTCTGGTAATAAAGGGATTCTCAAAATACACTTTGGGATCATTCTGATTTTGCACGCATAGTTGGTCCTTCATACAACATATGTATGCACTGATTACCTATAAAAATATTTAAAAATACATTACTAACGAATATTAATAATCAGAAACTATTTCATTGTTAGTAAGGGTTACTTACTTGATCATCTAGCCATCCATTTTTATCTAGCAGGCACACCAAATTGCGTTGTTTGACAGATATTTCATCTATAGTCACCAATATATCTTCTTTCTTAGAAGTTTCTATAATATAATGAGCAAAATCATCCAGCTGGGTCAATCCATAATCTGCAAAAAAAATTAAATCAAGCATATGTTGAATAAATAATGAATTTAATAACTTTTGCCTTATATGTTCAATAATAAGTGAATAATGTACCTTGTGGGAGGTAGTCATATGTTACATCATTTTGTGTATGTTTTGATTCATCTGATATCTTATCATCATCCTCTGAAACTGTTTGCTTCTCAACATCTTCATGTGATTTCTTATCATCATCCTCTGAAACGGTTTCCTTATCACCAGCTTCTAAAACTCTTTCTTCATTCACCAATTGAGAAACTGGAGATAAAGTCGACATGGTTGGTGATGGAGCTGATGGCATATTCGATTCTAAAACTGTTTGCTTATCACAATCTTCTGCAATTATTTCTTCATTCGTCATGGTTGGTGACAGAGCTGATTCAGTACATTCAGAAACCAGGGATGATGTGGAGATGGTAGGTGGTGGCAATGGATCATCCAAATCACTTGATTCCGAGCATTTTGTTTTCTTAAAAGGTCGGTTATCAAAATCTTCAACAATGGATGATGCAACTTTGTTATCCATTTTTTGCAATCATAAAAAAACAAAGTTAACCAACCAAACCAGGTTTACTCCTACTCCAAACCAAAAAAGATCAAAGCGAATTTGAGAGAGGACAATACATAGATAATTAAAAAGGAAAATTGGTTGTAGTCAAGTGATTCTAAATCTTATAACTGATCTCTTTTAAAAAAAACTGCTATCTGTTTTCAATTTATTTGTGTAACCAAAGGACCTCCGAAATATTTGCAAGTTTGGCACAAGCGAGTTACAACTATTCTTGACAATAGCTAAAAACTGAATCTCCGGTGTTCTTATAAAGCACAAGATGCACTGATGGTGGAGCTACCAAATGTTCAAGGAAGTCAGCTGAAGCCTAGATAGGTAAAGATTAAATTCATAATTCACCGTCTAGACCGTTTAATTCACATAGAAATTCAGAAAAGAGGCTCAACATCCTTAATAAGGGGAAACGAAAATTCATATCCGGGTGGTTCATCTACAGGTTGTGCAGAAACCAATGTTACATGAAGACTGACAGATTCGTGCGGGTTGAAGGAAGGAAGAGTTGTACCTGTACCTTGGGTTGGCGAGACTGTCGATCTTTGGGTTGGCGAGACTGTCGATCTTGGATAGAAAGTCGGGCGTGGCAATGTCCATCTTGGACGAAAATTCGGGCGTGGCAATTTCGAGCTGTGGTTTCGATTGAGGTGTCGATCTTGGACGAAATTCAGGCGTGGCGATTTCGATTTGTGGTTTCAATCGAGGGACTGGAGTCCTTTTTATGCGGCGACCCATGGCCCCGTTGTCGACTACGGTCCGTGTAGGATCGGGTGTCGGAGCGGTTGAGCACAGTCCGTGTCGGAGCAGAGTTCTTAACTATCGCCAGCTTGACTGGGCGCTGAAGTCGTCGAGGGAGCGCGACTGGGCGCCGCGCGCCGCCGGAGAGTGACGGGTGCGCGGGGCGACTGGGCGCCGCTGAAGTCTTCGAGGGAGCGCGACTGGGCGCCGCGCGCCGCAGGCGAGGGGAACAGGACGGCGAGGGGGCCGTTGAATTCGTCGAGGGAGCGCGACGCCGCCGGCGAGGGGAACAGGACGGCGAGGGGGCCGCTGAAGTCGTCGAGGGAGCGCGACGCCGCCGGCGAGGGGAACAGGACGGCGAGGGGGCGGCGGCCAAGAAACTGGCTTGGCTTCCCGACGTTGACCTGTCGGCAAAGTTAAAACAAAATAACGTTTCGCGTGGATTGTGTTGAGGTGCTCAACACCGAACGTGCAATCTCAGCCTTTGATCAAATATTGGACGCATACGATTTAATGTATCCGGCATATGTTTGCTCTTTTAATAGTAGTATAGATACAACATCTGTCCCACAATATAAAACATTTTGACGAACTAAAACATTAAGCATACTCCCTTTGTTTCTAAATATAACATGTTTTAGGCATTTTGGACCCACGTATATCTAGACGTGTTTTAGTGCGTACATTCATGTGACACTAAAACGTGTCTAGATAATGTGGATAACTCTCCAGTATCTTCGTGAGAAAAGGAAGATCTCGAAATTGCAGCTTCCAAGAGAGTGCTTGATATACCGACATCAGGAGATGCATGTAATCCTGAATGTAATGGGAATTGATTCGACAAATTTTCCCAGAAGTCCATAAATGAGCAGAGAGACAAAAGAGAGAAAAAAGTCAGACCTCGATAGGCAGGTTAACTAAAGCAGAGCATCTCCACATAAGTGCCCAAGCATTCCCAGGACTGTATTCCTTACATTGCACTTTTCAGGCATTTTGATGAACCGATCCAGCACAACAAAGCATTATAATCCTGAAATCGTCAATCAAAGGTACCAAACATAGAAACTCTCCAGGTCTCTACTTGCTCATTTAATATAGCAGAATTTTTTAATACCAATATATATACGAATATTCCTACATGTTGAATGCCATCTTATTATGATTATTATTATTGATCTTGCCAGTTAATGGCGGGTCGGGACTACATCTTGATTTGCTCGGGGGCCATTGGTAAGGGCAATGATTGCTTATTATACGGGCATACACTCCTGCAATCATCTATATTTTTCCAGCAGTGTCTACCAGGCCACATTGTTGCACAACACCAACAGGTGTCGCCATCACATTTATTCCTCACTCACAATATTATCGGAGGACCAGTGTATTCTTCAGTACCTTTGATCTCTTCTAGCTGGCGACCACGTGATCTCTCAATCGATAAGAAAGCACATACAAAGAAATATTAGAAAAATAATCTAGAGGCCTCTCAGATGAGGAGCGTGCTTTGCGCAGTAAGTTGAAAGATAGATTGTTGGGAATTGCTGCGATCGACAAAAGCAGGTGGAGGCAGAGATCAAGGATCACGTGGCTGAGAGAAGGGGATGCTAGCACGAAGCTTTTCCACTTGAGGGCCAATGGCAGGCGAAGGAAGAACCACATTCCATCTCTGTTGGGTAGCACCGGCCCGGTTGTTGATCATAATCAAAAAGCTGACATTCTGTTTCAACACTACAAGAGTTTGATGGGCACTGCCTTGACTCCTTCTGTGGATCTCAACTGGCTGCGCTTCGACTGCCTTCTGTTGATCTTGGGCACCTCGAGGGAGCTTTCTCTATGCAGGAGCTGAAAGAGGCTGTTGATGATATTCATGGCGAAAAGGCTCCTGGCCCTGATGGCTTCATTGGTGATTTCTATAAGAAATGCTGGAGCATAATTTCTGCTGACCTGCTGGCTGCTTTGAACCAACTGCATGCTCTGAAAGGGGACCAGTGGCACTTGCTTAACACTGCCAATATCGTGTTGCTGCCTAAGAAAAATGACGCTGCAGATGCTAAAGATTATCGCCCCATTAGTCTCATGCATAGTGCCTCCAAGATACTTTGCAAGATACTGGCGAGGCGACTGGCACCTAAGATGAAGAAGCTGGTATCGGCAGGGCAGAGTGCTTTTATTAGAGGGAGATCGATTCAAGACAATTTTCTCTATGTCAAGAATGTGATTAAAGAAGCTCATGTTAAGAAGTCCCCTCTCTTCTTCCTCAAGTTAGATATTGCCAAGGCTTTCGACACTTTGGACTGGGGATTCTTGATTAGGGTCATGACGCACATGGGTTTCGGTGCTCGCTGGAGAAATTTGGTATCGCTGGTATTGGGGTCTGCTTCCTCGCGCATTTTGCTTAATGGGAGGCCTGGTACCCCCCCTTTGGCATCGCCGGGGTGTGAGGCAAGGGGACCCCCTGTCCCCTTTGCTCTTTGACCTGGCCATGGAGCCTCTCCAAAAGTTGTTTGACAACGCTACTGATCAACTTGTTCTAACTTCTTTAAAGCTCAGAAATGCAAGGCTTCGTGCTAGCTTCTATGCTGATGACGCTGCTTTATTTGTCAACCCAGTTCAACAAGACATTACAGCGGTACAAAGAATCCTCACCTTATTTGGAGATGTCTCTGGGCTTAGGACCAGTTTCAATAAATGTGTGGCATATCCTATTGCTTGCCATGAGGTGGTTTTGTCTGATGTTCTTCATGAGTTTGGAGGTGGGCTGGTGAAAGAACGAGGATGTCGCCTAGAGGGGGGGGGGGTGAATAGGCGTTTTAAAATAATTACGGTTTAGGCTTGAATAAATGCGGAATAAAACTAGCGTTTAATTTATCAAGCACAAAACCTAAACAAGCTAGGTTCACCTATGTGCACCAACAACTTATGCTAAGCAAGAATAACAACTAAGTGATAGCAATATAGATAACTTCAAGCTCGGTGGCTATCACAAAGGTAAATGCATAAGTAAAGGGTTTGGGTATAGAAGTAACCGCAAAGTGGACACGAGGAGATGTTTCCCGTAGTTCCTTCCCAATGGAAGTACGTCTACGTTGGAGGGGTGTGGAGCCACCTAGGCGCTCCAATAGCATGGATGTGCTCACCCTATTCTCCGTGAGCTTCACCCGTGAGGGATTGGCTCGTTCCACTATGAGGTCGACTTGAAGGCGTTGACCAAACCGATACACAAAGGTCGGGGAACTCCACAATGAGTTGGAGCCTCCCAACAATGCCTCGGACTTCCTCCGAGACTCACAAAGGCACCTAGGGTTACAAGCAACCCAAGATGCAAGGAGAACCACAAAGAGTAATGAGCTTCTCAAACTTCAACTCCACGAATCACCGTGGAGAACTCAAACCAATGCACCTAATGCAATGGCAAGAACACAAGAAGTGCTCAAAGCAATTCACTCTCAAATCCCACCAAAGCAACTAATGCTATGGAGGAAGATGAGAGGAAGAGCAAGGAAGAACACAAAATCCTTCCAAGATCTAGATCCAAAGGCTTCCCTTCACTTAGAGGAGAGATTGATTGGTGGAGTGGTGGATCTAGATCTCCTCTCTCTTTTCCCTCTAATTGGAGGCAAGAATCATGGAGGGATGGAGAGAAGGCAAGCTCCAAAAGGTCAACAATGGTGGGGGAAAACTTGCTCAAGAGATGGATAACCATTGGGGAAGAAGACCCTTTAAATAGGTCATCCCAAGATCCAACCGTTGGGTGCAGATTCGCGCCGGGGCGGTACTACCGCCCCCCTAAAAAGTTAGGACAAGGAAACGGGCAGAAAACGTGCTCCAGGTAGCGGTACTACCGCCCCGGGCAGCGATACTACCGCCCCGGGAGGGTAGAACACTTAAACAGGATGAAAACGGGCTCCAGGTAGCGGTACTACCGCCCCGGGAAGCGGTACTACCGCCCCGGGAAGTTAGAACACTTAAACAGGCTGAAAACGGGCTCCAGGTAGCGGTACTACCGCCCCGGGCAGCGGTACTACCGCCCGGGCGGAACTACCGCTTCCGGTACCGCTGAAAACGGGCCTCTGTTAGCCCTGGCGGTACCTCGGGCGGTACCGCGGCGGTACTACCGCCCCATGTAAAACAGCAGAACACCAAACACCAAAACGGCAATAACTTTTGCATCCGGACTCCGTTTTTTATGATCTTTGGCTCGTTGGAATCACAACGAGCTCATCAAGAATATAAAGAGAAACATCATTGTCCAACAATGAATCATAAAACCAAATGTGGAAAGGTTAAACCTCTCGAAAATAGAACAACCGTAAAACCTCTCAACACCAAAAACGCTATAAGTTTTCCATACGAAATCCGTTTTTGATGAACTTGAGCTTGCCGTGAAGATCATGACAAGCTCTAAAACCACACAAGGAGCAAAGCCAATAAGAACCAAGAAAGATGATGCCAAGTATGCAAAGGTTTGAGCTCTCTCCGAACGATACGATCAAGTTACTCATTCGAGAGCCCCTGTTGAAAGTGTGGCATCTATCCTATAATCCGGTCTCTCACTAACACCATGAGACCGGTAAAATAGAAACCCTATCAAGGTCATACCTTTGCCTTGCGCGATCCACTTGAGCTAGATGATGACGATCTTGATCACCTCAAGTTGGATCACCTTTCTTGATTGCGCTCCGCTTGATGAAGACTTGTGAATTGTTCCCCCATACACAATATGGGAGAGCCGCTTTTAGGAACATCTTCACTTGGCCATTATCTTGATGACGACCACCGCTTGACGTCATCCGCCATGGGCTATATGGAATCTTCCTTTTGATGCACGCCCATGGGAAGATACCTAACCCCACATAGATACTCCACACACATATATATGGGTTAGTTCACAAAGCTATATAGACAATTGCTTACCATACCATTGGATCACAAGATCCCACATGGTACAACATGTAGCTTTATGTGTTGATCACTTGAATCCACTCTTTGCACTTAGCCTTGATCAACTTGTATCTTTCCTTCTCTCTTCACAAGGATGATGTCTTGAAGGTGAACATGAATATCCACGCCATCATATTCTTCAAGATGCTTGTAATATGCTCAACTCTACACATGACCATTCTTCATATAAACTCTTTAATAGGATCTTGGTCATCTTATAATCTTCTAGAGTCCAACACATGAACTCCAACATTTTCCTATGGACAAGATCTAAGGATATATCAATGCAAACATTAGTCCATAAGGATTGTCATTAATTACCAAAACCACGCATGGGGCAACACATGCACTTTCAATCTCCCCCATTTTGGTAATTGATGACAATCCCTTTACGAGGGTTTATATAATGAATTAAGCAACCATGCACAACAAAGAGCAAGGATGCAAGAGCATGAAAGCCAAATGCTTAAGAACAAACTAAAGCATAAAACCAAATTCCCTTAAACCCTCTAAACTTCTCCCCCATTGGCAACGATTGCCGAAATGGGAGGAAAAATTTACAAGGCCAATATAGTAAGAGCTCCCCCATAATGTGTGCATTTCTGAAAAAAGAGTGAAATCAAATGCACATATCCAATGACGAATAGTTGGGTGGAGATCAAACTATATTGAGGATCCAATGATTGCAAAAGGAAATCAAGTTGAAAGATACTTCGACAAAGGAAGTATCCAATCAAAGGATCCGAAAAACCAATTGAACATACGAAAAAATTATGATAAGATCAACTAAGTGTTCTAAACATCAAGAGGGAACTCCCCAAGGTACGTGCACAATAAGGATTTGTATTGTAATATAGTGTGCACAACATGGAATCCTCACTCCCCCATAATCCTTTGAAACACAAAACAAGTGCAAGAGAGAATGTAAATAAAACAAGGCATAACACTTGCAACAAAACATATGGTTGAGCATCAAAATAGAAGACCGACAAAATATTCAAATGCGAGAACATTTAAAATATTTTGACTCAACCAAATGATGCGTGTGACATAGCAAAGCCTTTTTATGAGAGTACATCATAGGTGAGCATTAAGCATCACCATAGTCTCAAAGGAATGATAAGCAAGGAGCAAAGCATGTCGTTTCAACACACACAACCGACAAAAAAATGAGTGCACAAGATCCAATAAAATAAGGCAAGCACTCATAAGGCAAATATTTTCCGGAGCCACCAAAAGATCCATAAAACATAAAAGAGGTGGACACCAAGGAAATAGGATATCAATTTGCGATGTAACATTTCTCATGTGTAGATTTCTAAGTAGATAAAAATCATATGATATACATCCACAAAGAAACATGTACACACGAATAGTTACTAAAGAGAAGAACATGATACCCAAGAGGAAGTCATATATACATCATTAAGATCTTTGCTTAAAAGCATAGCACATAGCTCAAATTTATCTTAAAGGATGTAAATAGACTTCCAACACAAACGCATCAAAGGCACCACAAATATCCACAAGGGAAAAGTGATAGTTGGGATGCTTTGAGAAGGGAAACAAGTATCACAAGGAACACAAGAAATCATGCCAAGATGCAACCTACACAAGGTTGAATGCAAGAAAAGTATGCATGAGGTAGATACTTGTTACCGAGATGGCATTGGTGATGTAGAAGATTTAGCAATCACGATCATCATAGCTTGGCTTCAATAAGCACATGGTGAGAGCACCTTCCTTATGAAAGAGACAAGGCATCCAATGCATCTCCGAAGTACCTAAAACACAATTCAAGTACAAAATGGTCCCCAAACATATTGGGTCCGAAGTAGTTAGGAAATTACAATTGAAAGGATCGTATGGCCACCTAGAGGGGGGTGAATAGGTGCTACTCCAATTTTAATTCTTTTTCGATTAAGGCTTGACGAAAAGGTAAATTCTCTAGATATGCAACTATGGTGAATTTACCTATATGACAAGTTAAGTCTAAACAAGATAAGATACAAGTAGTAAATAACTAGAAAGGATTAACCGATAGGAAAGCACGCGGAGACAAGGATGTATTCCGAGTTCCTCCCTTTTAGGGGAGTACGTCTCGTTGGAGGGGTGTGAGCTTCAAACTCAAGATGCCACAAAAGGCTTCACCCTATTCTCCGATGAACCTCGCACAAAAGCTCGGTCCACCTTTCTTTATCGGAATCCTCCAAAGTGGAATCCGGAGCACAAAAGCTCGTTACAACAACTTGAGGCTCAACCCACAAAAGGATTGGGGGCTCTCAATCACCAACAACACCTGCTACACAAAAGTAACAAGCAAGTGAGAACAACAAGATGCCTAGGTTTTCCTAGTGGAAACCCTAGGCTCGAATCCCTCAAGTGAATGAAGGGGAAATGAAGAACGATTTGGTGAAGTAGTAGATCCGGGCCTTCTCCTTCAATCCTCCAAGTATGAGTGAGTTTGGGTGGAGGGATTGGGAGATCTAAGAAATCTTGAGCTTGCAACAATGGTGTTTTTCTTGTAGAGGCGAGCTCCCAAGCAAGAGGTAGGTGAAGGGCATTATATAGCCCTTCCAATTTTTGGCCGTTGGAGCCCTTTTTCCCGAGCCAGCGGTAGTACCGCTGCTCCGGGCGGTACTACCGCTGGCGCCTTCTGCGCTGTGGTCAAAGCTGCACGCTGACTGTGCATTTGGAACTTACTGAGCGGTACTACCGCCCAAGTCGCCGGTAGTACCGCACATGGCCATCTGAAACTCCATTTGGCGGTACTGCGAGCGGTACTGCCGCCGTGGTGGTCAAACCAACGCTGACCACCATGAGCCAGCGGTACTACCGCCCGTAGTACCGCTGGTACTGCCGCACATGGGCGCCCGAACCCCATTTCAGCGGTACTGCGAGCGGTACTGCCGCGCCCCTGTAAACCAGGATGGCACAGCGGTACTACCGCCCGAAGGGGCGGTACTACCGCCCAAGGACAGTAAACACTCGATTTCTTCCTTTTCTTGATGCGAGATCAATGGCAATGTTTGCATAAACCTGATCACACTTAAACAAGGGGTTAGAGACACATGTTGTATTGTCAACATCACCAAAACACGAGTAAGAGCAATTCATGCTCTTTCAATCTCCCCCTTTTTGGTGGATGATGACAATACAACAATTTGTAAAAATTTAGACAGAGCTCCCCCTAAATGTGTGCATATTAACGGATAGCTTTTGAATGCTCAAATGCACAACAAATAGGATCAACACCCCTAAATGTGTGCATATTAACGGATAGCTTTTGAATGCTCAAATGCACAACAAATAGGATCAACACTCCCCCTAACTTTTACAAACTGTGCAAGATAACATATAGATCATATCACAACATAAGCATGGGAATAAAGTTTAAAGTTCAACATGTCTTACACCATGCATAACAAACGAGGTTCACAACATAAAAACGACAAATAACCAAGTTCACAAGCGCATAAACAAACCAATCAAGAAGAGCGCAACACTTGTGACTTTCCCATGCAAAACCCACGAAGACCTAATAGATATTTCTCCCCCTTTGGCATCAAGACACCAAAAAGGAGAGAAACCGATGCTAACGTCCCGGGTTTACTCATTGCTTGGGGGGCGAGGGCGACGACGAGAGGACACTTCTTCTTCATCACCATCATAGTCCGACCAAGAGAAGATTTCGCCTTGAGAGTTCTTTGCTTGCCACTCTTCATAAGTTGGAATGTTCTTCTCCGAGCCGGAAGCAACTTGTTCACCTAGAGCACGGCGATGTTGAATGTCGAGTTGACGAGCACGCTTCTCTTTGTCTTCACGTTCCCATGCCCTCTTCTCAATAGCCTTGGACAAACCAAACACTTTCTTCATTTGACGAGCCATCCAAGTGAAGCCACTCTCCTTGGCAGCCCGAGAGGGACCTTCATCACCTACAACTTCCTTGTCCTTGCCCCTAGTAGTTTTGGTACCCTTGGTATCCTTGACCTTCTCCGTATGATCTTTGACACGGAGTTGCTTGGGCTTGTGGATGATCCAAGTGTTGTGGTCACTAAGACCCTCAGAGGGATGCTCGTTGGCCCACTTCCAAAGGATAATCTTCATGATGAGGGGGCCGAAGCAAGCATTCTTCTTGAAAATGGTGACGTTCCAAATCTCATTCCAAAGATAATCCATAACATCCAGTTTCTTCCCTTTGGTTTTCATACGATGAGTCATGACCATCAAGGTAACTAGGTAGCTGTGAATTTGATCCAAATTTCCAACCTTGGGATTGATGGTTTCCCGGTAAATGCGATGCATGATCTCATACGGAGGGTAAAGAGCATCCGAGTTGCCAACTGTGTACTTCTTCCAAAAATAGAGGGGAACAAGATCATCCTTGGGCAAAGGCTTTGGATTGAGGTGAACCCGGAAGTACTTCTTATCAAGAGCATCGGTCCAATGGGGACCAAAATCTTCATATCCAAGCATGGATCCAATATCACTCCAAAGAGCGGTGAGCTGCTTGTCTTTCGACATCCAAGTGATGTAGCGGGGCTCCTCGGTGCCAAAATAGACGGTGGCGAGGAATTGGCAAACTAGAGCTTCATCATAATTTTGTTGGAGAGTGATGAAAGGAACAATCCCAAACTCATGGCACATAGACAATGCTTCTCCAAAGTATTCGGGCTTTCTCTCCATGTGAGGGATATCAATGTACCTCAGCTCTAGCACATTGTCATTGGGCTTGCGATAAAGTATCTCATTGTAGCACTCCTCTTGAAAACGGGTATGGAAGAAGGGATTGGTGCCCCGAAACTGAGGAGTCAAATTTACTCGATCAACTGCATATGGATCTCTTTTCCTCATGGAAGTGTAATCTTTGTCAGACATCCACTCGCTGTCAAGTGCTTGTTCTTGTTGGCAGCAGCTTTCTTCTTCGGAGCAGCCTTCTTGCTCTTGGTGACCGAGGGACCATACACTTCTTCCATTGTGGGATCAAACTCCTCGTCCATCTCGTCAACCCTAGGTTTCTTTCCCCGAGTCTTAGAACCACTCGAACCACCTGTGAATAGCATGGGGTAGGAAAGCATGGAGATGAGAAACACACAAATATTTCATGGTAGAAAAACCAAGAACACGAGTGAACATAACTTGGAGGAAACAAATGCTAGGTGGGAGTACAACATCTAGGAAGGTTGGATTTGGCACAAGATGGTGATACATTCACAGAGGAACATGAAAAACATCCATAGTCATATCCAACAAATCTAGATGGAGAACTACAAAACTAGCCATAGATTCTTCACAAGATTCATACACAGGGTTCTAGGCATCCTAGATTGCATCTCTACCACACCAATTTGTCAAGAACACCACGAGGAAAGCAATCTAGTCATCTCCATCCATCAACTAGATGAGAGAGAGGGAGAGAGCTTACCGGTGCTCATGGCAGAGGATCGAGGGAGGGAGAGATGCCCGAGAGGTCCCGGGGCCGGGGGTGCAAGAACCACGGCCGGGGGAGCTCGGTCCCGGCGGAGAGGATGGCCGGCGGCGGCGGATTCACAGGAGGAGAGAGAGGGGCGGATGGGGAAAATGAAGGATTGACTTTCACCCATCCGCCCGTGCCCTTATCCTGGAAAAATCCGCACGAGCGGTACTACCGCTCGATCCAGCGGTAGTACCGCCCCCGATTCCTGCGCGGCCCGGGCAGCGGTCCCACGCGCTGGCAGGGGCAGAGGCACCCGAGCCAGCGGTAGTACCGCTCCATGGGCCGGTAGTACCGGTGCCAGGGGGCAAAAACTTTTTATGGCTCAAATTGAAGCCGTAAAAAGGATTTGTCACCGGTTCCGACCAACAACTTTGTCGAGAGCATGAAATAAAAGGTATTTGAGACTGAGTGGCTTAGGATAAAGTTGAGGCTTAGGATAGAACTCGAAACTGGAGAGAGAGAGTTTACCCAAAAATGCAAGAATCGACACGAAAGGCCAAATTTGAGCACTCTCCCAAAGCAAAAAGGTCTAAAATACCCAAATAAGAGCCAAATAAGATCAACTCCTCATAAGGAGGAGGGCGGTGGCCTAGGCCACCATGTAAGAGTGTATGTGGTGTGACACCGCGAAGATATATCTTGGGTTCACCGCCACTACTCTTCATTTAAGCTCACAATTCATAGAACGAATATAGAGATGCAAATGAGTTCTTACTATCGGCATAATGGGGGAAGGGATAGCCCAATGTATTAGGACCGCACTTCCCCTATGTCCATGCCTACACCTAAACCAAATTACTATTGTCTAATATGGGTAGGTATGCAAGAAATCCACTAAGTCCAATTGCTTATGTCCACCACATTTAGTTCTCCTCTCAACTCCTTGAATCTTGCTTCACCAAGAGGCTTTGTGAACATATCGGCGAGTTGATGCTTGGTGTTGACATACTCGATTGCAATATCACCCTTCTCAACATGATCTCGTATAAAATGATACCGGATCTCAATATGCTTGGTCTTCCCATGAAGTACCGGATTGTGAGCAATTTTGATGGCACTTTCATTGTCACATAAAAGAGGCACTTTGTCACAAATGACACCATAATCCTTTAAAATTTGCCTCATCCATAATAATTGTGCACAACAACTTCCGGCGGCAATGTATTCGGCTTCGGTGGAGGACGAGGCCACACAATTTTGTTTCTTGGAAGACCAACTCACAAGAGACCTACCAAGGAATTGGCAAGTACCCGAAGTTGATTTTCTATCCATTTTGCAACCCGCCCAATCCGCATCCGAATAACCTACAAGATCAAAGCTTGTCCCATGGGGGTACCAAAGACCATAGTTAGGAGTATCTATCAAGTATCTTAGAATCCTTTTAACCGCGGTTTCATGACTTTCCTTAGGACTTGATTGGAATCTTGCACACATACCCACACTAAACATAATATCCGGTCTAGATGCACAAAGGTAAAGTAAAGATCCAATCATAGAACGATAAAGCTTGGGATCAACTTCCTTACCCTTCGGATCTAAGTGTAGATCCGCCTTAGAGTCCATGGGAAACTTATATGGCTTGGCGTTGTTCATATCAAATTTCTTGAGCATGTCTTGAATATACTTGGCTTGACATAAGAATGTTCCTTCACTATATTGGTGGATTTCAAAGCCAAGAAAATACTTCAATTCTCCCATCATGGACATCTCAAATTCCTTGGTCATTAGCTTAGAGAATTGATCACTAAATTCATGGTTAGTAGAACCAAAGATAATATCATCAACATATATTTGGCATACGAAAAGCTCTCCATTTATCCTTTTTGTGAAAAAGGTGGGATCGATTACCCCAATCTCAAAACCATGGTCTACTAAGAACTCCTTGAGATGATCATACCAAGCACGTGGAGCTTGCTTGAGCCCATAAAGGGCCTTATGTAGTAAGTAGACATGGTTAGGAAATTTAGGGTCTTCAAAACCCGGAGGTTGTTTCACATACACTAATTCACTTAGTGGACCATTTAGAAAAGCACTTTTAACATCCATTTGATATAAGGTAATGTTATGAGTAGATGCATAGGCAATCAATAAACGAATAGATTCAAGTCTAGCAACGGGGGCATAAGTTTCACCGTAGTCGACTCCTTCGATTTGGGTGTAGCCTTGTGCAACCAATCTTGCTTTGTTGCGAATGACTTGACCATGTGAGTCTTGCTTGTTCTTGAATATCCACTTGGTTCCAATGACATTATGTGATGTGTCTTTGGGTCTTTCAACTAATGACCATACTTTGTTGCGCTCGAAGTTGTTCAATTCTTCATGCATGGCCGCAACCCAATCCATGTCTTCAAGAGCATCATATACCTTGAGAGGTTCTAAGCTAGACAAACAAGAGACATGACCACAAAAGTTAGTTAATTGATTACGTGTGGACACACCCTTACGAATACTCCCAAGGATATTTTCTTTGTAGTGTTGGAGATGATCCAATGTTGATGCACGCCGAATGACTCGGCGTTCTATGGCTTGACCAATTGTTTCACCAACACGAACATCTTCATCATTTCCTTCATCTTGTTCATGGTCAACCCGAAGTGGAGTTCTTGGAGATGGGGGTTCATCATGTTCTTGTTCTCCACTAGAGTTGGGTGGGTCTTGACCATTATCTTGCTCATGTGGATGACTATCATGATCTTGTTCTTGTATAGCTTGTTGATCAATGGTTGAGGTGGATGGTTCAACTTGAGTAGAACTTGTTCCTTCTTCTTGAGTGTCCATAATAGGTTCTTCAATAGGAATAAGTTCCCCTATGCCCATAGTTCTTATGGCTTGAGGTGGAGGTACATCACCTACATTATCATGATCAATATGCTCCGCTTGGGAGCCATTATCCTCGACAAACTCCACATTCATAGATTCTTCAACACATCCGGTGGATATGTTGTAGACCCTATAAGTATGGGAGTTTGCGGCATATCCAACAAAAATACCATCAAAAGTTCTAGATTCAAATTTAGCAATTGGGCAACCTTTAATGTAAACATGGCATTTGCATCCAAATACGCGAAAGTAAGAGACATTTGGCTTTTTACCGATAAGGAGTTCATATGGTGTCTTTTTCATGAGAGGACGAAAGAAGAGCCGGTTGGAGTAGTGGCAAGCGGTATTGATGGCTTCGGCCCAAAAGTTATATGGGGAATGAAATTCGGCCAACATAGTTCTTGCCATATCAATAAGAGTGCGGTTCTTCCTTTCGGCGACACCATTTTGTTGGGGAGTATAAGCAGCGGAATATTGGTGTTGTATGCCTTCCCCACTTAGGAAATCATCCATAGTGTAATTCTTGAACTCCGTACCATTGTCACTTCTTATTGCCAAAATCTTGGAGTCATATTGGCGTTGAACTAAGGTTGCAAAGTCAATGAATACTTTTTGAGTTTCACTCTTCCTCTTGAGGTAGAAAGTCCAACAATATCTTGTATAATCATCCACAATCACCAAACAATATTTCTTGCCACCAAGACTATCATATGTGGGAGGCCCAAAGAGATCCATATGAAGGAGCTCCAAAGGCCTCTCGGTGGAGATAATGCTCTTCTTGGGATGATTCTTTTCATGCATCTTTCCGGCTATGCAAGCACTACAAGGACGATCTTTGGAAAAATTAACATCGGTTAGTCCTACCACGTGTCCACCCTTCACAAGAGTTTGCAAATTTCTCATACCGACATGGCCTAGCCGGCGATGCCAAAGCCAACCCTTGTCGGATTTAGCCATTAGACACGTGGCGATTTGAGTGGTCTCTTTCGAGAAATCGACCACATACAAACCGTTTACACGAAATCCAACAAAGGCTACTTTAAGAGTTTGAGTGAAAAGGATGGTCACGTGGTGTTTATTAAAGATAACGGTGTAACCGACATTGCATAATTGACCAACGGAAAGTAAATTATATGAGAGAGATTCAACAAGTAGGACCTTCTCAATGGATAACTCCGGAGTGATCACTACATTGCCATATCCCAATACCTTAAGTCTTGCATTATTCCCGACGGTGACATGAGAAAATGTGAGTAATTGATTCAATAGGCCCTTTACTACTTCTTTGCTTCCGGTCATGTGAGAAGAGCACCCACTATCAATGAGCCATGAAGATCCACCGGAAGAAAAGTCCTACAAAGAATCAAGTCTTTGTTTTAGGTACCCATTGTGAAATGGGTCCTCTTTTGTTAGTCACAAGGGTCTTTGGAACCCAAATAGCATAGTGATAATCATCTCCATATGAAGTGCCAACATATTTAGCAAAAACACAACCATCTATAGATTTCATAAGAACATATGAAGGGTTGTATTTTCCCGCAAAGTCATTGTGAGTGGCATTGCCCCTTGTGGCATCACCACTCGCAATGGTAGTCTCTTTTGCTTGTGCGGGCTTGGCATTCTTCTTGTTCGTGTTCTTCTTCTTCTTCTTGGCAACATAACCAAGACCCTCTTTCCCTATGTGAGGCTTTTGCGCTTGCAAGAGCTCATAAAGAGGTTTCTCACCTTGAGGGCTAGAGGCCTTGGCAAGTTCATTCTTCAACCTAGCATTTTCCTCAATGATATTTGCATGATCACAAGAGCAAGTAGAGGAGCTAGGTTCATCAATTTTAGTAGATTGTATTTGAAGTTGTTCAAAAGACTTGGTGAGAATAGAGTGTTCACTCTCCAAGGCCTTGTGAGCCTTGGTGAGCGACCCTAACTCATCGGCTAGTCTATTATGACCAACACCAAATACGACCTTTTGTTTCTCTAAAACATTGTATTTAGCAATAGCATGGTCACGTTCTTTAATGATCTTAGAAAGAGTTTCATTTTGAGATTCATCAAGATTCTCAAGCTTCTCCTCAAGAGAAACTCGAAGTTCATGCTCTTCCTCAATCGCCTCGGTAAGGGAAGCGATCTCATTAGCATATTCTCTTTCTAGTCTCCCCTTTTCTTTAAGGAGATCTTGTGCGATGCCATATTGACTCATAAGAATCTCAAGCCGAATCTTGCTTTCACCTTGCAAGTTAGTCATCAAGAAATCCAAAGCAACATTTTCTTCCTTAACTCTAAGACTCATAAATTCATGCATTTCATTCATAGTCTTAGGAGGAAGGGAAGGTGATACCTCGGAGAGCTTGGCCATGAGACACGTAGCGGATTTGGTGGTGACATTATCATTGGGGGATTCAAAGAGAGAAGGGGTTGTCGATGAAGCAATGGCTAAAGCGGCCACTTCACTTGTGGTTGTTTCTTCTTCATCACTCTCATCCCCGGACATATATTCCTCTCTCACCACCAACACCTTGGAAGGTAGCTTCTTGTTGGGATTGAACTTCTTGAAGTAAGGCTTCGTGGGAGAAGAACTTGACGCTTCCTTGCGAATGAGTCTTCCTCCATGTTCTTCACGGTTCTTGTAAGGGCATTGGCAACATAGTGGAATTGATCTTGACAATTGAAGCAAGTCTTCATTTTTGGGTTGCCTTCCTTGTAGCCTCTTGCTTTATGCTTTTTATCCACATAAGCTTTAGCTTTAGATGGATTTTTCCAAAAGTCCTTCGCCATGAGAGCCACATAATCTCTATGAGCACCCTTGAGTTCCTCGGGTGCCAAGTAACTTCCCTCTTCATGATCTTGGTCTTCATCTAGTTCCACAACCTTGGCCTTCAAAGCAAGTGAGGAACTTTGGGCCATTCCAAGAGCTCGGGCACGAGAGTCTCTAGCAATTTGAGCTCGGACCTTGTAAGATTGCATCTCTTGCATGACTTCATTTGAGGTCAAGAGGTCATAGTTGTGCTTCCCTTGGAGACTATTCAAGTCGTTCTCTTCAAACGGCATGAGGGCATTCACATACTTCCTCTTGATGTAAGTATCATCCACATGTTTAGCACCAAGGTCTCTAAATGCGGTAGCAAGAGCCTTGAGCCTTTGATACATCTCCTCATGAGTTTCATCATCTTTCTTGTAGAAGCCTTCAATTTGATTGCTCATGGCTTCATATCTATTTCTTCTCATGCTCTCATTTCCAACAAACACCTCCGTGAGATTGTTCCATGCTTCCTTGGCGGTGGTGCAATCTTCAATGTGATGGATGTTCTTTTCACCCACGGCAACACGGATCACATCAAGAGCGGTGGAATTTAGTTGAGCTTCAACTTCTTCTTTCCTTGTCAAGTCATTTTCATCCACCGGCTTGAATCCATCAACAATGATCTTCCAAAGACCTATGCAACCACTTTTCAAGTGAGATTTCATAGAAGATTGCCAACGGGTAAAGGAAGATGCATTAAGACTAGGTGGTGCTCCTCTTAAGTGAATAGGAGGATGAGGGATAGGTAGGTCGGGAGAGTATGCAAAAGGAACTCTAGCATGTTCTCCTTCCCATTAGGTGTTTTAGATGGGGATTCATTTTTTTTGGTCCACCCCCGGATCCCTTTATCCTCGTTCTCCTTTAACTCCACTTGAGGAATCTCCAGAGAAGGAGGTGATGCGGTTACCTTTGCTTCCGTGAGTTTTGCCATCATTTCACGCAACTCATCCATTTTGGTTTCCATAGAGGTCTTCAAGTTAGTGAAGTCCTCCATGGAAACCGAAGTGGCCGGAAGAGCAAGAGGGTTCCCATCGGCATCGAAGGCCATATTTCTCTTAGGCGGTTAAGCCCGAATAAAGAGCCGAGGCTCTGATACCAATTGAAAGGATCGTATGGCCACCTAGAGGGGGGGGTGAATAGGTGCTACTCCAATTTTTAATTCTTTTTCGATTAAGGCTTGACAAAAGGTAAATTCTCTAGATATGCAACTATGGTGAATTTACCTATATGACAAGTTAAGTCTAAACAAGATAAGATACAAGTAGTAAATAACTAGAAAGGATAACCGATAGGAAAGCACGCGGAGACAAGGATGTATTCCCGAGTTCCTCCTTTTAGGGGAGTACGTCTCGTTGGAGGGGTGTGAGCTTCAAACTCAAGATGCCACAAATGGCCTCACCCTATTCTCCGATGAACCTCGCACAAAAGCTCGGTCCACCTTTCTTTATCGGAATCCTTCAAGTGGAATCCGGAGCACAAAAGCTCTTACAACAACTTGAGGCTCAACCCACAAAAGGATTGGGGGCTCTCAATCCAACAACACCTGCTACACAAAAGTAACAAGCAAGTGAGAACAACAAGATGCCTAGGTTTTCCTAGTGGAAACCCTAGGCTCGAATCCCTCAAGTGAATGAAGGGGAAATGAAGAACGCTTTGGTGAAGTAGTAGATCCGGGCCTTCTCCTTCAATCCTCCAAGTATGAGTGAGTTTGGGTGGAGGGATTGGGAGATCTAAGAAATCTTGAGCTTGCAACAATGGTGTTTTTCTTGTAGAGGCGAGCTCCCAAGCAAGAGGTAGGTGAAGGGCATTATATAGCCCTTCCAATTTCTGGCCGTTGGAGCCCTTTTTCCCGAGCCAGCGGTAGTACCGCTGCTCCGGGCGGTACTACCGCTGGCGCCTTCTGCGCTGTGGTCAAAGCTGCACGCTGACTGTGCATTTGGAACTTACTGAGCGGTACTACCACCCAAGTCGCCGGTAGTACCGCACATGGCCATCTGAAGCTCCATTTGGCGGTACTGCGAGCGGTACTGCCGCCGTGGTGGTCAAACCAACGCTGACCACCATGAGCCAGCGGTACTACCGCCCGTAGTACCGCTGGTACTGCCGCACATGGGCGCCCGAACCCCATTTCAGCGGTACTGCGAGCGGTACTGCCGCGCCCTGTAAACCAGGATGGCACAGCGGTACTACCGCCCGAAGGGGCGGTACTACCGCCCAAGGACAGTAAACACTCGATTTCTTCCTTTTCTTGATGCGAGATCAATGGCAATGTTTGCATAAACCTGATCACACTTAAACAAGGGGTTAGAGACACATGTTGTATTGTCAACATCACCAAAACACGAGTAAGAGCAATTCGTGCTCTTTCAACAATACATTGGACAAACTCCACATGAATATGTGCATATGGATATGAAATTGAATTTCATGCACATCTTAGCCGAATTAGGATTCGGTGGAGTTTACCCGATATTGGATCAAAGAAAGTAAGACATGCCATAATATATACATGAAGTAAATATGCATGTCAAGACCTTCAAGAACCAAAAGAAGACACGATTTGGACAAAATACAAAGAATACCAAGAAGGCACACCAAAGTGTGACATGCAAGAGAGTTGTCCAAATTATATCAAAACCCAAATCAACACATGATTGAGAAAGATACTAAATGAAAGATATATCAAGGAATGAGATAACTAACTCCCAAAGAGAGAAAGATTCCAACAAATAGATTAAACCCTCTACACTTTCTATGATGGCACAAAGTACCAAGACAAAAAGGTTTGTCTTTCCACGAGACATGTCATCGGGCTCAACACCAATTTAAAAAAGATCGAATAGCAATTGAAGACAAATAATGTTCTAAAGCATATAGGATAGCTCCCCAAGATTTGTGCATTATCTATGATCTTGCATTGGAATGCAAAATGCACACAAATGGGATCATTACACTCCAAAATATTATTCAAACACTAGTCATGTTCAAGAAAAGCAATAAGATCCAATACCAATTAAAAAGATGGTGTTCTACTCAAAATAGGATAGCTCCCCAAGAATAGTGCATTATCTTAGAAGTGTGACTTTGAATGTAAATGCACAGGAATAGGATCACGGCTTTTCTTATTTTAAGAAAAACACAAAACAACATGGGTAGAGCAAGAGGAACCAAAGGTCAAGGAAGACAAAAGAAGGTCAAGGAAGACAAAAGAAAGCTTGATCAAAACTAATCCTTGGCAATAATTAAGGCAAAAAAAAAAGAGCAAAGGCCAAAGTAAATATGATCAATATACTTTACCACAAATAAGATTATCACTTGTAAGACAAGTAATGTATGGAGATAATTCTCGGTGGTAAATGACAAAGATATTCAAGATCATATTCTCAAAACAAAAGCGAATAGGCAAATATGGAACTTGTTTGAGAAACATGCCACATAGGAACAAGATAATTTATAATATCAATTCTAAGTGGCAAAACCTCACTTGTTCACATTTTCTAGGTTCGTAATATGCACAAAGCTTATTACTCTCCCATAATGTGATAATCCATTTGTTTTTAACAAGAGGCAAACAAAAATCAAATAGAGATAGTTAATGGACATTTAGAATTCGAATTTCTCATGAGCGAGACATACCACATAGAGACTAGATAATATTGATATATCAACACTAAGTGGTATTCTCATGTATACACATTTTTAGGACTGTGACGTGCCAAAAGCATATCACTCCCCAAAATGGGAAAGTCCATTAATCTATCACAAGAGCCAACTAAGTTACAAACAAGAAGCAATAGAGGCTCAACACAAACACACACTACCATGATATGCAAACCAACATACACACACTAGATCACTCAAGATATGTAAGTGGTAGGCATAACATAGTCAAACACGTGCAAGATACAAAACCAAACACATGCAAGGGGCAAGCAACTTTCAATGTATATGTATAATTTAAATACATGTTACCGCAAGGAGGCACGTTGGATATAAGATAGAGACAAGATAAACCAAATGACTTGGGCTTGGGAAATATGATTGATGAAGATCCCTTAATTCTTCATAATGTAGCCAAGTATCCAAAGCCCTCCACCAACACCTATTGATCAAGTTTTAGCTTGTTGGTCCCCAACCAAGTTGGGTCCTAAGATGTTAGTCACAATAGGCTTGGCCACCCAAATGGTTCTTTTCTTGACACCACTTTGAGTACCAACAAATTTGGCAAACACATTGCCAACCTTATCCTTCTCAAGAGAGTAAACATCATCAATTATGATTGGGTTGGATAAGGTACCGTTGGTGCATGAAGAAGCAAGATGTCTGTAATATCCCAGCGTTTAGGAACTAACGGAGGGCAGAAATAGGAATTTGTGCATCTGCATGGATGCATTTGAAAAACCCGAACAAATTTTTCGCAAATCAAAACCCTGGAGTGATCGGAGTTAAATCATCGTATTGAATTAGGGTTTAGTTCATCTGAGGTGAATGCAATAAATTTTGACATGATCTCTAGCTAATTTACTCGTTGTGGGAAATTTCGAATCCAATTTGAATATTCAAATAATTTGAATTTGGAAATGTAATTTAAATTAAAACAATTAAGTAACAAAACAATAACTAAGTAAATGAATTTATAGTTTTTTTGAATAATTTAAATCTTTAAAACACATATTACAAATTGTACCAATCTTGCAGACAAATAAATAACTTTATGGAATAATCACAATATTACATTGTCTTTACAATTCAATTACAACAAATTAAAATACAAAGAGGAAAATTACATTTGTTTCCTAAAACTAAAATATTTTGTAATCTTTTCTTTATCTTCTTGATCTTCATTTCATACTTGTTCCTGCAAAACAAAAAGAAAAGCATAAAGAAAATAATACAAAGGGGAATTAGAATTAGTTTAACTCTCAGTCCAGCAAAGAAATGCTTTGCTATTAACATCATTGAGTATTAATAAGGGATCAAGTGTTGTATCTGTTCTTAATTATCAAGTTTAGCCTCAGAACAAAATCACTGGCCTAAATCCACTTGGCAGTCAAAAATAAACCACACATGAAGGATAATATCAAACCAGCCGAAGCTCCAGGTTAACAGAATCTGGGAGCCAAGCAAGCAAGCAGCACACTCACTTCCCACATTCGGTGCTGTCACCAGCACAGAGAAACAAGCTAGGGAAGGATAAGGGCAAGGGAGTCGTAGCACACAAGGGAGCAAGCTCTGTTTCACTCACAACAGCCCCAGCTCGAGTTCATCTCAGCTTAACACACAGTCCATCACCACACCACAAATCCATCCACTTTTCACCACACAATCCTTGCCAAAAGCAAGAGCAAGATGGAGTTGAAGCACAAGGCTAAGCAGGAGCAAGGAGGAGGCCAGGAGCTAGATTATAGCAACTTGGAGCTGGAGGAGCAGGCCAGCAAGGTGAACCAGGAGGAGATCCACACCATTTGTTGATCAAGAGATCCAGAAGAACCCCAAGTAACACAACACATCCCCCACCACACCTGCTAAGAGGTTGATTCTCTACTTCTCTAGCAAAATTAATTGCTAGTTATATATGGAGCAGGGTGGTGTGTTTTTCCTCAGTTTAGCATAGGGGTGCTATGCCAATTCATCACAGGAATTAAATAAACAAACAAGTATCTGTTCTTAATAAAAATTGGGCCTCAGCCTGTGCATCATAGGCAGGGGCAGTTATATCCAAATGAAAGAGCAAAGGCATATAAGTGGGTGTGCTAAGAATTGCACTCTAGATAGCACTGGTTCAGCACAGGTTTTGCTGGGCACTAGTCATTCAGAGAGGAGCACCACAAGCACAAAACCTATACCTATATAGCACTACCCAAAGGTTTCGAAACCCAACTTAACCCGAGAGATTAGGACCTCATGTTCAGTGGTGGAAACAAATGGTTCAGTAGAGGCACATCTCTGAACCCAGGGTTCAGAGTAGCACACACAAACATCACCATCTCAGCAAGTAATTAAAATGACAGGTAACTTAATTAACAGATCAATTCCATAGCCATGTGCTAAATATTTTTAACAAACTCCATAAGAGGCAGCCAATCATCAACTGTGAATCTCCCAGGAATCTCAGAGCAGCCTAGACACTTGTTATAACATCACCAACAGATAATAGCAGTGGCCTTAGAGGTTGTTCAAAGAGCAACACCAGAGCAACAATATTGACCAATACCTACAAGCAGTAAACCTAAATCATCCCTGCATGCTACACAACACAGAGCAAGGCTCGATGGCCAGAGGGAGAAGAGAGAGGATGAGCTGAGGGAGAGGAGAAATAACCTGGCATGGCCGTGGACATGGCAGCGAGGCAGTGGCTGTGCGGCCACTGATGTTGAAGTAGAGCAGCAGCACGAATACCACGGTCCACGGCGGCACAGGGATCGATACCCTGCACCTAGCCGTGGAGGAGCAGCACCACAGCAGCACCAAGCGGGCACGGCGGAGCCGCACCGACGCTCGAACCCTAGCCTCTGGTTAGGACACGCACGGGCGCACCGGGCAAGGAAAACCGCATCGCCGGGGAGGCAATGGAGAGGATGGCGGGGCGCGTCGACCGCGCCACAGCACGGAGGCGAAGGTCGCCGGACCACGCCGGAATCGGCCGGCGACGGCGGTGGCGATTTCGAACCGCGTCGGGCACGGGAGCGAGAGAGAGAGAGAAGGAGAGCGGGTTGGGCTCGGTCGAGTTGACCGCGACCCGAGCCAGTCTTTGATCTGGTTCAACCCAGTTTGACCAAGGGCATTTTGGTCATTTCATAAATAAAAAATTAATAAGAAAATAATTCCAGAAATATTCTAAAGTTGAATAAACTTTGTAAACTCATAGCTATTCCATATAAAATCAGAAAAATACAAATAATATACCAAAATGAACAGAAAAATAAATCTATCTGTTTGTATAAATCAAACACTTGTTTGACTAAAATTTAATCACTTTAAAAATTGAAACAACAATTTACTTATTAATTTAAATATGGAGTTAATTTGAAATGCTATTTTGGATGCATTTCAACTTCATTTAAAATGATTCACATGAATAAACTTCAAATTATAAAATATGTTTTAATCATGATATGTCCTACATTGTGAGCATATGAAAATACCATGTGTGTTTATAAATAATTAATATTCCATTAAATTATTAATTAAAATGATATTTCTTTAAGGAAAATAATTGTTAAAAGATGTCTACTTAATCTAAAAATGAAATCTCTACTTAATAAAATATGAGCACTATTATTATTTTTATCATTAACATTGGATTAACCTTGTGTTATAGTTTTATTCATTCAAGACCATATCCTAAAACTAAGAAATGAAACATAAGATGATATTACCTTATTCCTTTTCCTTTTAAGTGTGATACTTAAATAATAAAAGAACTTAAAAGTGGTTATTCTTAATATTTGTTAATACTTCATAATTTAAATAAAAGTGAAACATACTAAAGTGTTGAAGAACTAGGATTCCAAAATCACCAAGTAATCAAATCAAATTCCAAATCTTGAACATTCACTAATCTCAACTCATGAACAACTTAAGCACCAAAAACATCACCTAAAGGTGATGAAACAAACTTAAGTCAAGTTAATACGATGTTATCGAAGTATCATTTTAAAATGAAGCTTACCTAGTTAAGTTTGGGTATGATTGGGGGTATTTTGTGATGCATTTCATTACTATGCATAATAGCATCTTGCCAGAGTTTTCTGTAGTCCTTATCGGGATTACGTTGTTTTTTTTTTCAGAACTCGGGGTTTTACCGCAAACCCTAGAACCCCGAAGGGTTTGAACTGCTATTCCTATCCAAGGCAAGTTCATTACTTGCTCATCTCCGTTGAAGTATCTGTTAAGAAACTATTTGCGAAATCCTTATATACTATCATCTCTACTCGAAGGAAAAAGCATAAAACCCTATCTTCACAATAATATGACTATTTGGTTGTCTACTTAAGTGTGGATATCCTATTATGGTTGGCAGATGGAACCATTGTATGATGTGGTTGGTGGAGGTTCCATTTGCACGGGAAAGTATTACCTAGGATTTAATAACCAATGCCGTCAGCGTTCTTGCGCCGTAAATGAAGCGTTAACCATGAGACTTGGAATGGGGCGGAAAAGTCATCTGTGACCTTTTCCCTTTCGCATGTCAACGGACTGCCAGTTCCGTAGGCTGTAGATCTTGCGAGATTACATGTACATGGGTGGGATCCCTTAATTCCCACGGTTTCTGGGGTCTATGATGGATTGTAGGGATGTCTGGAACGGTCTATCTTTATGGTATAGGTGTGAGGACCTCGGGTCCGGTTCGGTCTACCATAAGATAAAGGGGAGGACAAACCTACAAAAGGGTGGGCATGCGGGGTTGTTGGAGAAGCACGGCGAATGGCTTGGATCAACGACTGGGCCCCACACCATAGGAAGTGTGGACGGGAAAGACTCGCCCGGTTGTGCAACAAGGCGTTGGTCTCTTATGGGTAAAGTAACGCACCTCTGCAGAGTGTAAAAATGTGACATGTTACTCCACGTTCCAGGAAGGAACGGCGAACGCTGCAGGAAAGGAGGCTCCTCAAGGCCCTAGCACCTGTGAATCGATGACGGGCATAGTTTTCTGAAGATAAAATAAATCTTTTCCTAAAAATGTTTTACAAAGTTATGCATGTTCATCCATGACCTTTTGGTATGGATGGTAGCTAGTGCATAAAACACCTTATTCCTATTATATGAACTTGCTGAGTAACGCTCGTGTTGCTCACTCTTTCCTCCGTTGACCCCTGCTTAGATTACTGGAGACAGCAGAGGAAGAACAGGAATCCATAGCAATATTGGTGAGATCTTCAACAAGGAGTCAAAGCAACCTGGTGGAGCTTAAAGGAGTCAACCTCTACTTTGCCAACGGATGAGTGACGACAACAATGTCTATGAAGAAAACAATGATTATTTGGAAGGAGGAGCACAACTCTAGACACGGAAATTCCAGATGGATAGATTAGGGCTGTGACAACAGCCGTAGTGGATCAGAAGTTAGAGGTAGAGCTGATATTCAGCTTAGTACTACGACTTGGATCTTTTGAGAGTTTCATTTGCACGAGACCTACTTCTGTATGTAAAGGAGGTTCTCGAGATTTTGTACTGAATAGAGTTGTAATCCTATAGTGTTACCTTGGACCGACTATGTTTCTGTTGTACTACTCTGAAGGATGTAATATTTACGGAGTGGTCCTTCCGTGAGTATTATGTCATCGACTTGTACACTACAACATGCAGTGGTGTGCTGGGTCACTACAGGTGGTATCAGAGCGAACGACCTTAGGATTAAAACCCTTTTAGGAGACTTGTAGGTTGGTAAGACTATAGGGAGTTATCATACTTAAATAAACTCTATATTTCTACAACTATGATGGTTATTCACCTGAGAATAATACTGTCATACTTGTATACACATTTCCTTACCCATCTGGAGTAGATATTCTTATTTACTATTCTATAAGTATAATATTCATCTACTTTATTTAATTTTGACCTTGGTATGACCAGTGTAAGGCTGTCTGTACCAGTTGATACACCAAATAGATTACATCTAAGTCAGTGTTACCTACAAGGTATCATTGATAATCCTATCCTATGAAGTAGAACCCTATTATAAGTTCGTGAAGGAGGAAGTTAGGAGATGTTTGATGATAGTGGAGAATCATCGACATTCAACTATGATGAGTATGTCAATACCCTAATGATGAAGTCCAAAGGGGAATCACCTGAGTATAGTATAAAGTGATAAGGAAATTAGGAGATGCACAAACAATGACGGGAGCTACATTACTACGGATCTGGATATGTTCGCAAATAGATGTTCTAGCCAGACGGAAGATCCAAGCTACATGGAGTTTAGTTCCATAAGAAACCAAGCCATACCACAACTACTCTTTGAGTACTTTGTCTTAGGATTACTCCGTTACAAATAGGTAACTGGTGTAAATACTGAGGCAAAAAGTTGTTTTAGCATAGGACTATAAGGTAATATATACCTATCTTGTAGTGTATAGCATCTAAGCCTGGGTACTTGGGATGTTTTTACTCAAAGTACTACTTATTGTACAGGCTTATGTTGCATGGTTGATATAACTGCATTTTGCGATTTATTGGATCTTATTGGATTTTTGATTGGCTAGGTTGGTACATAAAGATAGAAATTGATGTACAATGGCATGATTGTCACATTGAGTTCTTTTCTTGATGTTACTGATCCAGAGGTAGATAGGATTCGTGTAAGGGAGAGACGTGTTCCCAGAAGTTTCAAACAACAATGAAGGCTCATGAAGAGAAGGAAGTCAAGATGATCGAAGTAAAGGAAGCTATACGTGGGGATGGACCACAACTCACATTATATTTGGATTTGGAGGTCTACATCACCAGACTTGGGAGGATGGAGAAACTACGTAAGTTTCAAGATGAGTATCATCACAGGATGAAGGAAGGTTAACTAACGATGATGACAGGAAAGCTACATGAGAAACTCTACTAAAGTAGGAGAATTATGAAATTTGAAGAGTCATGTCATCTGATCACCCAAAAGAAAGGAATCAGTTCCAGCAATAGGTAGATGAAAGAGTTGTTTATCAAACGAATTTGGACTAGATGATCAACAACCTGTTCTAAATTAGAGTTAAGTTATCACCAATTGCAACTAGTTTTGCAATAGTCTTTTCTCAAGACCCTAGGTGAGACAACTGGAATGCTAGTCCGAGTGAATATTCAATTTACCGGGAGATCTTATTGGTTGTTCATAGTGGTGGACTTACCAATTGTTCTTCGGGAAGCTATTGGATGTAGGAATGATATCTCTGAACCGGAGAATGTCTCGGGAATCACAACCTGGTGATAGTACCGGTGTTCTTCGAGAGACCATAGGTATACAGGTTGGAAGTTTGAGCACAAAGGGCATAGAGAAAGCAGCTCTATTCAACAGAAAAGATCTAGTTGTTATTTGAGACTGAATGGATACAACTAGATGAAGATCGATTAACAAAAGGTCAGACGAAAGGAAGTGCCCTAGCAAATTCTAAGGGGAAGAGTATGTAATACCCGTAGATCAGAGAGTAAAAAGGGCTAAAAATAATATGTGTATTTGCATAGCATGCATCTAAAATCCGGGGAAAATAAAAACTTTTTCGACGAAGTCATAGAGTGATCGACCAACACTCAAAAGACTAGTTGAGAATACACGTATATGAGCATATGAGAACCTAATATCCTAAATGAATATCTTATCAACTTATCATCTTAAGTCATTATTTCATAAACACTACATACCTCTAATACAAATTGAACATTCAGCAACTAAAGTATCTTTAGATACAATATAATAAAAAAAATAGTAAGATACAACCTTTATAAGAGGAATTGGATTGAAAGCTAGGTAAAATCTATCATTTATGAAATAAGTACAAATCTTAAAGGAAAGAAGAATGAGAAATTCAAGGAAGGATAATAAAAGCCTAAACTAAATCTTAATCTAGATCGTCTTACTTTATCAAGACCATCTTATCTTCTTATCTTCCAAACCTTCTCGAAGTCATTCTGCGAGAGAAGCCACCCATAAGAAGGAGGAACTACGAAAGAAGACTTTGAAGAGAGATTTCTTAGGTTGGCAAAGAAGTACTATACCAGTATATCATTGAGTATTTGGAAACTCTTATATCAGAATCTATTATTATTAATCTCTCTAGAAATAGTGTGATATTCCTATGTTTGTGTTATATAGAAGTAGTTTGGTAACAAGCCTAATTACCTTGTTAACAAATCACTTTTGTATGCTCAAACAATTGAATGACATATACAAATAAACAGAAGGTCAATAATCCAGTGCATCTCAGCCTTTTGAATATGAAAAGCAATTTGGAGACAAGCCAACCTTGTTAACAAATTCTTCCAATATGCATAGGGCAATTTGACGTGATAAAATATACCCACATTCTTCTATAACCAACTTAATTAAGGCTTTGCTAGAATTTAACTGGATGTCTTCACCACAAGGGTGAGGCAAGTGATGTTTGATACTAGATACAGAATTTTAATAACTTATCATTTGGATCACCTAAATTCAAGTAGGAAAATATGATAAGATACAACCTTGATCCATATAAGAGAAAGAATAGCGAGGAGGAAATAATAAACCACATTACAACTTAGGCAACATATTCAAGTTTCTAAGTAAGCATGCTACATGGAGATTTATGGTGTTTCTCCAAGAATATGAGTTCCAAGGAAGGAGTAAAGTCAATTCATAAAGCCCACATAATAATCACCCATATCTAGATATCACATAAGTAACTCTCACATTCATACACACGTCATAACTTCGGGACGAAGTTTTTGTTAAGGGGAAAGACTGTAATATCCCAGCGTTTAGGAACTAACGGAGGGCAGAAATAGGAATTTGTGCATCTGCATGGATGCATTTGAAAAACCCGAACAAATTTTTCGCAAATCAAAACCCTGGAGTGATCGGAGTTAAATCATCGTATTGAATTAGGGTTTAGTTCATCTGAGGTGAATGCAATAAATTTTGACATGATCTCTAGCTAATTTACTCGTTGTGGGAAATTTCGAATCCAATTTGAATATTCAAATAATTTGAATTTGGAAATGTAATTTAAATTAAAACAATTAAGTAACAAAAACAATAACTAAGTAAATGAATTTATAGTTTTTTTGAATAATTTAAATCTTTACAACACATTTACAAATTGTACCAATCTTGCAAGACAAATAAATAACTTTATGGAATAATCACAATATTACATTGTCTTTACAATTCAATTACAACAAATTAAAATACAAAGAGGAAAATTACATTTGTTTCCTAAAACTAAAATATTTTGTAATCTTTTCTTTATCTTCTTGATCTTCATTTCATACTTGTTCCTGCAAAACAAAAAGAAAAGCATAATAGAAAATAATACAAAGGGGAATTAGAATTAGTTTAACTCTCAGTCCAGCAAAGAAATGCTTTGCTATTAACATCATTGAGTATTAATAAGGGATCAAGTGTTGTATCTGTTCTTAATTATCAAGTTTAGCCTCAGAACAACATCACTGGCCTAAATCCACTTGGCAGTCAAAAATAAACCACACATGAAGGATAATATCAAACCAGCCGAAGCTCCAGGTTAACAGAATCTGGGAGCCAAGCAAGCAAGCAGCACACTCACTTCCCACATTCGGTGCTGTCACCAGCACAGAGAAACAAGCTAGGGAAGGATAAGGGCAAGGGAGTCGTAGCACACAAGGGAGCAAGCTCTGTTTCACTCACAACAGCCCCCAGCTCGAGTTCATCTCAGCTTAACACACAGTCCATCACCACACCACAAATCCATCCACTTTTCACCACACAATCCTTGCCAAAAGCAAGAGCAAGATGGAGTTGAAGCACAAGGCTAAGCAGGAGCAAGGAGGAGGCCAGGAGCTAGATTATAGCAACTTGGAGCTGGAGGAGCAGGCCAGCAAGGTGAACCAGGAGGAGATCCACACCATTTGTTGATCAAGAGATCCAGAAGAACCCAAGTAACACAACACATCCCCCACCACACCTGCTAAGAGGTTGATTCTCTACTTCTCTAGCAAAATTAATTGCTAGTTATATATGGAGCAGGGTGGTGTGTTTTTCCTCAGTTTAGCATAGGGGTGCTATGCCAATTCATCACAGGAATTAAATAAACAAACAAGTATCTGTTCTTAATAAAAATTGGGCCTCAGCCTGTGCATCATAGGCAGGGGCAGTTATATCCAAATGAAAGAGCAAAGGCATATAAGTGGGTGTGCTAAGAATTGCACTCTAGATAGCACTGGTTCAGCACAGGTTTTGCTGGGCACTAGTCATTCAGAGAGGAGCACCACAAGCACAAAACCTATACCTATATAGCACTACCCAAAGGTTTCGAAACCCAACTTAACCCGAGAGATTAGGACCTCATGTTCAGTGGTGGAAACCAAATGGTTCAGTAGAGGCACATCTCTGAACCCAGGGTTCAGAGTAGCACACACAAACATCACCATCTCAGCAAGTAATTAAAATGACAGGTAACTGAATTAACAGATCAATTCCATAGCCATGTGCTAAATATTTTAACAAACTCCATAAGAGGCAGCCAATCATCAACTGTGAATCTCCCAGGAATCTCAGAGCAGCCTAGACACTTGTTATAACATCACCAACAGATAATAGCAGTGGCCTTAGAGGTTGTTCAAAGAGCAACACCAGAGCAACAATATTGACCAATACCTACAAGCAGTAAACCTAAATCATCCCTGCATGCTACACAACACAGAGCAAGGCTCGATGGCCAGAGGGAGAAGAGAGAGGATGAGCTGAGGGAGAGGAGAAATAACCTGGCATGGCCGTGGACATGGCAGCGAGGCAGTGGCCGTGCGGCCACTGATGTTGAGTAGAGCAGCAGCACGAATACCACTGGTCCACGCGGCACAGGGATCGATACCCTGCACCTAGCCGTGGAGGAGCAGCACCACAGCAGCACCAAGCGGGCACGGCGGAGCCGCACCGACGCTCGAACCCTAGCCTCTGGTTAGGACACGCATGGGCGCACCGGCAAGGAAAACCGCATCGCCGGGGAGGGAATGGAGAGGATGGCGGGGCGCGTCGACCGCGCCACAGCACGGAGGCGAAGGTCGCCGGACCACGCCGGAATCGGCCGGCGACGGCGGTGGCGATTTCGAACCGCGTCGGGCACGGGAGCGAGAGAGAGAGAGAAGGAGAGCAGGTTGGGCTCGGTCGAGTTGACCGCGACCCGAGCCAGTCTTTGATCTGGTTCAACCCAGTTTGACCAAGGGCATTTTGGTCATTTCATAAATAAAAAATTAATAAGAAAATAATTCCAGAAATATTCTAAAGTTGAATAAACTTTGGAAACTCATAGCTATTCCATATAAATCAGAAAATACAAATAATATACCAAAATGAACAGAAAAATAAATCTATCTGTTTGTATAAATCAAACACTTGTTTGACTAAAATTTAATCACTTTAAAATTGAAACAACAATTTACTTATTAATTTAAATATGGAGTTAATTTGAAATGCTATTTTGGATGCATTTCAACTTCATTTAAAATGATTCACATGAATAAACTTCAAATTATAAAATATGTTTTAATCATGATATGTCCTACATTGTGAGCATATGAAAAATACCATGTGTGTTTATAAATAATTAATATTCCATTAAATTATTAATTAAAATGATATTTCTTTAAGGAAAATAATTGTTAAAAGATGTCTACTTAATCTAAAAATGAAATCTCTACTTAATAAATATGAGCACTATTATTATTTTTATCATTAACATTGGATTAACCTTGTGTTATAGTTTTATTCATTCAAGACCATATCCTAAAACTAAGAAATGAAACATAAGATGATATTACCTTATTCCTTTTCCTTTTAAGTGTGATACTTAAATAATAAAAGAACTTAAAAGTGGTTATTCTTAATATTTGTTAATACTTCATAATTTAAATAAAAGTGAAACATACTAAAGTGTTGAAGAACTAGGATTCCAAAATCACCAAGTAATCAAATCAAATTCAAAATCTTGAACATTCACTAATCTCAACTCATGAACAACTTAAGCACCAAAAAACATCACCTAAAGGTGATGAAACAAACTTAAGTCAAGTTAATACGATGTTATCGAAGTATCATTTTAAAATGAAGCTTACCTAGTTAAGTTTGGGTATGATTGGGGGTATTTTGCGATGCATTTCATTACTATGCATAATAGCATCTTGCCAGAGTTTTCTGTAGTCCTTATCGGGATTACGTTGTTTTTTTTTTCAGAACTCGGGGTTTTACCGCAAACCCTAGAACCCCGAAGGGTTTGAACTGCTATTCCTATCCAAGGCAAGTTCATTACTTGCTCATCTCCGTTGAAGTATCTGTTAAGAAACTATTTGCGAAATCCTTATATACTATCATCTCTACTCGAAGGAAAAAGCATAAAACCCTATCTTCACAATAATATGACTATTTGGTTGTCTACTTAAGTGTGGATATCCTATTATGGTTGGCAGATGGAACCATGGTATGATGTGGTTGGTGGAGGTTCCATTTGCACGGGAAAGTATTACCTAGGATTTAATAACCAATGCCGTCAGCGTTCTTGCGCCGTAAATGAAGCGTTAACCATGAGACTTGGAATGGGGCGGGAAAGTCATCTGTGACCTTTTCCCTTTCGCATGTCAACGGACTGCCAGTTCCGTAGGCTGTAGATCTTGCGAGATTACATGCACATGGGTGGGATCCTTAATTCCCACGGTTTCTGGGGTCTATGATGGATTGTAGGGATGTCTGGAACGGTCTATCTTTATGGTATAGGTGTGAGGACCTCGGGTCCGGTTCGGTCTACCATAAGATAAAGGGGAGGACAAACCTACAAAAGGGTGGGCATGCGGGGTTGTTGGAGAAGCACGGCGAATGGCTTGGATCAACGACTGGGCCCCACACCATAGGAAGTGTGGACGGGAAAGACTCGCCCGGTTGTGCAACAAGCGTTGGTCTCTTATGGGTAAAGTAACGCACCTCTGCAGAGTGTAAAAATGTGACATGTTACTCCACGTTCCAGGAAGGAACGGCGAACGCTGCAGGAAAGGAGGCTCCTCAGGCCCTAGCACCTGTGAATCGATGACGGGCATAGTTTTCTGAAGATAAAATAAATCTTTTCCTAAAAATGTTTTACAAAGTTATGCATGTTCATCCATGACCTTTTGGTATGGATGGTAGCTAGTGCATAAAACACCTTATTCCTATTATATGAACTTGCTGAGTAACGCTCGTGTTGCTCACTCTTTCCTCCGTTGACCCCTGCTTAGATTACTGGAGACAGCAGAGGAAGAACAGGAATCCATAGCAATATTGGTGAGATCTTCAACAAGGAGTCAAAGCAACCTGGTGGAGCTTAAAGGAGTCAACCTCTACTTTGCCAACGGATGAGTGACGACAACAATGTCTATGAAGAAAACAATGATTATTTGGAAGGAGGAGCACAACTCTAGACACGGAAATTCCAGATGGATAGATTAGGGCTGTGACAACAGCCGTAGTGGGTCAGAAGTTAGAGGTAGAGCTGATATTCAGCTTAGTACTACGACTTGGATCTTTTGAGAGTTTCATTTGCACGAGACCTACTTCTGTATGTAAAGGAGGTTCTCGAGATTTTGTACTGAATAGAGTTGTAATCCTATAGTGTTACCTTGGACCGACTATGTTTCTGTTGTACTACTCTGAAGGATGTAATATTTACGGAGTGATCCTTCCGTGAGTATTATGTCATCGACTTGTACACTACAACATGCAGTGGTGTGCTGGGTCACTACAATGTCCCTTCTCGCGGCATAGATAGCAACATCTACTTCCACCTTTCTTCTTAGTTGATTTCTCAACTTGAGAAGCTTTAGCTGATTCTCCTTGGGAAGTGGCCTTTCTTCAACGTTGGATACTTGAGTATGAACTAGAGGCGCTTCCCTTGTTGCTTCTCACTTAAATGTTTCTTCTTCATTGGGCAAGATCTCACATGATGCCCTTCAATCTTGCACTTGAAGCAAAAATCTTGGCCGAATCTTTTACTTGTTCTAGGCCCTTCTTCTTGATGGTCTTGTGCTTCTTCTTAATGTTGGACTTCTTCTTAACATCGGAGTTGAATCCAAGTCCACTCTTGTCATTGGGAGATTTTTGCACACTCAACATATTGTCAAGTGCCGACTTTCCAACATGACGCTTTTCCAAGTCTTTCTTCAAAGAAGTGACTTGGGCCTTGAGCTCGTTTATCTCCTCTACATGGTTAGTAACAACGCAAGTACTAGAGGAAGTAGAAGCTTCATTGTTAGAGCGACAAGGCATGGGAAGCAATTCATCACAAGGTGTAACAATATCATGAGTGGATGAACTACTAGGACTAGCACAAGACAATATAACATTTCGAGTAGAAGTTGTGCCATTGTCCACATGAGGCTCACAAGATGTTACCTTAGTTGAAGTAGCCTCATGAGCTAACTTTAGCCGATCATGGGAGACTAGAAGATCATTATGAGAGCTCGAGTGCTTTTCATGACTTTCTTCCAATTTCCTATAATTGCTTGTTAGCAACTTAAGTTGAGCCCTTAGCTCAACATTCTCCTTTAATATGGATGCTTCACAATAAGTAGAGTTTAGTAGCACAAGCATCATCATTTTTAGATTTGAGGACATTAGAAAGAGTAAGAGCATGATCTTTTCTTAATTTAGACAAGTCTAAATTATGAGATTCCTCAAGACTACAAAGTTTTTCCTCAAGGATCCTCCTACGCTCTTGCTCTTCATTAAGAGCAATAGAAAGATCCCGATCTCATCGGTGTAGTCTTGCTCACGACCTTCCATTTCCACAATGGTGTCCTCATGCTCATAAATAAGTTTATTGCTCTCAATAGCATTAGCCAAGATTTCCATGAAGTTAGAGCGAGCATTTTTATTTTTACTCAAAGCATGAAAGACAATTTCACCTTTCTTATTTAGAGAATCAACAATATCAATCTCTTCATTATTAACATCACCACATCATCGGATTCAATGGGATTCAAAGTAGGAGATACCTTTGAGTCCTTAGCCATAAGGCAAAATATGGCCGATGAAGATGAATCATTGCTTGAGGCACCACTCAAGTACCCATCTTGTTCCATTGGAAGTTGGGTTTCCTCTATAATGTTAGTGACCAAAGGAATAGAGGAAACACACACATTTGTAGTATGGCAACAAGATAAAGCAAGCATATCATTATGAGATTTAGACAAACAATTTTCACATGATATGCAAGGACTATCAACACAAGCATGTAAAGCATGAATGGTGCTAGATGTGTTTAAGTCCAAAGGTAGATCATTGCAACAATGTTGAGGCAAAGAATCATCAATAGTAAGTTTACTATCATTGTTGCAAAGTCTAGCACTACTCACCATCTCATTAGGTTGTGGCTTACCACATGTTGGTGAAGTAGAGGAAGTTGAGAACTCATCACGCCCGGAAGTGGAGGGAGAACAATCATTCTCAATAATATTGGACACATCATATTTGTCTTGAAGCTTTGTCCATAAATCATGAGCATTCCGAAAAGGCATGATTGACTCAAGAACTACATTGCTCAAAACACCAACAATAGCATGAGATACTAGAGAATTGAGATAAGAGTTTTCCTCATCCTCTAAAGATAACTTTTGGAGATCCTTTGGAGGAGGAAAATCCATATCTACAATTCTCTCCATTTTTGGGCCATACACCCGAAAAAGATTAAGCATGCGAATTTTCCAAACATCATAATTTGTGCCATCGAATATGAAAGTGGGATCATTTGCTAAGTCTCTAAATGACATCTTTACTCTCAAGGCGGTGAAGCCTAATAAAAGAGAGCCTGGCTCTGATACCAATTGAAAGAACGAGGATGTCGCCTAGAGGGGGGGGGGTGAATAGGCATTTTAAAATAATTACGGTTTAGGCTGAATAAATGCGGAATAAAACTAGCGTTTAATTTATCAAGCACAAACCTAAACGAGCTAGGTTCACCTATGTGCACCAACAACTTATGCTAAGCAAGAATAACAACTAAGTGATAGCAATATAGATAACTTCAAGCTCGGTGGCTATCACAAAGGTAAATGCATAAGTAAAGGGTTTGGGTATAGAAGTAACCGCAAAGTGGACACGAGGAGATGTTTCCCGTAGTTCCTTCCCAATGGAAGTACGTACGTTGGAGGGGTGTGGAGCCACCTAGGCGCTCCAATAGCACGGATGTGCTCACCCTATTCTCCGTGAGCTTCACCCGTGAGGGATTGGCTCGTTCCACTATGAGGTCGACTTGAAGGCGTTGACCAAACCGATACACAAAGGTCGGGGAACTCCACAATGAGTTGGAGCCTCCCAACAATGCCTCGGACTTCCTCCGAGACTCACAAAGGCACCTAGGGTTACAAGCAACCCAAGATGCAAGGAGAACCACAAAGAGTAATGAGCTTCTCAAACTTCAACTCCACGAATCACCGTGGAGAACTCAAACCAATGCACCTAATGCAATGGCAAGAACACAAGAAGTGCTCAAAGCAATTCACTCTCAAATCCCACCAAAGCAACTAATGCTATGGAGGAAGATGAGAGGAAGAGCAAGGAAGAACACAAAATCCTTCCAAGATCTAGATCCAAAGGCTTCCCTTCACTTAGAGGAGAGATTGATTGGTGGAGTGGTGGATCTAGATCTCCTCTCTCTTTTCCCTCTAATTGGAGGCAAGAATCATGGAGGGATGGAGAGAAGGCAAGCTCCAAAAGGTCAACAATGGTGGGGGAAAACTTGCTCAAGAGATGGATAACCATTGGGGAAGAAGACCCCTTTAAATAGGTCATCCCAAGATCCACCGTTGGGTGCAGATTCGCGCCGGGGCGGTACTACCGCTAGACCCGGCGGTACTACCGCCCCCCTAGAAAGTTAGGACAAGAAAACGGGCAGAAAACGTGCTCCAGGTAGGGTACTACCGCCCCGGGCAGCGGTACTACCGCCCCGGGAGGTTAGAACACTTAAACAGGATGAAAACGGGCTCCAGGTAGCGGTACTACCGCCCCGGGAAGTTAGAACACTTAAACAGGCTGAAAACGGGCTCCAGGTAGCGGTACTACCGCCCGGGCGGAACTACCGCTTCCGGTACCGCTGAAAACGGGCCTCTGTTAGCCCCGGCGGTACCTCGGGCGGTACCGCGGCGGTACTACCGCCCCATGTAAAACAGCAGAACACCAAACACCAAAACGGCAATAACTTTTGCATCCGGACTCCGTTTTTGATGATCTTTGGCTCGTTGGAATCACAACAACGAGCTCATCAAGAATATAAAGAGAAACATCATAGTCCAACAATGAATCATAAAACCAAATGTGGAAAGGTTAAACCTCTCGAAAATAGAACAACCGGTAAAACCTCCAACACCAAAAACGCTATAAGTTTTCCATACGAAATCGTTTTTGATGAACTTGAGCTTGCCGTGAAGATCATGACAAGCTCTAAAACCACACAAGGAGCAAAGCCAAATAAGAACCAAGAAAGATGATGCCAAGTATGCAAAGGTTTGAGCTCTCTCCGAACGATACGATCAAGTTACTCATTCGAGAGCCCCTCTTGAAAGTGTGGCATCTATCCTATAATCCGGTCTCTCACTAACACCATGAGACTGGTAAAATAGAAACCCTATCAAGGTCATACCTTTGCCTTGCGCGATCCACTTGAGCTAGATGATGACGATCTTGATCACCTCAAGTTGGATCACCTTTCTTGATTGCGCTCCGCTTGATGAAGACTTGTGAATTGTTCCCCCATACACAATATGGGAGAGCCGCTTTTAGGAACATCTTCACTTGGCCATTATCTTGATGACGACCACCACTTGACGTCATCCGCCATGGGCTATATGGAATCTTCCTTTTGATGCACGCCCATGGGAAGATACCTAACCCCACATAGATACTCCACACACATATATATGGGTTAGTTCACAAAGCTATATAGACAATTGCTTACCATACCATTGGATCACAAGATCCCACATGGTACAACATGTAGCTTTGTGTGTTGATCACTTGAATCCACTCTTTGCACTTAGCCTTGATCAACTTGTATCTTTCCTTCTCTCTTCACAAGGATGATGTCTTGAAGGTGAACATGAATATCCACGCCATCATATTCTTCAAGACATGCTTGTAATATGCTCAACTCTACACATGACCATTCTTCATATAAACTCTTTAATAGGATCTTGGTCATCTTATAATCTTCTAGAGTCCAACACATGAATTCCAACATTTTCCTATGGACAAGATCTAAGGATATATCAATGCAAACATTAGTCCATAAGGATTGTCATTAATTACCAAAACCACGCATGGGGCAACACATGCACTTTCAGCTGGGGACACTGCCATGTCACTACCTTCGGCTCCCTCTTGGATTTAGAAAGCCGAGAAGGATTGAGGTTCAACCACTGTTCGACAAGGTGGTAGCTAGACTGAAAGGAGGCAAGGGCAAGATGATGACTCGCAAAGGGCGCCTTACACTAATCAACAGTGTTGCCACTGCCACGGCCACTTATTTCCTCACTGCTTTCCCTGCCGAGAAATGGATGATCAAGAAGTTTGACAATCTTAGGCGCAATTTCCTTTGGGCACCCGAAGAGGAAGCCACGGGAGGCAAATGTCTGGTTAGTTGGAAGAAAATTTGTGCTCCACATGAGTATGGTGGTCTCGGTATCAAAGATCTTGAGGCATTCAGCCGGGCTTTGAGACTGCGCTGGGAGTGGTTTCATTGGGACGATCAAGACAGACCCTGGAAAGGGATGGCCACGCCATGTGACAAGGTGGATAAGGCTCTGTTCCAAGCTTGCACAACCATTTCTTTAGGGGGTGGATCTACTGCCAAGTTCTGGACAGATCAGTGGCTACACGGACTTGCGCCAGTTTTTGTAGCTCCTCTGGTTTACCCACTGGCTGTCAGAAAAAACTTGACTGTCAAGGAGGCTCTTTCAGATGGAAGATGGATGAGAGGTCTACACCGGATAATCTCTGAAGCGCAGCTGGATCAATTTTTCATCCTTTGGCAGCAGATTCACCTTGTTGAGCTTAGTCAGGAGAAAGATACCGTGGTCTGGACTCTCACCACTAATGGGCAATATTCAGCGAAATCGGCCTACCACGCACAGTTCCTTGGAAGATTACAACAACCAGATCTAAATGCTGCCTGGAAAGTTAGGGCCGAAGGGAAAGTGAAGTTCTTTTTCTGGTTGCTCCTGCAAAATCGAAATTGGACTGCTGATCGCTTGCGAAATAGAGGGTGGCCTCATGATGACTACTGCTGTTTGTGCCATCAGGAGCTGGAAACTGCTAATCATCTAGCTCTTCATTGTTCTTTTGCGAAGGAGGTTTGGAATTTCTTCACGAGCTCAAACCTGCCTCTGATTCATCTGCTATGTCACTCCAACTCGGTTGGAGAATGGTGGAGCACGATGCGGAGGCATCCTCTCTCTGATCAGCTGAAGAAAGACATCTCCACTGCCATTTACATCTTTTGGCATGTCTGGAAAGAGCGAGGTCGAAGAATTTTCCAGGAGAAGACCCTTGATGCATCTCGGTGGCGACGTTGATCAAAACTGATGTGGAGTTGATGTACACCCCTGTTAACACCTTCCCTTAGAGTGTTTCAAAGTACATAGCGTGTTGAGTTGCTCATTTTGGAGCATGTGTTGTAAAGGTTTCTTTCAAACCTGATTGTATTTTTTCCCCTCTCTCTAATAATGCAAAAGCAGAGCGCCTGCTGTTTCCCTTCAAAAAGAAAAATAATCTAGTAAAGCGGATTTGCATCACTATAATATGCTACAGACAAATACAGAGTACATATGCATACTTACAGTGCACAGAGAACACATGGCATCCAAGGATCGTAAAGAATAGAATTGTTGCTAACTTCATATTCATATTGGGCCTGAACCTCCGAACCTGTAGGGAGTTCTGATTTATAGGACACCAAGGTCAATATAAAAAAGAATGACCGAATCCATTAATTAATTCCAAAATTAACACTCCTAAGATAGTGGTCAAGTAATGCGAAATCAAAACTTTTAAATAAAGGATCAGGCAATATTTGCTTTTGATACACGTATTATCTCAGTAACAGATAAATCTACATTGAAAGGGTAGCGCTAGGAATTGGACTAGCAATACGATCTGCTAAATCTGGAGCGTGCGATTGGTCCATTTTCTGAACTAGTAATTTGATTTTGTTTCTAACTATTGCTTCCATAAATCAATTATTGCCACACAAAGTTGCTTCCGTGTGAAATAATAGGTTTCCACAAACACGGTGATCAAATCAATTATTTTTCACGCAATTTGCTTCCGTGCAAATAGAATCAGTTTACAACCGTAATGAAATTATCTCTGGTGCAGCTAAGCTAATTAGTTCACTTGTTGGTTCTTACAGAAACATAAATATATTGTTTCCACGGTCAAAGATATCGCTTCCATGGCAACTGGTGAACTGGATGCTGCTTAGATGTCGCAAAATGCAATATGCAAAATGTAGTACTAGTGATATACTAATAGCAGGAGATGCAAGTAATACTGATGCTAACAGTATACATATTGTCTTTATTGCACAAATTTTCCCACAAGTCCATCATTCATTATTAAACAAAAACAAACGGAGAGAATATTTCAGACCTCGCATATGCAGCTTCAACCAGAGAAACCCAACAAGGTGCCCAGGCATTTCCAGCATTGTATCATTTCAGGCTTGATGAATTGATCCAACACAACAAAGCAATTTAATCCTGAAATCATCAACCAAGGTACAAAGCATATATCATTGAACTGCACAACTGATACAGCTGATATTGGCCTTAGTGAAGGACTGAAGCGGAACGTAACATCCACACATGGAGGCAAGGGCACGTCATGGGTCACTTGGCTGCACCTGATTCTCCGGGACTTTGCTTGTCCATTTGACGTAGTCAGTTTTGATCTTCTCGAGCCTCACAACCACTTCGCTCATCGTCATTCTTTGGTCCGGCGAGTTGCTGGAGCACAGCAAACCGAGCTCAAATACTGGCCCAAGAAAGCCATCGGCTGAGCCGCGGCTTGAAGAAGAAGAGCCTTGCGGTAATAGAAGCTGACCATCCACCACCCGGACTAGCTCAGTCGGAAACGCCTGATCGACCCATCCCCGAAGGCTCAGTCCTCCGACAAACAGAGCATCTGTGGGTCTCCTTCCTGTGAAGACTTCGAGAAGCATGATCCCATAGCTGAACACGTCGCTATTCCGCGATGCTTTTCCAAGGGATCCGTACTCTGCTCAACAAATACATGAATTTTAATGGATGATTGATGAAAGATTTAACAAGAAGTACATATTACGAAATATTACATGTGGCAGCTAGTACCTGGTGCCATGTACCCAACTGTTCCAGGCATGCTCGCGGAGATCATAGAGCTGTCATCGTCTAATAGTAACCTTGCAATGCCGAAGTCTGCAACATGCGCCGTCATGTCGTCATCGAACAGCACGTTGCTGGGCTTCAAGTCGCAGTGCAAGACAACCTCGTGGTGCTCGTGATGCAGATACGCCATTGCCATTGACACGTGGAGCATGATGTCCAGCCTCTCGAGGATTCCCAAGTGCCTTGTGCCCTCAGAGTAGTGTAGGAGCGTCTCTAGGCTGCCATTGGGCATGTACTGAAGCACCAGTGCTCTGAATTCTGGGTTGGAGCAGGTGTTGAGAATCCTTAACAAGTTGCGGTGCCGCACCATGCGCATCACATGGCACTCCACATCGAAGCTCCTAGTGGCATGTTCCAGCTGCAGGTCCAACACTTTCACTGCAACCACCAAACCGTTGCTCAGTTTTCCCTTGAAAACTCTCCCAAAGCTCCCAGACCCCAACAAGTTGCTCTTGCTGAAATTATCAGTGGCATGAGCGAGCTCATTGTAGGAGACTAATTTGTGGTTTATCATGTCAACCATTCCAACATAAACTGGTATCTGTTGCTGCTTCCCAACTTTTCTTTTGACTACTACAAATATGCAGGATGCCACGGCTCCAATTACCACAATAATAGCAGGGAGCAAAATTTTGAGCATGAGACTGTTGGTTCTTGGAGAGTTATCTAAACACGATGGAAATCCTAAATTTTGAGCACCACAAAGCCCTGAATTCCCCATCAACGATTGCAGGCTGATGTTGGAGAAGACACCTCCTTCGGGTATCTGACCTTGTAGATTATTGAAAGACAGGTTCAATGTAGCCAGCAAGGTAAAATTGGCCAGGTTCATCGGGATGGAACCCGAGAGATTGTTATGGGATGGGTCCAAAGCTTGCAAGCTAGCCAGCTTGTCAAGGGAATCTGGAATATGGTTATAGAATGAATTATGCGACAGATTTAAATTGATCATCGTGATAAGTTTTCCAATCGAATCTGGGAGACTATTTGTCAAGTGGTTGGAAGAGAGATCCATGTGGTAATTTGCTTTAAATAGCCGATATCATCCGGTAATGTGCCGCTCAAGAAGTTCTTAGATAAATCAAGCCAAAGGAGGCTATCAAGATGAAATAAACTTGGGGGTATAGTTGACGATAACTGGTTATAAGATAATCTAATTTCTTCTAACCTGGTATGATTGCCGATGTCCTCTGGTATGGAGCCAGAAAATTTGTTGTGGTGGAGCTGCAATACTACTAGATTCTTTAGCATTACAGTATGTGATGGGATTCGGCCGTACAAGCTATTCCAGTAGAGGTTAAGGGATTGCAGATTCTCCATCATCATGATTGAATCTGGAATTGCACCATATAATTGGTTTTTTGAAAGAACCAACACTCTAAGACCAGTTAAGTTTGAAATCATAGCCGGAAGTTTCCCAACTAAATTGGTCTCAGATGCAATGAAAGTTTCCAGCTGACTTGACAGATTCCCTACATAGCCAGGGAGGCCACCAGTGAAATTGTTGGAAGAGATGTCAAGATACCAGAGCTTCCTACAGTTTGAAAGAATGGACAAAAATCTGAGATCACCCTCCAGACGGTTTTCTTGAAACCTAAGTTTCACTAAGGAGTCCATGTTACCAATTGTTTCAGGCAACGGCCCATCCAACATGTTTCCATACAACAACAGCACTGATAACTCAGAAAGGTTGCCAAGGGAAGCAGGAATAGGCCCCGTTAGCTGATTGTCTCCGAGACGTAGATATGATAGTTGGCCCAGCTGTCCAAAAGTTTCCGGAATAGGTCCTGTCAGTTTTCCCACTGACATACTCAAGACACTTAGTGAAGAGAGGTTGCCAAGTGCGGAAGGAATTGAGCCAACAAGGTTATTCTCACCCAAGGAAATCAATTCTAGATGAGCCAGCTTGCCCAGCCATGTTGGCATAACACCTTCAAATAAGTTAGCAGGCATGGAAATAGCTTTGAGGCCCCACAAGATGCGAGCCCCAACGGAATCGGACCAGTGAACCTGTTCACTCCCATGCTGATTATTTCCAGCGCCGGGAGACTAAAACTTCCGTTGTCGGGGATATGGCCAGTTAGGTTGTAGTTGTTGCTGAGATATATTTATGAAGTTTAGACATGTTAAAGATAGCCGGAGGCAATGCACCGGTGAGATAATTGTACTGCAGATCAAGAAACTCAAGCATTGGCGACGAGGAAATGAAAAATGGTATAGGCCCTGACAAACTGTTATTCCCAATGGAAAGATAAGTTAACATCGGTGTATTGTTGAATAGATCGACCGGTAATGAGCCACTCAGGTAATTCGTCCGGAGAACTATGGAGGCAAGGTTGTGTAAGTTCCGCAGCTCTACCGGGATTGCACCCGAAAGATGGTTAGACTTCAAGATAAGAACTTGTAGACTTGTGAGGTTTCCTATGGTGGGTGGGATGCTACCTGACAGACCATTGCGGCCAAGGTCAAGGAATTTGAGGCGATGCAATCTTCCTAACTCATCTGGTATATAGCCAGTCAGGACAGTGTTGGTGAGGTTAATGATGGAGAGAAATGAGAGGTTACCATCAAGGGACACATCCTGCAGCTCGATGGCCGTGACACGCTCCCTGCGCCGGCTGCACGAGATACCGACCCAGTTGCAGAAGGACGTGTCGGTGGTCCAGTTTCTTGCAAGAATGCCCTGAGGGTCGGAAAGGTGGGGTTTGAAAGCCAGCAGCGCTGCGAGATCCGTGTCACCGCCGTTGCTGCTGCTGCTGCTGCTGTATATGTGATTAATTGATCGGTGCTGATCTACTGATCTATTTCACTAGGAATTGACAAGGGGCCAAGGCATTGGCGAATGGAGTAATGCAGGGACGAGTACGGTTTCGTCGCTAGCAATGCACTGCCAAATTGCGACAGAAAAAAAGGGGATGGACTTCTAGTCTTCTAGTCGATGTGCAGCACAAAATCAACATTGATAAATAAATCACCAATCAAAATCGAGGAAGAGCGGATCGAGCGACGTCCCTGAGGTTTGAATGCTGGGCCGCCTCGCTCGTCGCCCATGTGTCGCCGGTCCGCCGCGGTAGGACGTTACTCCGCCGCCGTCGCCCCAACAGACGGCGCCCCATCGCCGCGCACGAACGGCCAGCAGCAAGCGTGGAGGCACCGAACCAGCCGCAACAGCAAGCGTGGAGAACCGAACAAGGCTTTGCGTCCTCCTCCCCTTCAGGCCTTGTTCGGTTCCACCCACCCGGCCGGGATCGGGGCGAAATCCCCGTCGATCAACCGGGATCCGACCCGCGCGGATTAAATCCCGGCCCCCTCGTGTGACGCATTCGGTTAAACCCGGCAGGGATTGCATCCCGCCCAATTCCGCCCCGACCCCGGTCAATTTCGCAGGGAACTGAACCTCGTCCCTTATCCCGTGGAACGAATCCACGAGACGCTGCTCTCTCTCGCCCGACCTAAACTTTCTCCTGCGACTCGGAGGGGCAGCCGGCGTGGACCTCGGCGGCGCAAGGAGACGGTCGCTCCCCTGCATCGCCTCCCTGCCTCGACCCGGATAGCAGCGAGACGTCCCCTGCCGCCGCACACCGTAGAAGAACCTGACGTCGCCGCGAGGTCCCCCGTCCACCGTCGCCGCACACCGGAGAAGGAAGTCAGGTTCTCTCTCTCATTCTTCTGCACAAACTATGGTATGGCAGACTGCCAGATTGGGAGTGGTCAGGGTGAGTAGTTAGGTTCTTGCCCGAGCTCTAGACCGGCCATGGCGGTGACATCGCGTCTAGCCGTCTACTATTTTTTCAGATGCGATTCATCGATTAATGTTGGTTAAGAAATAGGGGAGGGTTGGTTAATGTTTCTGAAGCTTGAATTTCGGTCTAAACCACATGTGTCCCTCTCGCAGTGAGAGCTGTTCAGGAACTCGTCCATTAGAGCTGTCGAAAGATCTCTGTCTGCAGAAATTTTGCACAGGATTAGACACTTGGGACATCATCAAGTCTTATACTACTAGTATGTAGTTAGCAGTATATGGTTATTTGCTTGCCAATGGATTGATCTATTATGTACTATTTTCTGTGGATAAATGATTCAGGTTAACGAGTACTCCGCTCTCAAGGAAAGCAGCCTGTACTCGTGGGCAGAGCTGAGTCCAATTTCAGCAGCAAGTTTCAGTCCGGCAAAGGTACGACAGTTCACTATCGTCTCATATTTTCAGTTGTCCGGTGTAACCGGTGTTTCGTTTCAGCATATATATTGAGCAACGGAAGTTTAGCTAGTAATGTTCCTCTTTTTTTATATCATGCTTCTGTTATATTACCAATTCATATCATGCTTCTGTAGTCTTGTACTCATATTTTGTGCACTCAAGTTTTGATTCTTTTAGGGCATGCTTCGGTAGTAGATATTACCAATTCATATCGTGCTTCTGTAGTCTTTCTTTTAGAGCATGTACCCTGAATAAATAGTTCTTTCTGTAATGCTTAGACACAAGTTCATGTGCTAGTGTAGAGTCATCTGAATGGTTATCTGAATGGAATTAATTCTGTAATGATTATGTGCTTGTTGCACTTCAAAGTTCAGTAGTAATAACTAGTGTCCCAGCCGGCTTGTGTATTTGTGCCTATGTTTGCACTCAAGTTCATGTGCTGATTGCTAATCATCAGCAAGAATATTAACCATCTCAGATTGCTTTTTGCATATCATAAATTCACTGATTATTGCTAACTACACTAACATAAACGCATAACCAACTGTCCATCTGCAATGGAACGTAACTGGACTGGAGGCTTGACATGTTGAACAAGTACTAAAGATCAACGCAAGCCTAGATTCTCGATATCCACATGAAAAAAAACCTGGCGACCATGGATGTAAAAAAAAAGACAATTCATAAGGTCGTCATTACACATAACCAGATCCAGCAAGCAATCAGGGACACAACAAATTGGAAACCGGAATCCACGCGGGCGACAACCAATCAGATCTCCGTCGTTTCAGCGCAGAGCAGGGGGTGGGGGTTGCGGCAGGGGAGGTGGGAGCGAACCTTGTAATCGCGGACGAGCAAAGGGGCGTGGCGGCGATGAAGACAGCCGAAGAGGAGGGGGACTCCGGCTTGCGGGCGAGGGCTGGTGCTTTCCCAGCACAGTTGCCCGGTGCCGGTAGGTCGCCACGCGCGAGCCCCTGCGGCGCAGGCTCGCCGGTGGTCGGGGAAGGTCTAGGGCTTTAGGGGCGTCAACGTTTCGCGAGCAGAGGTTAGTAGCGAACACATCGACGAAACTGATGAGTCGACTGACGGTATAGCCTCACCGTTCCAAAATGTGTTATGTCGAAAATAACTTGAAAATTGACTGAAGATTCAAAGTTTTATGAAATTCTGAAGAAAAAAATATACCGTCCATAAATAGAGACTTAGCATCGTCGTGTCCACGTTTGGGAAACAAGCCCGGGCGGTCAATTGTGATCTCATGGATGATTGTGCTGGATATGTACGACACTTTTTGGGGCCCTATGCGAAGTAAGATCATGCAAATCAATTTTATTAGCATGGCATCAAATATCTCAACTATAGCCAGTTTTGCAAAGCATTACATCGCAATCATTTTCATAGCACTTCCACAAACAATTTCATATCACTCTCACAAGCTTCTTTGACATGAACACTACAAGTAATTTCATATCAACATCACATTAGTTTTCAGAAGTACATTCACACATAGCAAAAACAGCCTATCAAAGTTCACATATAACAAAACCAGTTAAAAGCACATTCATAGGAATAGTTACCTAGTTTTGGCAAGGAATTGCTAGATCGGGGTGGAGGTCGCCGGTGGTCTTCGTAATCCCGCCCGCACGTGCTACACAGAGGAGGGAGATGAGAGGTCAAGCAAAAATAGAGAGGAGGTGAACCAGACGTGGACAGGGGAGAGGGGAGAAGGCCGGATGCGCGGAGTTCAGCGAGGAGGGGAGGGCGGCGGTCTGCAACTGACCTGCGCCAGACGCCGGAGCTCGGTGCAGCCGGTCTCGTATCTGCAGTGACAGGAGAGGTGAGGGGGCTGCTGGAGAGCCACCGGGAGGGGGAAATAGGAGGGAGCGCAGCGGAAGGGAAGGGCGGCGCCGTGCTAGCTGGAGGAGATGGGCGGAGGTGGTACCTGCTCTGCGCCGCCGCACCGCCGCCGGAGGGTTTGGGTCGATCCCGAAAATCTCAGCAATGTCGAGCGGTAGACCTCCGAATTGGGCGTTTTATCACAACGATTAATAAAACCAGCCACGGCCGCACTTGACGGAGGTCCAGTTGCGCGTGGAGCTAACGCAATGTGTTCGACTTTCCCTTTTCTTCTGTTTCTGTTTCTCCTACATCGCGCTTTTTCCATTTTCTTTCTTCTTGTACTTCACGAAAATCCCACCAGAACTATCTCATTACTGCAGACACCCACGAAACAGTGTCGAAGTAGGAGTCGTCGCTTGGCGAGCATGGAGTGCATGAGAAGGAAAAACACAACTTGGCACGATGAGAATGAACGAGGTAGACCTTCGCAAAGGTTTCTCTTTTTTAGTGATTACCCAAACCAATCAACGGTGCTAGTCGGCTCGGACAAATGCCAATACCTAATACCACGCCTCAATTCATACATCCAAACGAGACCGGCCAGGAACAATAAAGAATAGCCAATATGCTGGAGTGCCTTATAAAGTTAACGGAGTGAGTAGTAAATTTTTTTTTTCATCGGGGGTTCGCGTTTCGAGCTCTGCCGGGCACAAGGGGCAGCCACATTCCGCCTCCTCCAGGATGTTTTCTTTAGGAGCGTATCCCAATCGGAAGTTTCCAGAGGCACGAAAATGGTTGTACAGAGAGTTCCCAGAACACTACAGGTGGATTTCCGGGAATAAGAAGTGGCAAACGAGAAAAACTAAGAGAATACAGATCGGGAGACTGGTGTATGCACACCCTGCTGAAGGAGAGAGGTACTACTTGCGGGTGCTCCTAAGTCATGTCCGAGGTGCCACTTCGTTTGATGATTTAAAAACAGTCAATGGCAAACCATGCAGTTCTTTCAGAGAGGCGTGTGAGCGCTTAGGCCTCGTTGAGCATGACAGAACACTTGATGATTGCATGGCGGAGGCAGCCACATTTCAGATGCCATGTGCTCTTAGACGGCTGTTTGCGACTATACTGGTATTCTGTGAGGCACGAGGAAATTGATTTTTACTTTTAAGACATGCGGGGGCAAACCATTTGATGTTATCGAGTTAGGAAAGTCAATTGTGTAATTACTGTGGAAGTCATCCTCGATAGAGTCGAAGCTATGGTATACTTTTTCTTCACCCGGAAACCTGGAGATGATCTTGTCATTTAGGTCATCCACATATTCGTTCTTGGTTGAGAGAATTGCACGTTTGCTCATGTACTCTCTCGACCTAGCATTGGCTTGCAGCGATGGGAAGACATGTTCGATGAGATTGTTAAGTGCAAGTGGTTCTTGATCCTCTGTATAACCAATCACAATCTCTTCAGGGAGACGCACATAATCGTCTCCAATTGTTTATTCCGTTCCATTGCCAATCCTTAGGAGGTATTCGGAGAACCATTGGTCTGTCTGTGCCCTCATGTTACGTGTAAGGCTGTCTGTGCCTCATGTTACGTGTAAGGCTTATCTTGCGGATCTTCTCCCACAAATATGATCTCAACAATGTAGCATCCGTGCACTGGGCTCTCGTCCCTCGTGTCACGACGGGAGGACTTGTCTGAAATCCCCACCAAAGACAACAACCTTTCCACCAAATGGCAAAGGACATTCCATTATATCCTGTAGCGATCTATCAAGCGTCTCAACTGCTTGACGCTTTGTCATAGCAACTTCGTCCCAAATTATCAAGGACGCTTGTTTAAGCAACTTTGCCGTACCACTTTGCTTTGTAAAACCACACATGCTATTGTCATTGATCTTGATTGGAATTTTGAACCTCGAGTGCGCAGTTCGTCCTCCAGGCATTATCGACGCTGCTATACCTGATGTAGCAGTTGCAATCGCTATTAGGCCCATGGAACGCACCTTTGCAAGCAATGCCTTGTACATGTACGTCTTCCCGGTGCCTCCTGGACCATCAACAAAGAATATTTTGCTTTTTGGTTGGTCACATGATCCATTATCTCATTGAAACCAACCAGCTGCTCACTGTTCAAACAGCTAATTAGATCTAGATGTTCTTGGTTTGCTCTGATCTGCATCTCCTCTGCTACCTCTCTATACTCGGTGTCTGAATATCAATCTGTCTCGTCAATATCTGGAAGTCCATAATTTTTAATATCCTTTCCCATGGATTGCAGCATGTCCCTTATGTCTCTAAGCACCATCTGCTCAAGGGCTGCCTCATTAGATTGCGTGCGGCGGTAACCCTCGGACATCGATGGTAGATGTTTGTCCCACAACATGCGGATTTCTGTTGCCTCACAGAATACCAGTATAGTCACAAACAGCCGTCTAAGAGCACATGGCATCTGAAATGTGGCTGCCTCCGCCATGCAATCATCAAGTGTTCTGTCATGCTCAATGAGGCCTAAGCGCTCACACGCCTCTCTGAAAGAACTGCATGGTTTGCCATTGACGTTTTTAAATCATCAAACGAAGTGGCACCTCGGACATGACTTAGGAGCACCCGCAAGTAGTACCTCTCTCCTTCAGCAGGGTGTGCATACACCAGTCTCCGATCTGTATTCTCTTAGTTTTTCTCGTTTGCCACTTCTTATTCCCGGAAATCCACCTGTAGTGTTCTGGGAGTTCTGGGAACTCTCTGTACAACCATTTCGTGCCTCTGGAAACTTCCGGTTGGGATACGCTCCTAAAGTCCTGGAGGAGGCGGAATGTGGCTGCCCCTTGTGCCCGGCAGAGCTCGAAACGCAACCCCCGATGAAAAAAAAAATTTACTACTCCCTCCGTTAACTTTATAAGGCACTCCAGCATATTGGCTATTCTTTATTGTTCCTGGCCGGTCTCGTTTGGATGTATGAATTGAGGCGTGGTATTAGGTATTGGCATTTGTCCGAGCCGACTAGCATCGTTGATTGGTTTGGGTAATCACTAAAAAAGAGAAACCTTTGCGAAGGTCTACCTCGTTCGTTCTCATCGTGCCAAGTGTTGTGTTTTTCCTTCTCATGCATTCCATGCTCGCCAAGCGACGACTCCTACTTCGACACTGTTTCGTGGGTGTCTGCAGTAATGAGATAGTTCTGGTGGGATTTTCGTGAAGTACAAGAAGAAAGAAAATGGAAAAAGCGCGATGTAGGAGAAACAGAAACAGAAGAAAAGGGAAAGTCGAACACATTGCGTTAGCTCCACGCGCAACTGGACCTCCGTCAAGTGCGGCCGTGGCTGGTTTTATTAATCGTTGTGATAAAACGCCCAATTCGGAGGTCTACCGCTCGACATTGCTGAGATTTTCGGGATCGACCCAAACCCTCCGGCGCGGCGCGGCGGCGCAGAGCAGGTACCACCTCCGCCCATCTCCTCCAGCTAGCACGGCGCCGCCCTTCCCTTCCGCTGCGCTCCCTCCTATTTCCCCCTCCCGGCTGGCTCTCCAGCAACCCCCTCACCTCTCTCCTGTCACTGCAGATACGAGACCGGCTGCACCGAGCTCCGGCGTCAGTTGCAGACCGCCGCCCTCCCCTCCTCGCTGAACTCCGCGCATCCGGCCTTCTCCCCTCTCCCCTGTCCAGCGTCTGGTTCACCTCCTCTCTATTTTTGCTTGACCTCTCATCTCCCTCCTCTGTGTAGCACGTGCGGGCGGGATTACGAAGACCACCGGCGACCTCCACCCCGATCTAGCAATTCCTTGCCAAAACTAGGTAACTATTCCTATGAATGTGCTTTTAACTGGTTTTGTTATATGTGAACTTTGATAGGCTGTTTTTGCTATGTGTGAATGTACTTCTGAATGTGATGTTGATATGAAATTACTTGTAGTGTTCATGTCAAAGAAGCTTGTGAGAGTGATATGAAATTGTTTGTGGAAGTGCTATGAAAATGATTGCGATGTAATGCTTTGCAAAACTGGCTATAGTTGAGATATTTGATGCCATGCTAATAAAATTGATTTGCATGATCTTACTTCGCATAGGGGACCGAGGGATTTAGGGAGCTTTAATGATGACGAGCATAGAAACACACTTAGAAAGTATTTGTTGAAAGATATGTATGTTGTGTCTGAAGTTGCATGCTATGATCAATTTTGTCTTACGAAAATAAACTTTCATGATTTTTGCCACTTTGTTGAGTGAGAGGTGTGGTCTACGTGACAGTGCGTATGTTACTGTGGATGAAAATGTTGCCATGTTCTTACTTGTAGTTGGTCATGGTCTCAAAACGAGGTTGTTGCGAGGACAGTACAAGAGGTTTGGACTATAAGTACACACTTTTTCTAGTGTGTTAACGGCTATTCTATCGCTCCATGGAGAGTTCATTAAGCTTGCAGATCATTCTGTTTCAAGATCTCTATGATTACAAATTGAAGTTGTTTGACAATGCACTTGGAGCATTAGATGGTTGCCATATTGATTTTTGTGTTTATGTGGCTGACCAAGTAAAGTACAAAAATAGAAACCCAGCGTGCATCAGAGTGGATGACGCCACATCCACCACCCAACATAAGCGCTGCCGCGTGCAGCTTTCCTGATCAACTAATGCTAACTGAATCAATAATGCGAGCTGGTGAGCATAAACCCTGGGATCAAATAGTGATCAGGAAAGCTGGTGATTCAGTTATCATTACTTGCCCAGGAAAGCTGCACGTGGCAGCGCTTATGCTGGTTTTGGCACGTGCTTTTGTGGTGTAAACTTTAATAGTGACTTCCCTAATGTCAGTACTTGATTCTGATCTCGTGGAATGTAGACATTGTTCAGTTTTTGTAATGTACCGTATTCTTTGAGATACAAGTTGTAATTCAGGCTTGCATTTGAGAGATTGCATGAGCTGCTAGCGCTTGTGCTGATTTTTCTTACTTGCTATTTATGGTTGTGAAAATTTGAAGGATCAGACAGAAGGAGAGATGGCAAATCTAACCAGCCTTACGTCAAACCCGAACCCGAACAAGTCATTTGAGGTGTGATGCTTTCGTGCCGATGTCCTGCTTTTGTAGTGTTCTCTCATTCTGTAAATACTACACATTCTCTGAAACAGTCGATTTAAATGCAGGTCCTGCCTAATCCAGGCGACTCCCTCTCAAGCCTCAGTTTTAGCCCCAAGAGTAATCTGCTGGTGGCAACTTCCTGGGATAACCAGGTAATTGTGTTTCTGTTGTAATTTTTAGCTAGTATTTTTATTGTGTATGCATCTTAAATTCTTACTATGACTAGCTTTGAGGTGTGTGCAGGTGAGGTGTTGGGAGATAGTCAACGGTAACAGTCAGCCAAAGGCATCCATATCACATGATCAGCCAGTATGATCTTAATATATTTCTCCTGAGATTTTTCATCTTAAACATTTAGAGTCGTTCAAGTTTACCTGGTTTGATGATCAATTTCTTTCCTTCAATCAGGTACTCTGCTCGGCTTGGAAGGATGATGGTACAACTGTCTTCTCTGGAGGCTGCGATAAACAGGTCAAAATGTGGCCTCTGCTGTCTGGTGGGCAGGCTCAGACGGTTGCAATGCATGATGGACCTGTCAAGGAGGTCGCTTGGATACCTCAAATGAATCTTCTTGTCTCTGGAAGCTGGGATAAGACAATAAGGTTAAAGAGATTTAGTCGTCTGCACCATCAGTATTCTTTACTTTGATATTGAACATTCTTACCCGTTTGATTTTAAATCTTATTTATGGCTGGTTTGCATTCTAGGGTTCGTGTTATTTTCAGCATATTTTTGTTACTTCATGTTGTTGTATTATATTAGTACATCGGCCAAGTTTTAAACATCAGTTATATGCAATTTATGAAGGTGTATCTTTCCACTAATTTTTCTATGTCTTCTTTGATCCTCAAAGTTCCACCACTTGCTGAATCATATTGCCAGATTCTTATCAGAGGTTGCACACTTTCTGGATATCATCTGTACTTCTTACGCCTATTTTGCTCACGATGAAGACTGGAAGTTGCTATAAAAAGTAACAGTTGATGCGATAGTTGCTATAATAAATGTACATCGTGCGATTAATGTTAAATAGTACTTTGTACATCTTTTCGATTTTTAGCGTGGATCCAAGGTCTTGATCATCTCTATGAGAATTATTTAGGAAACATTAAGTTAGGTTCTGGCTCTCAGTGTAAATAGTACGCTTGCATTATTATTTTTGCTGTGTGTGTGTTTTACTTTATCTGTATCATGCTAAGACCAATAATCTGGGATGTGCTTTGACCTTCATCTCATTACAACACATTCTAGCATTACCTCTGATCCTGATTCTTATGATTTGTTCTAGTCCACCTTCAATGCTGACCGTCATACTATTTGTAGGTATTGGGACACGAGGCAACAAAATCCAGCCCATGTCCAGCAACTTCCAGATCGCTGCTACTCTCTTGCAGTGAATTATCCCCTTATGATTGTGGGAACAGCTGATCGTCATATCGTCATCTTCAACTTGCAGAATCCTCAGGTCAGTGTGTTTCCGAACTGACTATGCACTTGTTTAATTCTTTTGGTGGTGGTGGGGCTCACATTTATGATTTATACTGTCATTGACTTATGTTTTTGAACTGACTGACATAATTCCATCTCTGGTATGGTATTAGACGGAGTTCAAGCGCATTCAATCACCTCTAAAATACCAGACACGGTGTGTTGCTGCATTCCCTGATCAACAAGGATTCCTGGTAATGCTATATTGTCTTGCATCCTTTGCTCTCATCATTAGCACACCAAACCAAAACCTCAATTTTTTTTTCAAATACATGACTGATCCTTACTATGCTTTAAAGTTTATTCACATGTTCTTTTTTACCTATCATGGCATATGATTTGTATTGCTCAATTAGCTTGTTTGAAGCTAGCTTGAGTTTCTGATACTAAACATTGATAGAACTTGCCACCTTACTCGAATTAGCTTTCGGTACAAGATTTGAGCTACTGGCCTGACAACATTTGCAGTATCATGGGTTCTGTTGAGTAACCTGGATTTCAAACTTCCATCCCTCAGATATATAAGGCGTGTACTTTGATCGTCAAATCAAGCTTTGACTAACTATTAGTTCCTATAATATGCTGAGTTATGTGACACACAAATGGATATCATCGGGTTGGTGGATTCATATTCAAAGTACTTTCTTATGACCTTGAAACATTTGATAAAATATGATAGAAGAAATTTACAGTCAATCGCTTGAACAAGAGACAGTCAAATATACCTTACAGAGTAGTATTACTAGAAATGTTACTCAAATATAAATACCACTGGCTGACATCTCTGTAGTTAGTAAGGTGTCAAGTGGGATCTAGAAATCACAAAATGAACTATAAGTGGGACTTTGGTTGGATCCCACTTGCATCTCTAGTAGTTAGTGACAAAATCTTCATAAAGAAGAGTATGCAGTTTACCTTCATGCCTTGACCAGCTCCAAGCCTCCAACTGTGCTGCAAACAAATTTCCTTCACCAGAACTCTAGAAGAGATCTTAGCATATAGCAGCTCAGGCCAATCTGAGCATGAAATCATGCTGAAGTACAAATAGTAAAACCATTCGAGGCTTCAAGCATTTTGAACTTTAGATCTTATATATTTACAGTTCTGTATTTTCCTATTCTTCACCTGCATACGGGCATATGTTTAGTGGGTGATCTTAATCATGCGGTGACCAATCAATATTTGGTGCTACACACTGATCTTCTTCTACATCAATGAGCTGACTAAATTAGATAACAAGGCCGATACCTGACAATTCACAATAGTTCTTGTTTCATATATCGATTCCATGTGACTTTTAGGCAAAAGGTTTATTTCCATGTGACTGACCCCTTGCTTTTGTTTAAAGGTGGGTTCCATAGAAGGAAGAGTTGGTGTGCATCATATTGATGATGCGCAGGCAAGCAGAAACTTCACATTCAAATGTCACAGGGAAGGAAATGACATTTTCTCTGTCAATTCACTCAACTTTCACCCTGTGAGATCTCTCTCTCTCTCTCTCTCTCTCTCTCTCTCTCTCTCTCTCATTATTTATTTACTATGTGCCAGTCTTTTGTTTCATGATTCCGCTTTCGTTATTATAGAAAATGCTAATGGAGGAGACTTATGGTGACTTTTAGTCACTGTGTCTGTCATCTGTTAATCTGTAGAATACTAAACCTCAGTTATAATCTCTCACAGAAGTGTGTAGAGCTTAATATCGATTCTGATACCTCATACCACACTGTACCTAATCAAACAACCACTGTACTTATAGGTGTACATATATGTTAAAAAATAATGTGTTGCAAAAAATACTCCAAACAGATTAGCTTTAGGTCAATTGAGCAAACTCCAAATTGTACCTATTTAGTGTTATAGGCACATCTAAGAGCAGTGTTTCTGCTTTGTCCTGTTCTTTTTTATTACTTTGCCATCTTATTCATTGGATTGGTGTGCAACAAGCAGTTCCGGTGATAATTTTGAAGTTTGTTAATTTCAGTTAGTGAAGTTTTATCTGGTATACCCCTTGGTACAGGTTCATCACACATTCGCCACTGCTGGATCTGATGGTGCTTTCAATTTTTGGGATAAGGATAGCAAACAGAGACTGAAGGTTTGTCAATTTTTGAGATTCTCTTTTGAAGTTTTACTCTTGTTGGTTTATTTGTATTGCATTTTATGTTTCAATTGTTTCAGAATGGTTTTAGTGTGTTGTGATCTGTGGACATGTTAATGGCCTGCATATAAATTATATGTCAATGTGCATGCATGGTGGGCCAAGGTCAACTAATGAACTTACTATCATGGTCATGAGCAAGAAAACATTAGTTGATAGTGTTGCCCATGGGCGGACGCAGCGCCCCTGTTACCCGGCGCTTGCCCGGGCTTCGATGCCATCCGCCTCGTGCGTGAGATCGTATCTAAGCTAGCAGATCCCGATCAGCCAGGGGCAAAACTGCTCAGCGTGCGTGCGTGTGTAAATAAAATAAACTGCTTGCGCACCTGGCCGTGGTGGACATTGAGATTGACGCATTGGGCCTGGCCACCTGGGCCGTGCCTTGACACGCGCAGCAGGCAGTGCTCGGCAGGCCAGTACTCGATCGAACAAGACTCCTGTCTTTCCGCTAAAAAAAAAACATCGGCCATCCCCATCCCCGCCTAGCCTGTGACTCTGTGAGTCTCTCACGATGGTAGATAATTGAGGACAGAGATCCATAAGGTGGAGCGGCTGCTGCAGATCCGTCAGGCAACAGCGACGGCGGCGTCTCGGGGAGCAGCAGCATCGGCCATGCCCAGCCTCATCTCGCGGCCGCAAGCGTCGGCGAGCGAGATGGCGGCATCTACTCGAGCAGGCTTGTCGAGCACGTTATTTAATTTTTTTGAAAACTCGATTTAAAAGTTTCAAAAAAATCAGGTAAAAACTTGGATATAGTCAATTATGTACACTAAGAGCGTGTAAATTCTTAATGTGAAATATCTCATATTTTAATCTCAGAAAAAGGACGAAATTTAGAACATTCGAAATTTGCATTGTTCACGTCTAGAATATATGGTGTTTTGTATTGAAAATTTTCACACGGGTGGAATAAATCATTGCCTACATCATGGTATTTTTTCTAAAAAAATTTGAAGCTTTAAATTTAATTTTCCAAAATTTTCCAAACAGCTAGCTCGATCTCGGGAGCCATTTCGCCACCCTCCTCCATATGATGCTTATATTTGTCTGAGAATTTTTTTAGTTACACTGTGGCGCGCCCAGGCTTCGATAAATTCCTGGGTCCGCCACTGGTGTTGCCATCCATTCTCATTTTCCCAGCCTTGCCATGTCTGCCTTTTTTTGGCATTGCTTCTTTTTATTCTTGGACCCCCATATGAGGCATCTGTATAATTTGTTTTCAGATATCCTTTTAGCTTGTAGATATAGCTTGGTAGCTCACTCAGCATTCCATCCTCATAGTTGCCTACTTGCTTAGCGTAGATGTTGCTTCAGTTCTCTTGTTTTATCATACACCTTCATATATTATACACCTTCATATATTTTGCAAGCATATTCTCACTTTTTTTCCTACACTGAATATGTACAGGCTTTTAGTCGGTGCCCTCAACCCATTCCTTGCAGTACCTTCAATAACGATGGCTCAATATTTGCTTATGGGGTAAGTCGAGTGATGCTTCAGTGTCTTGTTGTAGTTTGTAAAAATTAGGACCCTTCATCTGGAATTTCATAACCCATGTTTTTGGATTGGTCGAGTTTAGATATGTGACATGTCTATCATTTTCTCCTGCACCTTGCTAAATATGCCGAAGAAATCAGCAGTTGATGTTCAGCTTTATTGAAGAGTTCCTGTTCCAGTCAAATTGCTGTTTTAAAAAATGCATTATCTTAATCTAAATTTAAATTCCAAGTTCCAAATGTAACCATAATTATCATTACCGGAGAGCAGGTCTGCTATGACTGGAGCCGTGGCGCTGAAAACCATAATCCTGCAACTGCAAAGACATCCATTTATCTCCACAGTCCGCAGGTAGTTTCAACATGCTCATATTGCTGTGAAATTATTATTTTCTTGTTATCAGAGACACCATCGTGAGTTCCGTTCCTGAATTGTTTTTATCTGTTGGTGTTTTGGCACTCAACCTTCCCTCATTTTGAACAGGAAGCTGAGGTGAAAGGAAAGCCAAGAATCGCAACAGGACGGAAGTGATGTCATCCTTGCTACCAAAAGTCAATAGGTGTACAACAAATCATGTATATTCAAGGGCCTTGTTTCCCCCTTCTAGCCACCGATGATAGGGACTCAGCCATGAGACATAGCACATACTAGCTGTTTATGTAATCCATAGTTATCCCAAGATATTGCTTTCCCTTGTTTTGTGATAGAATGAGAATATGAGATCAGCGCTAGTTTGGATTCTACTAGTGTTTCGCATGTGATGTAGATCTTTGCAAATGATATCTGTAGAGTTCTCATATTATAGCAAGTGCTAAGTTTTCAGCGGCCGGGGCAACTAAAAAGGATGGCCAGTTTTGGTTTGTCAAGTCTGAAAGTAAAATCGTGTTTTCCCTCCGGTTGTGATTGAATGCCACATATGGAAAATTCAAAATACAGGAATTTTGCAAGATAATTTTAGGTGATGCACATGAAGCAAACGCAGGACTGAGCAGAGAGTAAGAGAGAGGGAGTGTAAATGCATTGGACCTCTGAAAACGAGGTTTGAGCTCATTTTGAGATTCCTATGAAACGAAGGGCATAAGAGTAGATTTCATCAGCCGTCAGACCACCCCATACCCACAACCTAACTATGCTGTACCGACATCCGAACTCCCTGAGCCGTGAAGCCATAGCAGATCAAACATGCAACCACTTGACTTGATGAATCAAGACGAAGGCATCCTTCGAGTCAATAGTGTCTAGCTCCGGCACGTACGCACACCGTTGAACACAGCTACTCTACTACTCCTTCCGTTCCAATTTAAATGACTTCTACTTGTCAACATGTTGATGTATCTAGACATGTTATAAGTATAGATACATCCACATTTTGACAAAGTGAAGTCATTTAATTTAGAACGGAGGGAGTACGAAGGTATCCTCCCACTGACACGGTCAACTGGTCAAGGTGCGTAAGTAGTTTGAATTTTCGAATTAGCCTTGGTGCGAACGTAGTTGAAGTGTTGAACTTGAACACAAGAAAGAATTTTAGTAGCCTCGTAGAAAACGGTCAAGCTAGGTCATTTTCCAACCAACAAGCTAGTGGAGGAAAACATACGAAAGCACAAAGCAGCTGCTGTTGTGTTCTGGATCGGCCGGGCCAGTTGAAGCTACCCCGTGAATGAACTAGCAAGCAACGTGAACATGATCAAAGCAGCGTGGAGTCAACGCACATGACCAATTGACTATTCCATCGATCCATCGGCGATTTGTATTCGAAAGGAAAGTCAGCAACTTCCTACGTACGTGGTGACCTATCTTGTTGTCTCAATCGCGCGCGCGAGCTTCCTGGGAAGGAAAAGCTAGCCCCTGCTTACCTAGGAGTAGGAGTATATATATAAGTCTCCCGATTGTATTAAGCTCGTACCACAGCAGTTCCTCTCATAGCTCATCATCGCGCGCGTTTCCAGATCATTTGGGTATTTCAATCAGGCAGGCAGCAGCCGAGAATTAAGCAATGGCGGATCACCGGCCCACCGGCGGCGGCGGCGGCGGCCATGCTTATCACTCCTCCACAACACGGACCTACTACACGCCTCCAACCCCATGGCGCACCTCGCCGCCGCTCGCCAGCTACGGCTTGGCGCACACCGCGGCAGTAGCAGCGGCTTCGTCCCCGGTCTTCTTTGCGTCGGCGCCGTCCGAGAAGAACAGCAAGAGCTTCGCGACGGACTTGCTGCTGGGCGGCGTGTCGTCGTCGGTGTCCAAGACCCTGGCGGCGCCGGTGGAGCGGGTGAAGATGCTGCTGCAGAACCAGGACGCCATCATCCGGGCCGGCAGGCTGACGGAGCCCTACAGGGGCATCGGGGACTGCTTCGCGCGCACCGTCAGGGACGAAGGCTTCCTGTCACTCTGGAGGGGGAACACCACCAACGTCATCAGATACTTCCCCACACAGGTTTGAGGATCTCATTCAGATTTACCTTTGTCTGAATTTTATCAATGGACTTCTCCTGGGCATCCCAGTCATCCTCCTCCTCTTGTGTCGCATACAGGCGCTGAACTTTGCGTTCAAAGACTACTTCAAGGGCCTGTTCAACTTCAAGAGAGACAAGGACGGGTACCTGAAATGGTTCGCCGGGAACATCGCCTCCGGCAGCGGCGCCGGGGCGACGTCCCTGCTATTCGTCTACTCCCTTGACTACGCAAGGACGCGGCTCACCAACGACTACAAGTCCGCGACCAAGGGCGGCGAGCGGCAGTTCACCGGCCTCGTCGACGTCTACCGCAAGACGCTCCGGTCCGACGGCATCGCCGGACTCTACCGCGGCTTCAACGTCTCGTGCGTCGGCATCATCGTCTACCGCGGCCTCTACTTCGGGATGTATGACTCGCTCAAGCCACTTCTTCTCACGGGGCGCCTCCAGGTATGCATGTCGAACTTAACTAGTTTTATTACGGATGTGTGTATCAATTGATGCAGAAAAAAGGGACCCTTCCTCTTTTATGAACGATAAAACTAGTTCAACTGATTGCTGATCACAGTGGTGAACTGGTGATGTCTTCCTTCGTGCAGGACAATTTCTTTGCGAGCTTAGGGCTGGGCTGGGTGATCACCACTGGCGCGAACCTGGCGTCTTACCCCCTGGACACAGTCCGGAGGAGGATGATGATGACCTCCGGAGAGGCCGTCAAGTACAAGGGCTCCATGGACGCCTTTGCTCAGATCATCAAGAACGAGGGCGCCAAGTCGCTGTTCAAAGGAGCCGGCGCAAACGTCCTTCGCGCCATTGCCGGTGCCGGTGCGCTCGCCGGATACGACCAACTGCAGATTGTCTTTTTCGGGACAAAGTATGGCTCCGGTAGTGCCTAGACATGCAAGACAGGTTCGTATTTAAATTCTACTAGTTGATGATGACGACAAAATGTATTTGGTTGACGTGACATTTGATGTTACATTTGTGCTTCCATATGTTTATTTCTCTTTCAAATTTGTAACTATGAAGCACATATAAATTTCCTTTATGAATTTGCTTGAAACTATCTTTTTTGTTACAAATTTACACTGAGAGTAACTAACGGATACGCAAGATTCAGTCTCACATATACTGATATTTCCATTACAAACTGTATCTTGCCGGCCCATCGTTGTCAGCTGGAAATCCCAAATCAATCAATCTAATAGATTTGATTGGTTAATATTATAAGCGTCCTTTCTTGACGTGCTAGTCATGGAGTTCTTATGTATAAGGAAATGCATATATGACATAATCCTATACATGCAATGATTCAGCCATTGTCTAATGCCCTCACTCAGTCGAAAACCGGTTCTTGCATATGTTGAGAATGTTCCAAGAAATAAAAAAGAATGGAGATGTCAATCCCTCGGTAAAAATGTCCACAGACTGTAATGAACTTGGAACGTGACAAACCTTCACGTTGCCAATAGCAACACGATGATGAACAAGTGTAGATCAACTGTGTCATGTTTTGTTCATTGATGATGAATAGAGTTCTGAGGGTCATGCAAACATAACTGATATTGCCGCATAACACAAAAATTGTGCCAATGAGGGTTGATGCAATTCTCAAAGTAATTTCCATATCCAATAGGACCCTGAACTTTACAACTCTACCAAGAGACCGTATATTGTTGCCATTTTGTAGACCATTACACAAGGTTAATTAGTCAGGGACGGAGGAAGGAGGCTTAGCCACCCCCAACAATCAGTTTTTCTTCACAAATTACTTAATACTCATGCTCATATTAGTGGTTCTAAGCCATTTTCGCCCCCTCCAACGAGATTCTGCCCCCTCCAAGCCTGAGGGCCGGCTCCGTCCCTGTAATTAGTGCCTAAGAAGACGCAATAACCAGACATAGATCAGCATGTATCAAGACAACCTGCAAGTTGGCAGCATAATAGGTTGTCAATGTAGTGAAGAAAATGCTTGACAAGGAGCTATGATTTGCATGTGTAGACAAACTTGTTGAAATGCATAAGAAATATCTTGAGGGTGAAGGTCAAATATTGTAAAACACCGCGGTACTGAGATATTTTGAAGGATCTCAACAAGCTCATTGGATTTGGTTGCCAACTTTGAAATTGTATCAACCAGAGTAGACATTGGTTTGCAATGTAACATGATTGTAAGTTCAATAAGCTCAAAAACATAGTTTCCTCGAAAAGAATAAACTCTCCTTGAAACGCGCCATAGGACTTAAATTTATGCCGAAATATCGACTTCATGTGACAAGATTGGCATCACGGGTGAATTGATAAGACCTCACATATATTGGAGAGAAGCCCACCGTACTCTTCAACCATTGTGGCGTGCCAATTACGATCTTTGAGAGCTCCATGAGTCTTCAACAAACGAGACAAAGCATCAATAATTCAATGTGATGATAAAAAAGGCCCTTAGTAGGTTTGAGTATTTTTATCAAATCTAGCCCTTTTACCAAACTAATCCCACATCTGGCCTCTTCTAAAAACTATTTTAAAATCTGGCATCTCGATTCGGCGCCATCCACCTTGGAACCGAACATATACATGTCGGTGTCCGCGCAGTTTGGCGTCGAACTATTACGCTGGGCCCAATCTAAATCTGATGTGGCAGGTCGGCGCCATTCTTATTGATGCCGACGTTTTGCATTTTCTGACAGCATAGTAGTCTTCTTTCGTTCTTTTGGTCCAACCATTTAATATGCATGCATGGGCGCTGGTAAGCATGCATGCCTTGATTAGTGACATGGACCGACATGTATAAGTTCGGTTCTAAGTTTGTTTACGTCGAATTTAGAAATTATTTTTTAAGGGCCAAATGTGGTATTAGTTTGTTAAAAAGGCCAGATTTGACAAAAAAACGCAGGTTTAAGATACAAACTTGGCGTGCGTTTGCCTCTGAGGCTAGTGGTGGGCTCAAGAAAAGTATACCGGCCCCAAATTAGCGGGCTTTCAAGGGCCCGCCGAGACCTAAAGGTGTCTGATAAGGCCCCTTTAAACCCTCCTCCCTTTCCTTGAACCCTAGCCGCCAGAAGACACCTCGGCTCGCTCCGTCGCTCGTCGCCTCTGCGAACCTCGCTCCCTCCCGTCCTGGTAATTCCCCTCTTCTCTCCCCAATCCCTCCTCCTTTCGATCGCAACTCTCGATTCAGGATACCGAACCCTTTGATGCCTCGCTCTAAGTAGCAGCCAGCCATCTGTTGTTAGGGTAGCGGGGAGTAATCCCGTAGGTTCGGCCCTGGTTTAGCTACAGCTGTGTACGTTGCTTCATGAATTGGCTGCTGCTGCTGCTGCTTGTTGATTGTTGCTGATGCTCTAGTTGCCAAGGGACCAAGTAATCGTCCGCAGAAAACGTCTCCTGTAAATTTCGCAAAAACAGTTTTTGTTGGCAAACAATCCGCAAATCCAAAGGGATCCATCAAAATTACCACAGTACTGATTAGAATCAATCAACTCATCAATCTGATCAAATTAGTGGTTTGAGCTGGTCCGACGACCCTCTTGGACCCCTCAGTTTTAGCTGCCCAAAAAAAATTGTATTAACGGTTCCAGCAGCAGGCCAACCGGACCGTTTGAGCTGCCCAAAAAAAATTGTATTAACGGTTCCAGCAGCAGGCCAACCGGACCGTTTGCATCTGTACTGCAAAACTCAACATCATCCATCCATACTTGCACTAAATTCCGCTTCGGATTTTTCAGCGCCGACTCCTGCTCCTGCCGCCGCTTTGATCCAAGATGTACCTCCAGTACTACGTCAACGAGGAGGGCAAAAAGTGTTACACCACCAAGGTAGTACCAGCTTTCCCTCGCACATGATTAGTCTATGATGATTTTGGTTGTAGACATATTCTGATGCGTTTTCTTCTTGTACCGCAGAAGGAGTCCCCTAGCGGCGAGCCGACACTGTCTGCCCACCCAGGTACGCTGACCTCCTTTTGCTGCCTTATTTGTCTTGTCTGTTAGACCTTTGTACGTGTAAACTATATGAGCCTTGTTTGAGTTTGGACATGGTTTATCACTTTTTATTATTATGAATGATGGTAAACATGACCAGTAACAGTTGTCTTGCAGCCAGCAAGCTGCTTGTTCTCAAACTCTAGACAATTAGGCATGTAGGCATATTGTATTTCCTTTTTGTAGAGACTGTGCAAGTTGTATTGTATGTCTTAAATCTTGTGGAGATGCATTGAAGAATACGTACTTAGGAAAGCGCTGTAGGATTAGTGATGCCAACATTGCTGAATGTCAACACAACATTCTAACCAAATTTCGGCTTGGATTATAGTTAAGCTCCCGCTTAATGAGCATTCCTGGCTACGAAAGTACCAATACTTTACGTTGGTCTGTTATATATCAACATTCATGGTTAGATATGCATTTTTTACTAGATTTATCGCTCAGAGTTTAGAGTAAGGATGGCAGCTCCAGTGTGAAATTTGTTTTCGCTTGTGTTAAATCTTTGATCTCTTCTAAAATTTTATTATAGTGGACTCAGTCCACTGCACGTTAAGGATTGTGTTACTGTGGTAGATTTTTCTAGAATATCACAGATCATTTTTTTTCTTTTGGGTGGTGAAACCTGTCGTTCTATGAGAACACCATACTTAAAAGGATCTCTGTTGGTGCTGATATAAACAATATTTCTCATATTAGAGGTCAATCCTCTTAAAAGTACTGATCTAATATCTATGGATATTGTACTTCCGGCTCTAGTGTTTTTTAGTTTTCTTGAATAGAACATCTGCATTGTATTGTTGACATGTTATCAATAAGTTAACTCCCAGCCTTGAAGGCTCATAGTGCTTGCATGCAGGTTATAAACAGCGTGCCTACGTGAACGCTTTAGCTCGCTTAGGCGCTGAGCGGAGGCAAAATGCCTAGCGCTTGGACACGCTTAATTGCGCTTAGCGCTTTAATCCTTCAGAAAAGGGAAAAGCGGAGCAAAACTCTCAATCAGCTCCTAGCGCTTATAGAACCTTGTGTGTGAATAAGCGAAATGTAGTTGATTGTTTTTCCTATCGTTGATTGTGATGTGTTTGAGGATCTGAGTGAGTTCTCACGTGAAAGAAGGGTACTTACAAGTTCCTTATGATGCAGCTCGCTTCTCGCCAGATGACAAGTACGCTCGCCAGCGTTACCTGTTGAAGAAGAGGTTTGGACTGCTGCCAACCCAACAGCCAGCACAAAAGTATTGAAGCAGTTATTGGATGGATCCCGAGATATGTTTACTTCACTGAATCATGTTCTGAGTGTAGATTAGTCGACAAGCTATGTGAAGAGAGAATTAGTACTGCTACCTCTTATGATGCTCGTTATCACAGTAACTCTGAATGTAATGCAATGCTATTGATGGATCATACTCCTTTGTACTCTGTGCTATGTATGTGACCAATCACTTGCTTGTATTACATTGCGCTGAATGCAGTCTTGAGCTTCTCTATTAAGAATGTTAGTGTCGTTGAATGATCTGAGTCTTAACCTTGTTCTCTATTAGAATGAACCTTCTGTTTTGAAGCATCACCAGTTCATCTGTTTTCGTTTGTGTCTATTTACAAAATTCCATCTACTAATAATGTTGAATGTTCTAAATAATGATAGTCTTGACCTTGAGCTCTATTAGGATACCTTCTGTACTGAATCATCGCTGCTTTTCTTGTGGGCAATTGCTCTTAACTGACTTGAATGATATCATTCTTGATTTGAATGGTGATGAAGCTACCTATCCTGAATATGCAGTAGGCTGTCAGTTCATTTTGTGTGAAGCTGATGTATTTTCCCTACCATGATATGCCTGTTGTTGGGTATCCTGTACTCTGTTACCTAATCTTGTGCACATATTATTACGCTGCATTGCTGTTAACGGAAAATGTGTGGCTTCTCTGAGCTTGTTTGGTGATTTATTTTCTCTGCATCGGTCTAGCCAATTGGATGAACACTACCAGGCGTGCCAGATGTTCTATTTATTGAGTTCAAGTCTACAAGATCTAAAAAGGACAAAAAAAAAAACGTGGCAATCAAGGAAGAGCTTACATATTACAAGCAAAATAACAAAAACTGTCCTGGCCAAGCAAGTACTGGTGGCATGAACCCAAAATCGTAGTACAAATTACTCCTATACAAACTCAAGAGGGCACTCTTCTTCCCCACTGGAAAATTACAAATATAGCCAACAAAGTCTATGTCAAAATAACAACCCTTAGAATCAACCTCCCACTCAGGCCGCCGGCTGCTGTTGATTGCGGAGTCGGCGACAGAGGGGGGCTAGAATGAAGTGTAGAAGATATCGGTGTGCATCGACGACGATGGCGGTCATCGGTCATACCGTGTAGCTCTGGTTTATTGTCTCGATGTCGAGCCCCTTGAGCTTGACCACCGATTCGACGTGGCCCTTGAGCGTGTGCAGCTCCCTCAGCCTGGCCACCTCGGCCCTCTTGGCGCCTGCTCGGCGAGCTCGGACAGCTCGCGGTAGCCGCCGTTGTCCTCGAAGAGGCCGGAGCTGGTGCTGGGCTGGTTGAGCCCGTGCAACGTCCTCTGCGCCGTCGCCCACTGCGCCTCCCTCTCCACCTTGCCGTAGTCGTTCTTGTTGGTGAACGCCGTCTGGTGGCCGACAAAACAAACATGAATTTCAATGGAGGGTGGTGGCGCGGCAAGGTTTAGCTGATGGAACACAATGGAGAAATGCTTGCCTTGTTGTTGATGTTGTTCCATGCTCTGCCGCTGAGCGCGTAGCGGATGATGAACTTGAGGATGTCGAGCGGGATGTAGGTGACGATGGTGAATGCCCAGATGGAGAGGCCCCATCCCCAGCCGATCCCCTGCATCTTGCAGAATTCCCAGTTGGCGTACACGGCGATGCACGTCGCGATGAGCTGCGCCACGAAGAAGGCGATCACCAGCAGCGCCCCGGCCGCTCCACGAAGGACCAGCTCCGCGACCGCGTCACGAAGATGAGCGCCTGGCTGATGATGCTCACCTGCAGGTACAGCGCCGCCATCAGCTCCTTCTCGTTCTCCTTGATCGACCGAACGCCGAACGTCTCCTGCAATCACAGTAAACCTTCAGTTAGTTTTGTTGCATCGATCATGGTGGGTGATGCCATGGCGTCGTCGGAGAAGAAGAACATGACAGAACGTACGGTGAAGAAGTCGGTGTCGTGGGCAAGGTAGAAGAAGAGGACGGTGACGAGGGCCATGTAGGTGCCGAGGACGACGCCGGTGGCGAAGATCTCGTTGAGCTTCCACGAGTCGGGTGTGGGGGACGGCTTCACGCGGTCCTTGGAGATGGTCATGATGGTGCCGTCGTTGAGGATGGCGATGATGAGCACCATGAAGGCGCGAAGTCGAACTTCCACAGCAGGGCCACCAGCATGAACCCGAGCACGATACGGATGGTGATGGACACGGCGTAGATGGTGTAGTTCTTCATCCGCTGGAAGATGGCGCGGCTGGTGAGCACGGCGCTCACGATCACGCTCAGCCCCGGCTCCGTCAGCACGATGTCCGACGCCGACCGGGCGGCGTCCGTGGCGTCGTCCACGGCGATACCGATGTCGGCCTTCTTCAGCGCGGGGGCGTCGTTCACGCCGTCCCCCGTCATACCACAGATGTGCTTCCGGTCCTGCAGCCGCTTCACGATCTCGTACTTGTGCTCCGGGAACACGCCGGCGAACCCGTCCGCCTTCTCGATCAGCTCGTCGATGGGGAGCCCGCTCATCTCCGTGCTCTTGTCCCCCAGCAGCGTGGTGGACGGGTACATGTTGGTGCCCATGCCCAGCCGCCGCGCCGTTTCCTTACCGATAGCAAGCTGGTCGCCGGTGATCATCTTCACATTCACGCCAAGGTGCAGCGCGCGCCGGATGGTCTCCGCGCTGTCGTGCCTCGGCGGGTCGAACAGCGGCAGCAGGCCGACGAACTGCCACGGCTCGCCGGGGCTGTCCTTGCTCTTGGCCGGCACCGGCTGGTACGACACGCCCAGCGAGCGGAGCCCACGGTCGGCGTACTGGTCGATCAGGCTGTGGATCCTTTTCTCGGCGTCCTTGGGCATCCGGCAGAGCTCGATGATCTGCTCGGGGGCGCCCTTGCTGATCCGGTGCCAGTCGCCCTTGCCGTCGATGTAGGTGATGGCCGTGCGCTTCTCGACGGGGTTGAAGGGGAGGAAGTGCACCTCCTGGATCCCCGCCCTGGCCTCCTTGGGGTCGGCCAGCATGCCGACGATGCAGGTGTCAATCGCGTCCTGGTTCTCGACGCGGGACGCCCTGGCGGCGTAGAGCATCACCGTGTCCTTGTCCATTCCCCGGCCGCACACCTCGATGAGCGACTTGTCGACGGTGAGCTTGTTGAGGGTGAGCGTGCCGGTCTTGTCGCTGCAGAGCACGTCCATGCCCGCCATCTCCTCGATCGCCGTCATGCGCTTGGTAATGGCGCCCTGCTGGGACAGGCGGTGGGAGCCGATGGCCATGGTGACGGAGAGCACGGTGGGCATGGCGATGGGGATGCCGCCGATGAGGAGCACGAGGAGGTTGTCGATGCCGTCGCGGTACGCGCGGTGCTGGATCGGGTACATGACGATCACCTCAACCAGCATCCCCAGGGCGATGGAGATGATGCAGAAGTTACCGATGGCCGTGAGCACCAGCTGGAAGTGTCCCACGTTGTTGGTGCTGTCGACGAGGTGCGCCGCCTTGCCGAAGAAGGTGTGCACGCCGGTGGCGATGACGACGGCCTCGATCTCGCCCTGCTTCACCGTGGAGCCCGAGAAGACGCCCTGGCCCGCGTGCTTGTTCACCGCCATGGACTCCCCGGTGAGCGCCGCCTGGTCGACCTTGAGCGGATCGCCCTCCAGAAGCCTCGCGTCGGCGGGGATGATGTCGCCGAGCTTGATGCTGATGATGTCGCCAGGCACAAGTATGGAGGCGTCCATCTCGGTCCATTTCCCGTCACGGAGCACCTTGGTCTTTGGCGCGAGCCCTGCCATGAGGGCCGCCGCGGCGTTTCCGGCGTTGTTCTCCTCGATGAAGCTGATGGTGGAGTTGATGAAGAGGAGGGTGACGATGCCGACGAAGTCCTGCCAGTCGGGGGGCTTGCCGCCGCCGTTGGCGAGGGCGATGGCCATGATGGCGGCGGCCTCCATGACCCACGACAGCGGGTTCCACATGAAGCCCAGGAACTTGAGCAGCTTGCTCTCCGTCTTCTCCTCCAGCTTGTTGGGCCCGAATATGGCGAGCCGGTTCGCCGCCTCCGTGGCGGAGAGCCCCTGCTTGCTGCATTTCAGGTGGCTGAACACCTCCTGCACCGGGATCGTCTCCAGGTCCACCGTCTCGTTCTTCACGTCCTCCAGCGACATGGACGCTGCCATGGCGCCCCGATCTCTTCTTCCTCCTCCTCTGCTTGTTCGTTACCGTTGGTGGCAGGTGGCGATGGATGGATGGACCGGGGACGGCGGCGGTGGCGCGCGGAGGGCTCTCCCGGCCGGTGGTGACCTCGATCTTGTGTGAAGATGTGTCTCGCCCGGACGAGAGGGGGAGAGGCTCTAGACCTTCTTCATGGGGAAGGATCGGAGGAGGGAGGAGGCCTAGCTTTGGCTTTGACGCGCTGGTTGAAGAGGAGGTGGGGCGTACGGAGGCGCCACGATCCTTATACCGCGCCACCGCGCGCGGGTGGCTCACCGCCTCACGACTGGTCTGCGCTGCATGCAACGGCAGCGAGCGCCCATCGCGCGACGCGCACGGCTCACCACCCCTCTGCTCTTTCTCTACCTTCCTTTCTAGTTTGGTGTTGTTCGATTATTACACTACATACCACTACCACCAAATAGGGCAAACAAATTCACATAAACATGGTTTAAATCACACGCTAGAAAACCAGAGAGAAATCCGTGAATCACACTAAGAAACTAAAATCGTATTTGACGCCTTGTGTAATTTTTCTACACCTCTGTATGTAACTTCTTTTATTCACACTGTTAATTCTATCACATCACAACACAACATATCGCTTTCTGTTGTATCGAGAAACGATGTTAATTTCTAGGGCGGTGCATCCCGATGGTCGGCCGGAGTAGCCCCCTATCGCCACCGTCTAATCTGACTGAAATGTGAGATCTGAACCGTCTGACCATCACAACATATATACACTCACAAGTGCAACTTTTTTTATAGGTTTGGAACATCGTCGTAGCATCCTCTGAGTTGTTAAAGAAAGCAACAACACTTGAAAAACATCAACTGCTAAAAATCGTGTGTATCAAATAATTGTTTGGTCACATCAAATCACCGAGAAGAACCATCGCACGTATGCACCATGGAAAAAAGTGCTTGCGGTACTATGAAAAATGAATGCAACATGAACACGTCACATGCAGCATACACCAAGAGTCATAGTAGCATACAATCCGTGAGTTTGCAGCAAAAGAAATAGAGTTTCAACATAACAAAAGAACTTATGCAACATTGAAAAACATCATTGACCTTTAACTCGGAACATCTGAAGGATTTCTTCACCGATTATGGCTTACCGAAACCGCGCCATTACCATATGCATGAAGCTTGAACCCACTCCATTGGGCCCACTCCTTTATCCTTGAGCTGTGAGCGCAAGAAAACTCTGAATTTGAACTCCAACTCTACCTCCTCCCTGAGGCCATGGTTGTAAACATGGAGGCATGTAGAAACTGACGAGAGGAGTAGGAGGGAGGGGGAGACCTTGTGTCCGATCCTCCTACAACAAGGACATAGGAATATAGGATTGCACCAACAATCCGAGAATTGGAGATAAATCTTTGTGTTTGTGATCCTCTTAATCAATTCCTTACATTGATGTAATCTAGTTTTTCGCAAGTTTATATTTGTAGTACACATGCCTAGGGTGTTGTTGGCAAGAAGAAGAAAAGAAGTTGGTAAAACCAACCAACTTTGTTTATTTTTTTCAATCGCCTATTCTACTCCATCTAGCCGACAATGGAAAATTTTCAGCAACACTTTTACCATAGAGAATTCATTGGAACATAGTAGAAGGCCATGTCCACCGTTCTTGTTTACTTTCCAGGGTCCCCAAAGTACCATGAGGATATTTCTAGGAGACGCTTCAGAATTGCCAAGGATATCTTTGTTTATCATCAATGCGATGTAACATAATATTGATTAGATTAAGCCAAAAAGAAATACATCTCGGGAGCTTAGATTTAGTGCCTTGATGAAAATGGCACAACGACAATGTGTGTGATCTCATATGGTGTCCGAGCTAACTATGATAACGAATATCTTTAGATTGGGGAAGACACCATCACTAGGAGTGTAAGGAAATTTTCCAAGGATGTGATTAAAGTATTTAGAGAAGAGCACTTCAGAGCCCCCAATCTAGAGGATGTTGCAAGCTTATGGCAATGGGAAAAGCAAGTGGTCTCCTTGGAATTCTTGGATGCATCAGTTCCATGCATTGCAGATGGAAGAATCACCTACGTCATTTCATAGGCAATTCACTAGGCATGTGCGATTCATAACCATCATACTCGAAGTAGTTGCATCCCATAATCTATGGATTTGGCATTGTTAATTTGGGATACCTAGCTCAAACAATGACACCAATGTCTTGCAAATATCTCCCTTGTTTGCAAGGCTAGACATTGGCGAAGCTTCACCAAGCAACTTCAAAGCCAATGGTCATGTTTACGATATGGGCTACTACCCCATAGACGACACATATCCCGTTTGGTCCACCTGTCAATACAATATCAAACCCTCAAGGTAATAAGAGAGTCCACTTCGCCATGGATCAAGAATCTGTGAGGAAGGACATTGAGCAAGCATTTGAGATGTTGCAAGTTAGGTTTGGAGTTGTTAGCGAACTTGCTTGATTCTGGGATCAAAGGATGCTCGAGCGAATGATGACAATATTTGTGAGCATACACAACATTATAGGGCCTCTTTGATTGACCCGGACTTTTGGCTCTTGGCAACGCGCGCGGAGGGAATCCAGCGGCTGAGACTACTTCGTGATTAGGAATCAAACTAGCGTTTCTGGCCGGCCGATCGTATAAATATGGAGCAAGGACGTCATAGATACATCTTGGAACAACATCTTGCAGAGGTGCATTTAATATGTGAGCTTAACACGCATGTGAATTGAAAGTCTAGTGGGACTTAATTAGTTAACTTAAGTGTGGTCACATTAATTTAATTATGGTGAAATTGATTAGTCAACTTAAGTGTGGTGACATGTGGTTACAAACAGTCTGTACCCCACACGAAGTGAGTGACGAGTACATCTGAAATGTAAAGTGTATATTTTTATCCATCCACCCATCATTTTCAAGCTAATTCTCCCTATTGTATCGGTATATCTTTTGAACTAAATGTCCGATTTTGGATATTTTTTATATTTGAGATCCTCGTGAATAGATCTTCAAAACAAGATCAATATTGGACATATTTTAAAAAATCAAAAATTGACTATGAAAATGGTATTGAAACCACAAATATTTCATAAATATTTTGCACATGTAAAGGATTTTCATCGTGTTTCGAAAAGACCCTTTTAAAATTTATTCCGAAATATATGAAACCCATAATGAAACTTGTAACAACTTTTAAAAGAACCATGTTCGAACTATAATTAATTGAAAACAGAACTGACGTAATTCAAATATCAAATATGTGCGTAATCTACGTGGAATCTTTTTCAAGTAATTGAAATCTGGGTGGCAAAATTTGAAATTTCTGAAATTTTCGTGAGAACAACATGCCGCCAAAAAAATAAAAAAATAATTAGGAAACTAAACTTTCGAATTTACGAAACATTTATTTTATTTGTTGGTGAATATCCATTGAAAAATATATTTTGGAATTTATTTTAAAAATAAAGTGCACATGAAAATGTTTTACATGTGCGAAACTTTATGAAATATTTGTGTTGTCACAAGCAAACATAATGAAAATATGCATGAAAATATTTGTGATTTCAATACCATTTTCAGAGTCGAATTTTGAACTTTTTGAAAATATGGATGAAATATGTCCAATATTGATCTTGTTTTGAAGATCTCACGAGGATCTAAAAAAATATAAATATTAAAAATCGGGCATTCGGTTCAAAAGATATTACCGATACAAATGTTGAGAATGAGATTGAATATGCTCGGCGAGAGGATAGAATAGCATGTAATTAAGCTCTTGGTTAGGTTAAGTTAATGTGAGACTGCACGTCATTTATTGCTCACGTGGATTGTGGTAATGGGAGGTTGTATGTCATTTATTGTTGGGTGACGTCACCGCGTGGTTCTGGAGCGTATAATACGGCGTGCATACGCGCGTGCGATACAATATATCATGCGGAAGACCTCATCAGGTACGTTCGTTAGGTGGGAAGCCAATGGTGAGATTTGGTGTGGGTGCGTCGCCGGGTTCTCCTGGGCATTTTGGCTCTTTGATTCACATGATTCAAAAAAATAGGAAAAACACAGATTGCAATGTCATTCCCACTTCAATCCTACATGATTTCTCATAGGAAAAAGAAATGATTCTGATAAAAGGGGTTTGACTATATGTTGTAAATTCCTATGGGATTCAATCCTAGATATCAAACAACCACCATAGGAAAAATTCCTAAGGATTTGAATCCTCCAAATTTTCTATCCAAAAACTTTAAATCAAAGAAGTCCTGTAATAGATGATGAACGTTGTCAAAAGGAGATGGTGGTGTATGAACAATTGTGATCACCTAGAGGATTTGCTAACCGACTCCAAAGATTTCTTGAGGTCCACCTAAGGATAGATGTTCATCAAAAGTTCAGAAATGTAATAAAGATTTGCAAAAAAAAAATCATACTCATTAATCACAGTTCACAGAAGAAAAAACACATGCCAAATGTCAACAATGGATCAAGTATAATTGTTCTGCTAACCCTGCTAATTGTTCTGCCTGGTCACTGCAGGAGACAAATGTTGATTCAGGAATCATCTTAGTGTGGCACACCTCCATTTCGACCAACTGCTGGCACAACATGGTTCAGGGTTACACGTACAGCTATAAAAGTAGTACAACTACAACTCACATTTCATCCATGCAACAAATTTCCTACGGAAACAGGTTGCAGTGTCAGTACTGCTTATACACACACATGAGATGATCAGAACAGACGAATCCATCTCAAGCCTTGCGGACAATCACGTGCCGTTCCCTCTTGTACTCCACCTCGTCCCTCTGGTGCATGATCACAAGGGCTCTTCTAACCTGAAACAGCAACAGGGAACCCCGGTGAGAAACCTAGTAGACAGATTGTTTTCATGCAAGGGATGTGGTGGGTTGCTTACGATGGATTCGTTCATGCCCATCCGGCTCAGTTCGTCTAGCAGCCGTCGTTCAGATATGTGGCTTCCAATTCCCATTCGCCTCTTTATTTGCGCCTCAGCTTGCTGTTTAGGATAAAAGGAAGTCGAAATCAGGAAATGCAGGGTTGAATGGGCTGGACTTTATTTCAGGCAGAGATACTGACCTTGATCTCGTTTGCAATCTCCGGTGACAAGTTCAGATGCTCATTGATTCCAGATCTTGCGGCGTCAACAGTGGAGACGTTGAACAACCTAAATGCCTCTTCAATATGCTCTGGTGTAGCCACACTAGTCCTGAAAACCATTCAAACGTCAGCAAGGAATGCCATGATGCTTTTTGTTAGAAGTAGAACCACAAAGCATGACGTTAAATGCTTAAATGTCTTCCAGATATAGCAGAACTGAGCTAGTGGCATAACAATGTTTATGGAATAATTAGCATGTAATCAGCTAGTACTTACAATCTCATCTTTGCGAGAGATTCGCTCAGCCGTATAATAGCTTCAAGCTGCCTCACAGTGATGGGTATAGCTGCAGCTCTCCCTGTCTCATGAGATTGCTGTCTCATTTTCTGCATAATGAACAACTTAGTCGTTAAGTAAATCTAGACTGGGAGAGTAATCTCTTCCGTGCTCTAAAAAAAAGTATGCAGACAAGTCTAAGTAGCCAGTTATGCTGTCATCAGCTTCAAGCTGACTCGCTAGATACCCAGGTAATGAGGTGAAAATCTGCAGTACATATACCTGTCTGATCTCAACATATTTGTTCTGCAGCATCTCTGCTGCCTTTTCCGAGAGACGTGGTCTACATGTATTGCGGCAGTACTCAACGTACCTATATATTAGCAGAGTATGCATATTATGAAATTTGTCAAATTTTGCGTGAAACAGAAAAATGCAAATCCAGTCACACCTTTTCAGCCAATTCTCTCCTTCATTGACCTCTGTGTTCTTGTTGGAATTAGTTTGAGCACCACTGGCATGCACCTTAATGATATGGTTTGCTATTCGCTGCAATTTGTAAACTCATTTAGCCTTACTACTTTACAAGTTCAAAGTACATACGTAATGCGAAGAAAGCCGATTCTTCCATACCTTATCTTGCTCATACATTCTAACATCTTTAACGATGAAGATAAGATCAAATCGAGAAAGGATTGTTGTCTGCAGATCAATGTTATCTTGTGCAGTCTGATGAACAGGAAACAACCATTTATTAAATTGATTATCCAGATGAATAAATAATTGGTACTTATTTAAAATATGGAAATAAGAGGCAAGGTAGTAATTTTACACATATTGACCTACCTTAAGGTCATCATATCGCCCCGAAATGGGGTTTGCAGCTGCAAGAACCGAGGTCCTTGAATTCAGTACTGTTGTAATACCAGCTTTGGCAATCGATATTGTTTGCTGCTCCATGGCTTCGTGAATTGCAACTCTGGAACAACAGAAGAAAAAGGAAACAGAATTAAAATTATAGGAGGGTACAAGAAGGATCTACAATGCTCATTCTAGTATCAACCAAGAATTGATTGAATTTTACCTGTCTTCAGGCCTCATCTTATCAAATTCATCAATACAAACTACTCCACCATCAGCCAATACCATGGCCCCTCCTTCCAAATAAAACTCACGCTGTACAGGAAAAGTATACTTCTTTACCCATGGAAACCAAACTTCGAATGAACAAACTGCACAATGAAGAGAGGCGTACCGAGTTGCTATCCCGAGTTACAGATGCTGTAAGACCAGCTGCAGATGAACCTTTTCCAGATGTATAAACTGCAATTGGTGCTGTCTTCTCTACAAACTTGAGAAACTGTCAAATACAGACAATGATGTTAATAAATCAGTTTGATTTTTTTAATAATGCAAGAAACTCGGAACAATGTTTTTTGGCAAATTACATGAACTTGCATAGAGAAACGACTTCACATGTACCCAAAAGTCTTCACATGAAATTAGATAGAGAAAGATTGCACTTCACATTATTTTGAGAGAAAGGGCAGAATTTTGGCTTAATGCAATACTAGGAGGAAGCAAGGACCCCCCAAAAAAGACTGTCCTACAGCTTGATACAAACAACTGTGTGAAGTTGAGTATAACACACTGGAACAGGAAACAACAAGAGTAAAGCAAGAGGACACCAAGGAGCCTAGGTCCTGAAAGCCCTCTACCTTGACTGCTTGCTAGTTCAAGGAATGGTTTTGACACTATCCAGTTTCTCTCCTTTGAAAGATTCCAGTAAATGATTTTTAAGGGACATTCCAACAAGTGTAAATCACTAATCCTTTAATATTTTCGACACCCCTCACAGAGACAGAGTTCACATGGCTAATGAGCTTTCTTGTCGTATTATTCGCCATCAAACTACATCGATACGATCCATCGAACTTATACTTGCCTGAGATTTTGCTGTGGATGGATCACCCAAAAGCAAGGCATGAATGTCCCCTCTCAAACGGACACCATCCGGTAGCCTCTGCAGTAGACAGGAGTTTAAACAGCAAGTGAGCACTAAAAATTAGCCACTGATTAAACATTAAATTACCAAAAAACACTTGATAAGACCAAATACCTTCTTTGATCCCCCAAACAATAAGCATGCAATAGCTTTCTTGACATCAGAATGGCCATAAATGGAAGGGCCAATCATTGAGCAAATCTTGGCATATGCATCTGGCCTCTGTGCAAATTCTTTGAATTCCATTTCCTGCAACCCAACAACAAAATTAGGATTCTATGAAAACTGTAACTCTTATAATCAACGAAAAATATCAAAAAACAAAGTGCCTCATCGAGTGTGAAACTTGAGGGGCCATTTGTGTTATCATCTCGAGACTGCTCCAACCCCACAATTCTAATGTAGGGTTGTTTAACTCCAACAGCACCTTTGTGGCTGAAAAATGAATATACAGAGGCATCAGCAAGGTAATCCATTTAAGCTAACTAAAACAAACTTTGGGTCCAACGTACTTGGTAGTGCCGGATGCTTGGAAGACACTGTAGATACCAACCACAGTTAACCTTGTCCCGGGAACAATGGTCTGAACAAGGTGCCTGTCTACAGAAAGCAGCACATTCCTAGGGAGTTCACCAGTTGGAACATCCTGGAAGCCAACGATGATTGTCAAAGTCATGTTATAACAGTTAGCCAGTGAACATCACACATAAATGGGAGTACTGTAACGCAACAGCATTGCAGCAAGCAAAGATTTACAGCAACTAACCTCAGGGTTTTCCTGCAATTTGAGAGTCTGCAGATCCACATACTTGCTCTTATCAGGGACAGCAATCCAGGGGTCCAGCGGGCAAGGCTCTTCTCCAGGCTAGGGGATTAAAAAGTCAGATATATACATACGTTTTTGAGATTAATCAGATACATACACCAGTATTAACAACAACACAGTACAGAAGACAGCAAGGCAATGCCTGAATATGATTACTGATAAATATACCTGAGGGACATGATCACAGGATCGTGGAACGATAGCCCCACCGAGGCCTGGCCTGCACGGCACCGTCCTCACACTTCTGCAGTTCTTGCAGAGCAGTGTCACATGCGTGGCCTTTGCTTTCACCCTCGACGCAGCAATTGCAATACCCGCAATCTTGACCAGCTTAGACATGTAATCTGCCTGAAAGTTTTGGAAATAATGAACTATTATCAGAATAGAGTTCCTAAAACGATCTGAATTCCGGAATGGGCTACTTGATACTAGCTGATACAGAGTAATTTCGGAACTGACCCCAATAGATCGCATGGACAGGCAACTCTCCTTGGAGGACAGGAAGATCTGAACATCGCCGGTAACGGGCTCCTCCATCTCCCCGGTCTCGCCGGCGACCTTCGACCGGAGGCTCGCGAGAACCTCGGACCCGGCCGTCTCAAACTACATTAACCAGCGCAGAGAATTAAACACAACTCTGAATCATAAGAAAAAACAGATATGGCGGAAGTTCAGAGAGAAGAACGCACCAGTGGCAGGTAATCCGCGGGCGCCTTCCGGATCCTGTCGGCCAGCTCGGCGTCGAAGGCGTCGAGGTCCTCGATGGCGACGGTGACATGGTCGCGGTTGTGCACGAGGCTCTCGCTGGAACGGAGAAAACACGGGGGTTAGCTAGCCCGATTCGACCGCCGAGGCGTCAGATCTGGCGGGGGGAAAGGGAAGGGAAGGGAGGAGTACCGGTAGGGGAAGTCGCCGGTGGGGCCGGAGAAGCCGCGGAGGAACTCCTTGAACTTGCGGAGGGCGGAGTGGCGGGTGATGTCGGCGGCGGCGGGGTCGCCCTGGGGGAACTGCGCCTGGTCGCTGTAGAAGACGGCGCCCTCGTCCCAGCCCGACATGGCTGCAGCGGCGGCGGCGAGAGGGAGACGCGGGCGAGTGTGGGTGCACGCGGAGGGGGAAGGTGGGAAGACGGCGAGGTGGGGAGGAGTGGCGGGAAGAGGGTAATAGAGAGGATTTGGCGGGAAAGGGGCGGGGGTTTTGGCGGGAGGAGGCTGTTGTGCTCTGGTCCTTGCTCGCCTAGGGTTTGGTGGAAAACAGGCCCGTTAATGGGCTGTTGGTACGTGGGCTTGAGCCTAAGATGATAACGGACTGATAAGGAAGTTCTATATCTCTTCTTCCGTTTAGACGTTTCAAATGCTCCATCCGTTTCGAATTATAACATGTTTTTGGACATTTTACTGTGGAGTACATACGGATTGAAATGAGTGAACGTACATACTGAAACACATGTGATTCAGAAAAAAATTAGATCATCTTATACGGAGTAATTCGAAACAGAGTGAGTACAATACAATGTTTTATTTCCACCATAAATGTTTTATTTACACAAAGGACCTTACAAATTCCAATTTCGTATTTTTCTATTTATTACTTCTATAAAAAGTGGAGCACACCAAAGTTCAACAACTGCAAGCTAAGATATAGGAAAAGAAAACTTATGCATAGCTTTGAGGTTTGTTGGTTACCAAAACTAACATCGTCTAATCTAACTTAAACCTTTTCATTAAACACACCATTGATGTAATATGTATATGGCTTTTAGAGATAAAGAAGTATTTTCAAAAGTACGAGGCTACATGTTCAACTATAAAAATATGCATATCCTCAAAGCATTAGCGCGTCTACAAATAAAGTAAGTCATTGACTATCCGACTTCTCTCTGTCTTATAGAATCAACAACAAAAAAAACTTGAAAGAGGTGTCTCTTGAGCCAAATGGTCGTGAAAGCTTAGCGTTACACGGCAGGAGTTACAAAGATATATTTGTCGAGTCTCGAGATCTTGTTACTCGCGGCCTCATCGTTAACAAGGGCACGATTTTTTTAAAGTTATTTCTCCATATCAATGATTGGCGCGAAAGAAGAGTACACATGAAAGTACAGTATTTACTCTCTCGCGAAGGGATAAGTCTCCGCTACAGTAACTGAGAGAGGAGAAAGCGAGGCGACCGGATTTCGCCGGCGAATCCGCCGCTTCCCTCCGTCTCTGGCGCCGGCGCGGCGTCGCGAGACGGGGGGAAGCTGTAGATCTCGTCCGCGCGAGTAGTATAGTACTAGGTTTTCTAGTTTTCGTCCACAGAATCGTCGTCTTCGAGCTGGAGGTGGTGGTGGTGGAAAATAAGGTGTCTCCTTCCCTTCTCCGGTCCGGCGTGCTCGCCGGGAGGGAGTTGGAGCTTCTGCGCTCCGTGCTAGCGTCCATCTTGGCGACGTGGGCTGCTGTGCATCTTGGAGATTTTGTCCTTCGGGTCTGTCGCCTTCGCGTCGTCTTCTTCTCCGGGGGCGGCGTGAGGCCCGTGAGGTGGTCTGTTCAGGTATGCTTCTCCGTTCTAGCTTCTCTGGCCAGCCGTGGAGGCGAGGGGAGAGCTTGGCGGTGGTGGGCGTCCTGGTTTTGCTGCTGGTGGTGGTGGTGGTCTTCTCCGTCGACGTTTCTACTCCGGCCGGCCTTGGTGGCGAGGGGAGTAGCGTCTGGAGGTGGCTCGGTGTTGGTGGTGGTGGTCCTAGCTGGTGCGGTGGCGGCTGGAGGAAGGGTGGAGGTGGGAAGCGGCTGTTGTGGCCGTGCTCGTTCATCGAGATCAAGTTCCGGCGCCGGGCGGCGGACGGCTTCTGCGGCTATCTACAAAGTGTGGCGGCGTCCACTTCCCGCCGGCGAGCCGTACGGCGTCTCCGTCATCGGCTAGGAGGCTTGGGGAACGTTGAGGATCCGGCTGTGATCTCTGCAGGCATCTCAGGGGCTTTGTACAAATTTCTGGGTCTTTCTGTATTTTCTTTTTTCCTTTCGACCGGGGTGTAATTTGTACTGAGTTTCCTGTATATTTGGGTCGGTTCCTTCCTCAAAAAAAAAAAGAGTACACATGAAACTATCTCCCATTATCCTTCTCTCTCTTGGAAGTCAACAAGAATCATGGGCGGCCTCTCTAGAAGGCGAGTATATTTCTTTTCACAAGAATAATAAATAGCTTTAAAAAGAAACTCGAAACACTCTTTTGCTTTCAGATCAGAAGCATAGCGGCAGCTCCCGGTGGGAAGCAAAGAATCACCGTATTCCCACCAGATCAGACGGCTGAGAACTAACCACGTCTCGCTCGCCGTTGGAATCTCCTGCTCCAGAAATCGACACAGAGCAGAACAGAACCAGTACGTACGCGAAATCGTCCTACAACCTTCAGTTCTGACGGAGACTCCAAGGCCATCGCCATCCACCCGCTCTGATCCCAGATCACCCTCCCCGCCTCGCCTCTCCGCTGCAGCTCAGCAGCAGTTCGCCGCCCGGGTCGAATGGCGTCCGCCGTCTCCACCCCCGCGACCTCAGCCGTGGCCGCCGTCCGGTGCAAGGCACGGACCCGCATCTTCGACCCCGTGCTCGTACATCTGTCGGTGTTCCCTATTCTGAACTTTCTGTGTCGTGGGTGCAGGTGTTTGGAGGTGGGAGGAAGGATGGGAGGGCCGGACTCCGCGTGGGGGTCGCGAGGAAGGTGAGTGATCTGATCTCCTGTCGCCGATTAGATCCCGCGGATGATTTGGTGGATCGTTTTGGTTCTGTAGCGCGTGGGCGAGACGGTTCTCTGTCGTGGCATGTGATTAAGTGGCGGTAGCTTCCTGGTTTGGCAGCTCGGGACTGCTTGCGTTGTGAATTGGTCGTAGTTGTTCGTAATTGAGTACGTGTACGATACCATCACTAGTTTCCACAAGCTCTGATAACAGTAGGTCTGCTTTGGGCTACCAGTGTCATTGGCTTGCCTATGTCAGCTATGCATCTTTCATATTTTCAAGTTTTCATTCGCTCATAACATTTTCATTACTGAAGTTCACATAGAGCGCTCAGTCGAGGATTCTGAATTTCTGATTCGACATATTTGAATGCATTGATAGGACCACTATAGAATTTCTCGTTTCAGTTCGAGGCACATTGCAGTGGGTAGTTTAGTTGATTATGCCAGAATTTATTTTTCTCCCCAAATAATATTTCCGTGTGTGATGCCAGCTGTGTTAAAATTTGGCATCTCGTGATATCCATTTGTGCTCTGAAATCTGTTTTTTTTACTTTGAATGCAAGAATCTTGGCCGTGTCGCGATGACACATGCAGTAGACACTTCTCGCTTCGAAGGAGTGCCAATGGCCCCTCCAGACCCAATTCTTGGGGTTTCGGAAGCATTTAAAGCAGATACAAGTGATCTGAAGCTCAACCTTGGCGTTGGTGCCTACAGAACAGAAGAGCTACAGCCCTCTGTATTGAACGTTGTCAAGAAGGTAAGTATAATCATCCTAGCATTTCCTGATTAATTTGGATTCCTATTGTGATGTTTTATTGTTTCATGTGGTAGGCTGAAAATCTTATGTTGGAGAAAGGAGAATACAAGGAGGTATGGTGCATCCTTGCAATTAAAATGATTTGGGCTTGGTCATAAGCAATCATGTTTCCTTTTTAGTTATCTCCTAAGTTGAAAGTATATTTTGTGGTGCAGTATCTGCCTATTGAAGGCTTAGCTGCATTTAACAAAGCAACCGCAGATCTATTGCTTGGAGCTGATAATCCTGTCATCAAGCAAGGACGGTATGACTATGTAGTACTTGCCAACGTTCGTATTATAATGGGACTGTCTGATATCCTGATACAGACATATAGTGATGTTTTTTCTTTGCTTTATTTTCAGTTAATCTTATTTAATAATTCTCCTACTGTAGGTTGCTACTCTTCAGTCTCTCTCAGGGACTGGATCATTACGCCTTGCTGCAGCATTTATTCAAAGATATTTCCCCGATGCAAAAGTACTCATATCATCTCCTACGTGGGGTATGTACGGAAAATTTGCAATGCAATTTTCATGGCTTCATGTGCAGGAGTCTATGTTTTTCATTGTTTTTATGCTGAATATCGTTTGGGAAACTTCTAATTTTGTCCAATTTATATGTTGACAGGTAACCACAAGAACATCTTCAATGACGCTAGGGTACCTTGGTCAGAGTACCGGTATTATGATCCCAAGACTGTTGGTCTGGATTTTGAGGGAATGATAGCTGACATACAGGTACTTGAATATCTGTAGCAATGAATTAACTGTAATCCAAGTATATTGCTATTTTTAATTGGAAGAATTTCATTAAGAGTATTTTTTTTTGTTCAATTGGGTTACACTCATCATAAGAAACTTGCAATCTGGAAATGAACAGTCAATTTTCTTTTTGCTATTGTTAGTGTCTTATGCGTGGCCACTGTTTGTAATTTATGTGTTTACTCGTTGCAAAATAGGCTGCCCCAGAAGGGTCTTTTGTTCTGCTACATGGTTGTGCTCACAATCCAACTGGAATAGACCCAACTCCTCAACAGTGGGAGAGACTTGCAGATGTGATTCAAGAGAAAAAACATATGCCTTTCTTTGATGTTGCATATCAGGTGAATGGGTTTCATTTGAACACCCCTTTTCCATTTTCACAATTTTTATCTCTTACTGACTGTCACGTTTGATTTATAGGGTTTTGCCAGTGGAAGCCTTGATGAAGATGCATTTTCTGTCAGGCTTTTTGTTGAGCGTGGCCTGGAAGTGTTTGTTGCACAGTCTTACAGCAAGAACCTTGGTCTATATGCAGAAAGGATTGGTGCAATAAATGTCATTTGCTCAGCGCCAGAAGTTGCAGATAGGTAATTTTGTGTTATAAATGTTGCCTGCCTACCAATTTTTTCTTTCTTATTCAGTTCCAGGAAATACTAATGTTGGTCCTCTGCACCTTAGTTTTGCACCATTGCACATTAGTAATCCTGCTTATGGGCGAACACTAATCATCCCATCTGTAACTGGTTCTCATTCATAGTTAAGAATGATGATTAGTGTAGGAAGCGATGTTTTTTGCAATAGTTGCTTGATTTGTAAAAATGTGCATCTTCATATTATGACACCAGAAGCTTTGCAGGGTGAAGAGCCAGCTGAAACGATTGGCACGCCCCATGTACTCAAACCCACCTGTTCATGGTGCTAAGATCGTCGCAAATGTTGTTGGAGACCCCACTATGTTCAGTGAATGGAAAGAAGAGATGGCACAAATGGCCGGGCGGATCAAGAATGTACGGCAAAAGCTTTATGACAGCTTATCCGCCATGGACCAGACTGGCAAGGACTGGTCTTTCATTCTGAGCCAGATAGGCATGTTCTCCTACACGGGCTTGAACAGAACCCAGGTGACTTGGCTTCAAATTCCACTTTTGCGCATTAAAGATCATCTCTGAATAATATGTCTGTGAATAGCGTGCAACTGGCACGGTATACTGATGTGTAGTGCATCATGTTCTAAATTCCCTTTATTGTGTTTGCAGAGCGATAACATGACGGATAAATGGCACATATACATGACCAAGGATGGGCGAATTTCGTTGGCAGGACTGAACCTGGCGAAATGCGAGTACCTCGCCGACGCCATCATCGACTCCTTCCATAACGTCAACTAGATTTATAGTTTTGGGCCAATTCATTTTCTGGTATGTGCTGGGATTTTTGGGTCCTTCCAGCTTGAGTTTCCAGTCAGGATAGTGTGTTCGGTTTTGTATAATTCCCGAGGTCAATAAAAGAAATCCTGCCGGTGCAGAAAACTCATGTAAAGTCAGCACGGTGCTCACAGGCTTGCAACACTGATCATGTTTAATGGCATCTGCAGTTTAATGCACATATCATGGTTTAGATACATGTCAAGAACCTGTAATGAGTATCATGATATCTGGTCATAAACCAACAGCAATACCCGTAGTGAGTACTACTGAGACAAGAACCTGCCTGGTATTGGCTTGAGTGATGTAAAGCATGTTCGAGCACCGTCCAACAGTAAACCCAAATCCAGAATGAAACCAAAAAGATGATCCAGACGCAAGCACCTCTAGAGGTGATTTGTACTACAAATGTGCATGGAAGGTGAACGTTGAAGGTTGTTTCCGCCAAAATGGACTAGTTGTAGAACTGGTTTTTCGAGTACTAATCGGAAACATACACGGCCCCATATAATGCACCCATGCCGTGTGCCCGTGTGTATTATCTTTGTTCACCGAAAGAGTCAGAGAGGACATCGTAGAGTGAATCGTATCGCGATGGAAGCAAATCCACGCAAGAGGAGAAAGCTGTGCGCCGAGGAGACGGCCCCGGCGCTGGCGTGCTGGACATCTTGGATTGGCTGCCCATAGGCGACATCCTCCGGTTCCGCCGCGTGTGCAGGGCCTGGCGCGCCATGATCGCCGGCGACCCCGGCTTCGCCCGCGCGCACCTGCGGCGCTGGCGGACGGAGATGGTCGTGGTCTCCCCCTGCAGCCCCGGGTCGGGCCCGTTCCTCAAGATGTACCGGTACCGCGAGTCCGGAGGCGAGCTGGCCGCCGGGCCCTTGTCCCGTCTCCAGCTCCGCTCTCCGAAGAGCTACGACCGCAGTATCGTGCACTGCGACGGCGTCCTCGTCGTCTGCAGCGCGGCGGAGGTGCTCGCCTGGAACCCGGCCACCGGCGAGTCGGTACGTCTCCCGCGCGGTAAGCCCAGCTGCTGCGGCGCCGGCATCGACCGCCTCGGCTTCTGCTACGACGGGGCGGCGCGCGCGCTCAAGGTGGTCCGGTACTACTACCGCATCCACGACGTAAAGGCCGGAACGTACAGCCTTGGCGTCGAGGTCCTCGCGTTGGGCCAAGGCAAGGGCCCGCCGTCATGGCGCCCGGCCGCCCGCGACCCGCCGTGCCCGATCTACGGCACGGCCCCCGCGTCTGTCGGCAGCGCCGTGTACTGGGCCATCGACGACCGATTCCTCGACGGCGGCTCACGGTCCCAGCCTGGAGTGTCCACGCTCCTCTCCTTCGACGTGACGACATGCCAGTACAGCATCGTCGATGGCCCGCCGTGCCGGTGGAGGTGCCAGGACGTGGCGCTGGGCAACGTGGGCGGCGCGCTGTGCGTTGTCGTCGCGCTGAAGAGCCTGCTGGGCATGGTGTGGCTCCGCACCGCGGCGAGCGGCGGCAAGGCCGGAGCGTGGGCGCAGGTGCTCCGGGTGCGGACGCCCTACATCCTGGCGCGGCTGGTCCCGGTGGGGATGTGCGGGCGCACCGGGGAGATGCTTCTGCTCGCCGGAAGGGCAATGCACCACTGCTGCGCTGGCAGCGGGAAGGCGCGCACAGTGGTCGACGTAAGAGGGCAGCTCGAGCACTCCTCCCGCCGTGGTGAACCAATCGCCAAGACGCTCGTGTTCATGTACACACCATCGCTGATAAAGATTAGTCCTTGTTGATCTGAAATTCTCAATTATCGCTGGATCTTTGTGTTTTTAAGCAACTACGTATTTCATTAATAGAAAATAAAACATCAAAACAAATACACATGAAAATCCAACCGTTAAGGTTGAACTCGTTTTTATCTAGAAAGGTTGAACTCGTTATGTCATGGTAAACTTAGAACTTATGCCATGGCATATCCAGTGGCGGAGCTAGAGGATTGAGGGCCAGGGTGCCTACCGGTGTCAAAATGGAGAAAATCCATCATTTTGGGGTGCACGTGTGGTGAAAAAATGGTGTTTTACAAAGAAAACAAAGTTCACCCGGTGTCCTGTGCACCCCCTAGCCTCAAGTGGATCCGCCACTGGGCATATCGATAGGATATGTGCCTGTGTTTTGTTGAGAACTTGTGAGTACATTAAAAGTACTTACGTGGTTTATTTATGCCCAAACCTGCTGCTCGGATATTTGAATAACTAGAAGATACCCCGCGCAATGCGGTGGGCTTTGCAAGATGTAATTCTAGGCCCAAATGAAATAAAGAACAGCGGTATCTAATTCTTCATCGGTGGATCTTTGATGGCAAAATTGCAATCACATGATCGGATAATTCATTAGAAATACTAAAGTCAGGCTCTAGGAGCCTTTCATCTAAAAAGAAAATCTTAAGAATAATGGACTCTCAAGAAAGAAGAACCTAAAGATTAAGGAGCCTGAACCTTGACTGTTTTTATCTCCCTTATTTTTGGTGGACGTAATTGAGAATAGTCGGATGAAAAATAAGCAGAAGGTTGAGAAGAGGTAATGGCATGCGATCGCCGTATCATAATCTAAACATTGGCGACCTACTGCCGTATGAGGAGGTTGGTAATGGATCGATTCATACTAGGACGAGTAGTAGATGTTTAAAAGGGCAAGGACAACTATTTGGCTGCCTCCATCGGTTTCTTCCAATTGTTTCAGTTTCTTGTTCAGTTATCGTGGAGAGGACGATTAGGTAGTGGAACACAGAGAGAAAGGGGTCTAGACTGCAGCGGTATGGTCGTTGAAAAGTGGATGCTCTCGGCAAAAATAAGAACCAATTGATTGACGTGGCAGAAAAAACTTTGGTGGCATCACAGATGAGGCGTCATAGCTCCATGTAAAGAGAAATACTCTTAGTGGGTCATTTCTATTTAGACTATAGATATGTGAACTAAAGAGGTATCCAAGTCATTTACCTACTGTGTTTTGCCACTCTTGATATCAGCCTTATGTTTGATGAATAGCATAAGACCGGTATCAAGTGGCAAAACGCAGTAGGTAGATGACTTGGACACCTTTTTAAGTTCACATTGCCACTCTTGATACCAACCTTAGAGCATCTCTAACCACGGGCCACAAACCCTTCCCAAACGTCCGGGCGGAAAGCCCGGACGCGGTTTGGGTTGAAAACGGCTACCCAACCATGGCCCCCATACCCTCCACAAACGTCCGGGCGGTCCGGCTCCCCCCCAAAGCCAGCCCATATGTAGGGCGGGTTTGGGGCGGGGCGGACGCGCCCGGACGCGTCCGCCACGTCGGATCTGGCAAGGCGGCTCCCCGAAATTTGAAACCAAATTTCGGCGCCTGCCACTTTCATTTATCCCCTTCTCCGCCTCCACTTCCCACCGGTTTACTTTCATTCCTCCCGCCGCGTTCACCTCCAAATCTGGATGGAGGCGGCAGGAGCTATCGATTCGGCGGAGAAGGGTGCATCCTCTGAGACCGTAGAGCAGTTTAGGGACTCGGCGCTGAAGCCGGAGACCGTGGCACGGAGGACGCGGCGCCACAAGCAGCGCCAATGCGAGCTTGCGAAAAAGGAGAAGGCGGCGGCGGAGGCGGAGAGGATCGCGAACGCGGAGACGCAGGAGGAGGAGCCGGTGCTGAGCATGCCAGTGCCCGTGGTCCGGCGCCCTACGCAGGCGCCGGCTCCACCTCTCGGCATGGCGGCAAGAAAGTCGACGTCCTCGACGATGAACCGGGAGGAGCCGTGCCTCATCGCGGATGAGTACCCGTCGCAGGTGCCACCGACCCAGGACGAGGAGCTGATGGGTGAGTCTCCGCTGCTCCAGCGGACGCGACCTTCTTCCGGCCTCACCGACAACCAACTCGCCCACAACCTGTTCGACGGAAGTCAATTGGACTTTGGGGTATGAATTTCTATCCGAATTGCATAGTTCCGAGTCAATTTTAGGTCCGTAGTGTAATTGTTAGCATGATGAGGATGAAACTATGATGGAATTGATCCGCCATCACAGGAGCCGTCTGCATCCACACTTCCTCCCTTTTACTCTGTGGGTGAGGACGAGCCGGCGGACGGTGCGGCGACGAAGAAGAAGGCGAAGGCCAAGATGGTGTACACGCCAAGAGGCACTTCGTACACAACTTTCGAAAATGTTTTGCTTTGCTGTGTTTGGTTAGCCACAAGTATGGATGCTATATGTGGAACCGAGCAAAAGGGCACCCGATTGAGAAGGATCGGGTGGCTAGAGATGGCGCCACCATGAAGATGTCCACCACTTAGAAGGACATCTTCTCAAAGAAGGATGAAAGCATGCACAAGTTGGAGAAAGATAGAGAGGACAAGAAGGCCGAGAGGTATGACGCCTTCTTGGCTTTGCAAAGGGAAAAATGGAGTTTGATCGCCTCCGGCTCAAGGAGAAGATGGACATTGAGAGGGCGAGGTTGGAATTGGTGAATGAGGAGGCTTGGATGAAGGTCCAGTTGGAGCAAAAGAAGATGGCGGATGCCGATGCGATGGAGCAAGAGAAAGCCAATGTTGTAAGAATTACCGAGGAACAAAGGATCATGTTCTAAGACACTACCCTCTTGGATGAGCCTAGCGCAAAGTGGATCCTCATGATGAAGAAGAGGATCTCCGACCGTGATCTCGGCCTAGATGGCTCCGGTGGAACCGCCCCTTGAAGAAGAAGAGAACACTTCTCATTCTTGTATCGGACAACTTGTTAAACTTTGTTAATTTCATTTGAATTTGAACCACTATGTTTTGTAATTTGGATCCGGTATGTATTAGACGGAATGCTCGAGCTGAGCCCGGCTTTAAATTAATAAAGCCATCCGGCTAGGTCATACAACACAAACACATCAACATCAAGGTCCAGAGGACGTAATAAGGATCTAGGTAGCACGCAGGCTACATCAACACCTCAACTCAAATAACGTGAGATGCTCTTATGCTTGATAAATAACGTGAGTACTGTTGTGTGTGCTTAAAGCGCGAGATGTCATAACTCCTCCTTAGACTGTAACAATGTGCATATTGTTCTGTGCACATGAAGCGCGAGGATGTTGTATCTCCTCGTTGTATGCTATGAACCTATTAGATTTTGAGACCTTAATATATTATGGTTTCGCTTTTGTTATTCAAGTGTCATATTTCCAATGCTCTTGGGGTTGAACATATAAGGTAAACCAATTAAATGAATCAGGGTGACACAAGAAGTCCAAGCGACGCCACATTTAGCATGACAGCGGGACTGCGGGAGTGGGGTAGGGAGGCTGTGAGAGCATGCCGGTGTCTTGCACGTGCTGCTCGAGGATAGTTGTGCTTGTACCGATCTGTCCATCTTTGCTTGTCGTCCATACCAAGCTACCAGCTGTTGCTCGTCGGTGACGACAAGATTGAGATCATGAACGCCAAGTCGCCAACTGATTTATAAAATGCCCATTACATGGGAAAACTAAAGGAGTATGAGGAGAAAAAAAGAAGAAAGTGTAGTTTAAAATTTGCTTGTCAGTTCAGGGAAAGTTCATGCCACGATTATTGAGATACCTGTTTTCAAGTCAGATGAGGACGAAAGTTGTCCTTTTTAAAAAGTGAGGAATGAATGTTGTCCAGTATAATAGCTCATGGACCAAACCTTGTTAAACTGATAAATTGAGGGAATGAAATCTTTACTCGAAAATATAAGGCCTCTTTCTTTGTTCAGTTTAGAAACCCGATCAAATTTACTAGTTTACATAGGTTTTCAAAATTGCACGGTTTCTTATTATGCTATTGTCTGCTCAAACATGATCTACTTGTCATCTTTTTGACACCCGCATACGACCTGCGTGAAAATAAGGAAACCTACATTTTAACACGAAAACCACATTTGAAAGTACCAACGCATCCTAATAATATGATCTTCACTCTTAAGCTCACACTCAAAGTGTTTGCACATGGAAATAGCATGTCAAACTCTAGGTAGTGGTTGTGGGTAGTATATATATGATTGCATTATGTGAAGCCACCGAAGTGTATTGTGTAGGGTCGCGTGTAGGCTACACTAGCGCAAATCAAGCTTTCTACCGCGACATCCAAGGAACTGCTGCAGTTATAGATCACGGGATTACCACTAGACGCGCTGTGCCGTGCCGAAGTCGGTGAAGCGAGTCGGGGCAGGGTAGACGTACAATCCTCTCCGATCCAGTCGCTCCCACGAACAGCTCCCACGAACAGCTCCTCTCGGCGGCTCGTCCAAGTGCTCCAAGTGCAGCACCTCTATCGGTATCCACACGTACGGCGTGGAGGCGCCGCTCGCCGGACTGCTAGGTCCGCGCGGGCGGCAGGGGCGTGGTGAGACGGTGGCTGGGTGGATTGTGGTGCGGAATTGGGCAACCCTAAAACGTCCAGCCTCCTCTCCTTATATAGACCTCCCCATATTGGGCTGCCTCAACCGAAGCCCATTTGGAGTCTATTCCAGCCCAACTCGGATCCAATCCGAATTCTGCCTTCACTGCCTTAAGTGTGTGACCCTATAGGTTCACGCACGTTTAGACATGACACGAGTACACCTACTCGGCCAATAGTTGGTAGCGGCTTCTAGCAAAACGTGCCAACTCCCAAACGCACATAAAGATCGTATCGGACGAACCATCACAATGTTTATGCCATTCCCTTTGCCTCACGATATTAGGTCAAGCCTCCAGCTGACCTCTCTTTCTCGATTGTGATTCGGAATCCCATACTAGGTTAACCTTAACCTTATGTAGCACGGCCATGCATTTCTGGATCCAATCACTCGAGGGGCCCAGAGAAATATCTCTCTCAAGAGAGGGGCAAATCCCATCTTGACTGACTATGCCTTGCAGCATGTTTCATGACAAACCCGTAAGCTACCTTTATGGCTACCCTTTCACGGTGTAGCGTTGGATAGCCCCAAAGTAGTCAATTCACATCTCAAGTACATACGACAATCTCAGGTCTAGGGACAAAGCAAACACATCGTGTAGAGCTATGAACGTTTGCTTCATTGTCTCAAGGTGGGTCACCCAACTCTATGTTCACAACATAAGTCCACATTATTAGTTTGACATCTCCATGTCTATGACTTGTGAAACATAGTCATCTACTAATACATGTGCTAGTCTAATATTCAAGTGTGTCCTCACATGAACTCCGACTAGGGACATATTTAGAATAACCATACAAGTAATGAGTTTCACAGACAAGTCCTCAACTCGCCAATCAATACAAGACATTATTCAAGGCACATTATAAATCATGGATACATTGAAATATCATCATCTCTATGATTGCCTCTTGGGCATATTTCCTACAGTCTCCCACTTGCACTAGAGTCAATCTAGAAGATATCTAATACCCATAGCTCTTGTGTGCTTATCATGATTCTTCTGTGAGAGAGGCTTTGTCAACGGATCAGCCACATTCAGATCCGTATGTATTTTGCATAAGTTTATTTCGCCTCGTTCGATGTACTGCCGAATGAGATGAAACCGCCGCATAAAGTGTTTGGTCTTCTGGTGATTCCTTGGCTCCTTTGCTATCGCAATGGTTCCACTGTTGTCACAGTAGAGATCCACTGGACTGGACGCACTAGGGACAACACCAAGATCAGTAAGGAACATTTTCATCCAAACACTTTCCATGCTAGCTTCTGCCGCAGCATAATACTCGGCCTCCATTGTAGAATGAGCAACTGTGTCCTGCTTGGAACTCTTCCAGCTAACCGCCCCACCGTTCAACGTGAACACATAGCCCGATTGCGACTTGGAATCATCCACATCGTTTGGAAACTAGCATCGGTGTAACCATTTACAACGAGCTCCTCCTCACCTCCGTAAACTAGGAACATATCCTTAGTCCTTTTCAAGTACTTAAGGATATTCTTTACCGCTGTCCAGTGACTTCACCGATCAGCTTGGTACCTGCTCGTAACACTTAGAGCATAAGAAACATCTGGGCGAGTACAAATCATAGCATACATGATAGATCCAATTGCCGAAGCGTATTTGATCTTTTCATGCGCTCTCGCTCATCAGTAGTCGAAGGACACTGAGTCTTGCTAAGGTTTATACCATGTGACATAGGCAAGAACCCTTTCTTAGCCTCTTCCATGCCGAACCGTTCTAGCACCTTGTCAAGGTATGTACTCTGGCTTAATCCAATTAGCCTCTTTGATCTATCTCTATAGATCTTAATTCCCAGAATGTATGCTGCTTCTCCTAAGTCCTTCATTGAAAAACTATTCTTCAACGAAGTCTTTACGGATTCAAGCATAGGAATGTCATTTCCAATCAGTAGTATGTCATCCACATACAAGATTAGAAATACGCGAGCTCCCACTAACTTTCTTGTAAACACAAGATCTGATTCGATTTTGGTGAAGCCAAATCCTTGGACACTTCATCAAAACGAATATTCCAACTCCGAGATGCTTGCTTCAGTCCATAAATGGACTTCCGAAGTTTGCAAACCTTTCCAGCATTTTTAGGATCGACAAAACCCTCGGGCTGCATCATATACACGTCCTCGGCAAGGTTTCCATTCAGGAAAGCTGTCTTGACATCCATTTGCCATATCTCATAGTCAAAATATGCAGCAATAGCTAGAATTATCCGAATAGATTTAAGCATCACTACGGGCGAGAAGGTCTCCTCGTAGTCAACTCCTTGAACTTGTCGAAAACCTTTTGCGACAAGTCGAGCTTTATAGATGTGAACATTTCCATCCATATCAATCTTCTTCTTATAGATCCATTTGCACTCGATGGTCCTATGACCATCAGGCAGGTCAACCAAGTTCCAAACTTGATTTTCATCCATGGAATCTATTTCGGATCTCATGGCACTTTGCCATTTCTCAGAGTCTGGGTCCATCATTGCTTCCGCATAGGTCGAAGGTTCATCATTGTCCAACAATAATATTTCACGCGTATCATTGTCTAACAATAATATTTCCGCGCGTTGCGAATCCTTTCTGACCTTCGTAGTGCCGGTGTTTCTTTGCCACGGGTTCCTCAACTCGTTCTGCCATGATGGCATCATTCGTTGAGTCCTCCCCGGTGGGCTCAACTTGAACCTCATCAAGCTGCACCGTTCTTCCACTTGCTCCCTTAGAGAGAAACTCTTTCTCAAGGAAAACACCGCTTCGAGCGACAAACACTTTGCCCTCTTCTCGGTTGTAGAAGTAATATCCAATCGTGTTCTTTGGATATCCCACGAAAATGCATTTATCCGACTTAGGTGTGAGCTTGTCCGACTGAAGTCGCTTGACAAAGGCGTCACAACCCCAAATTTTAGCCATGACAAGTTGGGACTCTTCCCATACCACATCTCATATGGTGTCTTAGCTACGGATTTAGATGGTGCCCTGTTTAGTGTAAGAGCTGCTGATTCTAGAGCGAAACCCCAAAACGATAATGGTAGATCTGACTGGCTCATCATTGATCGAACCATGTCCAACAAAGTCCGATTACGTCGTTCGGAAACCCCGTTTCTTTGAGGCGTTCCGGGCGGCGTAAGTTGAGGAACAATTCCGCAACTCTTCAGATGATTGCTAAATTCGTGACTCAAATATTCTCCTCCACGATCTGATCGTAGAGCCTTAATTTTCTTGCCACGTTGATTCTCTACTTCATTCTGGAACTCTTTGAACTTTTCAAAAGTTTCAGACTTATGCCTCATTAGGTAGACATATCCATATCTACTAAAGTCATCAGTGAAAGTTATGAAGTAGTGAAAACCACCTCTAGCGGTCGTGCTCATTGGTCCACATACATCAGTATGTATTAGTTCCAGTAAGTCCGTCGCCCTTTCAGGAGAACCATTGAAAGGCGACTTGGTCATCTTCCCAAGCAAACAAGCTTCGCATGTCTCGTATGATTCAAAATCAAACGAAGTTAGAAGTCCATCAGAATGGAGTTTCTTCATGCGCTTTTCACTTATATGACCCAAACGACAATGCCAAACATAGGTGGGATTCAAATCATTAGGCCGAAGCCTTTTAGCACTTATGTTATAAACTTGCTCATCATCATGAACATCATCAGGATTCAAAATAAACAACCCATTCACAATGGAAGCAAAAGCCACAAACATATCATTCTTAGAGATAGAACAACCATTGTTTTTACTCGCAAATGAATAACCATCTCGCATCAAACATGAAGGAGAAATAATGTTTCGACTTAAAGCTGGAACATAATAACAATTATTCAATTCCATAATAAATCCTGAAGGGAGGTGCAGTTGCATGACGCCAACGGACAACGCAGCAACCTTTGCATTATTTCCGACGCGAAGATCAACTTCTCCTTGTCTCACGCTTCTACTCCTTACTAGCCCCTGCATCGATTTGCAAATGTGAGCAACCGATCCGGTATCAAATACCCAAGAGTTAATAATGGAGTCAGCGAGAAAAATGTCTATAACATTAACCACAAGCGTACCTGAGCTAGAAGTCTTACTCCCACTCTTCTTCAAAGAAGCAAGGTACTTGCTGCAGTTTCTCTTCCAGTGTCCAGACTCATGGCAGTAGTAACATTCTGTGTCAGGTTTAGGTCCATCCTTAGGCTTAGGCTTTGGCTTAGAGATCACATCTTTAGCTTTTCCTTTTGCCTTGGACTTGCCATGCTTCTTGAAGCTAGGCTTGTTCTGCACAGCCAACACTTGGCCATGCCCTGCACACTTCTTAATGTCACATTCTGCCGTCTTGAGCATTCCACAAAGTTCATTAAGGTCCTTCTCCACCCCATGCATATGGTAGTTCGAAATGAAATGCCCATAGCTGGCTGGAAGCGACGCTAAAATAAAATCAGTGGCCAACTCTCGGCCCAATGGAAAACCAAGTTTGTCCAAAGTCTGCGCGTAACCAAGCATCTTGATCACGTGCGGGCCTACTGCTGCTCCTTCAGCTAGCTTGCATTCACCAAAGGCCTTAGCGACATTGAACCTTTCAGTCCTGGCCTGGGTCTGGAACATGTCCTTAAGCGCAACGATCATATCGTACGCTTCCTGACCATCAAACTGCTTTTGAAGGTCGGGTTCCATGCAAGCAAGCATAAGGCAGCTAACCTCAAGAGACTCATCACATGCTCTCTTGTAGGCAGCCCTAATGGCAGCAGTGTCGGTGTCAAGAGGTTCATCTGGGATTGGGGTATCCAGAACACTTTCCTTCTTATCAGCCCTGAGAACAATTCTCAGATTCCGGATCCAATCCGAATAGTTTGTTCCAGTTAACTTTTCTTTCTCAAGGATGGAACGCAAAGCAAAAGGGGTGGGTTGGTTACGTGCCATTGATCTACAACAGAAAAACATGCAAAATACTAAGACAAAATATCCATGACAGAGTAAAAGACATTAAACAATTTAACATGGTCTACTCCCACTAAAACCAACATCCCTCTATTGGTACTTAGTGATTCAAGATCCGCAACGAACAAGTCAACTAGTGATGTATGCATCACTGCTAGAAGACAAGGTAGATCGGTAAGCAACACTTTGCTAATCATATCACATATGACTCTTGTTGTTGGGTGACATCTCTATGTCAAAACGCCAACCTTTATGCCCCAAGGCGCTTAACCGTTAAGATTACCTTGATAAGTGAACCAACCCTTTATGCGCGTAAGCTACCGGCAAATGGCACACTGCGGCAACAGAAAATACCATCTAACCGATACAAACCCATCTAGCCAACGAAAACTGAGGTGCTGCGGCAACAGACTCACCATCAATTGTAGAAGACATGGGATGGTGCAAGGTTTAGTTGGGGAGGCATTTTAACTTAACATTTGTGAGGGATCGTTCTACTTCCACGAATCTAACATGCATAGGAGTAAAACAACCAGGAATAGCAATCACATAGTTGTGACACAGTATGGCCCGTTTCTCATGGTGATCTCCATCTCCATAGAACCTGTCCACCATGATGATCTCCATCTCCATGGTCCATGTGCGCCATCCTCCGAATGATGAGTCCTCCAAGAACTACTACAAGCTATTACGCCTAACAGCTAGTAATGTAAATTACATGGAGTGTGGGAATCATCACAAGTCGGCACGCAGGCCGTTAATACAATAAGTGACAACACATTTGGCTCCTGCCGTGTTGACATACTCACGACACGCAGGTCATGAAAATATTACACACATGCATCACATACACATGGGCCATACTGGTCACAAAACACAAATCTGCAAAAACGAGTTAGACGTTCTAACGCCGAAACTTGCAACCCCTAAAACTTGCTTTTAGAAATCGAATTTGCCAAATCTAAATTTGACCCTCTTCAATTATCTAGTCAAGTAAAATAAAAAGATCTACAACTTTTATTCAGACCTTTTCTCGATCCGAGGTCGTCTGCAAAAGTTACAGCCGTATTACCGAAACTGTTCGTTTTGGCAGATTACCTGTTACCGGCGATAGATCCGATCTATCACCCCGCGCATCTCATGCACCATGAATATGATCTAAATTCCGATTCGACCAATCCAATTGATCTTCGCGTGCTGCTGTTGGATTTACGTGTCACAGTCTACCCCGATGGCGGAAACCGACCGGTAGGGGTAAGTCGTTCGACGACCTCTTGCAACACGATCACGGAAATCAGATCACAGATCAAGACATTTACAACGGACTGCCGATCACATCGGCCTTACCCCATCTACATATCACATATGCAAATGATCCGAACCTATAACGAGGCAGTCGGCTCTGATACCACTGTAGGGTCGCGTGTAGGCTACACTAGCGCAAATCAAAATTTTCTACCGCGACATCCAAGGAACTGCTGCAGTTATAGATCACGGGATTACCACTAGACGCGCTGTGCCGTGCCGAAGTCGGTGAAGCGAGTCGGGGCAGGGTAGACGTACAATCCTCTCCGATCCAGTCGCTCCCACAAACAGCTCCCACGAACAGCTCCTCTCGGCGGCTCGTCCAAGTGCTCCAAGTGCAGCACCTCTATCGGTATCCACACGTACGGCGTGGAGGCGCCGCTCGCCGGACTGCTAGGTCCGCGCGGGGGCAGGGGCGTGGTGAGACGGTGGCTGGGTGGATTGTGGTGCGAAATGGGCAACCCTAAAACGTCCAGCCTCCTCTCCTTATATAGACCTCCCCATATTGGGCTGCCTCAACCGAAGCCCATTTGGAGTCTATTCCAGCCCAACTCGGATCCAATCCGAATTCTGCCTTCACTGCCTTAAGTGTGTGACCCTATAGGTTCACGCACGTTTAGACATGACACGAGTACACCTACTCGGCCAATAGTTGGTAGCGGCTTCTAGCAAAACGTGCCAACTCCCAAACGCACATAAAGATCGTATCGGACGAACCATCACAATGTTTATGCCATTCCCTTTGCCTCACGATATTAGGTCAAGCCTCCAGCTGACCTCTCTTTCTCGATTTGTGATTCGGAATCCCATACTAGGTTAACCCTTAACCTTATGTAGCACGGCCATGCATTTCTGGATCCAATCACTCGAGGGGCCCAGAGAAATATCTCTCTCAAGAAGAGAGGGGCAAATCCCATCTTGACTGACTATGCCTTGCAGCATGTTTCATGACAAACCCGTAAGCTACCTTTATGGCTACCCTTTCACGGTGTAGCGTTGGATAGCCCCAAAGTAAGTCAATTCACATCTCAAGTACATACGACAATCTCAGGTCTAGGGACAAAGCAAACACATCGTGTAGAGTGAACGTTTGCTTCATTGTCTCAAGGTGGGTCAACCCAACTCTATGTTCACAACATAAGTCCACATTATTAGTTTGACATCTCCATGTCTATGACTCGTGAAACATAGTCATCTACTAATACATGTGCTAGTCTAATATTCAAGTGTGTCCTCACATGAACTCCGACTAGGGACATATTTAGAATAACCATACAAGTAATGAGTTTCACAGACAAGTCCTCAACTCGTCAATCAATACAAGACATTATTCAAGGCACATTATTATAAATCATGGATACACTGAAATATCATCATCTCTATGATTGCCTCTTGGGCATATTTCCTACATATTGAAGGTATGCCACTAATCTATCTCACTCAAACCTTTTCACCATGAGATATTGGGGACAACCAAATTCCGATGATCCAACAAATTTGAGAAATTTGTATCTACGATGTTCACGCTCATCATTTTGTTCGCCTGCGTGCAGTGTGTCCTTCGCCTTCTTTGCGGTGATCGTACTTGCATCGCTCTGGGTAGGTAGTGGGTTTGTGATGTTCCTGACAGTTATGGTGCCCCAAGCGATGTTGGGGTACATGACTACTGCGTGCGCACACTCTTTTGAGCTGGTGGTGGCGGCCCCATCCACTGCTGCCATGGCCAACCTCAAACCACCACTCACGTCGGGAATAACAATGTGATGAACAACATCAACAGATACATCAACTTGTACGTGGGGATATTTGTGGATGTGTCGCCATCACACCCCACGACCTTCGCCATGGATGTTTCACCAGCGTGCTCCACGACCTCCTCCACAGCCGTGGTGATGCATTGGCCGAAGCTCAAAGCACCTAGTACCAGACAACTCATTGGGTAATGGGGTTGATGGAGGGAAACTACCCCCATGGGCCCGTGTTGTGAGAGGAGAATATGCGACATCACGGAGGTGCCACACGAAAAAGAGATTTACAAGGGCATATGGCGTTAGGGGCAAATCTGGTCCGTCCGTTTCGGCCATCCGACGGATCAGATTAGTCGTTGACCAATGGACGAAAACGGACTAGTGCACGGTGAATCTGGTCCGTCGGATGGCCGAAACGGACGAACCAGATTTGCCCTGGCGCCATATGCCCTTGTAAAAAACCGTTTTGGGTGCCACAGCACCAAGATGAAGATTTAATGTTCAGACTTGGCAATTTCTGCTGGCAATGTATTACACTATTATCTTCATGTATTAATTACCTAGGATTATTTTTTAGGAGCTTAACTCGATGTCACACTTCTCACGTACTCCCTCCGTTCTAATTTAATTGACTTGCTATGCACCACATGTGGATGTATATTGGAACGGAGGGAGTATGTGTATGGTAGGCATGCACGGATAACATGTTCATTAACAGACAAAGACTGTCGTCTTGCTGCAAGTGACTTATTCTAAGTGCCGTGGAGTGGCTTTGACATGCCTCGAGCTAGGCGCATAGATACATCAAAAAAATCGGTGTTTCATTTAGATATAAGGGCTCAGTTGGTTGGGCGTAAAGGCAATACGGGCCGGAATATTTCAAAATGACACGTACTGCTAAAAATGCGGAGCCGCGTCGGAAATTTTCTCACCTCCATAATTAAATCTAGGAATGGTGGTGGATTAGACGCCGGCGTACTCATAATGAAACAGTTCCAGCTCTTAATCAATGCATGATGTCAATCCTTTCAATTACAGCTAATGCTGCGTGCTCCTTCAAATCTACATGAAGTGGTAATGGGGCTAGGTGGTCTAAACCAGATCCACGCCATATTAAACTTAATGTGGATGCCTCTTTTCATGAGGATGTTGGCGCTGGTTCTACAGGTGCTGTGATCCGAGATTTTCAAGAAAAATTTGTGGCGGCGGCGACTATGTTTATTCCGCATGTGGCGACGGCTTCAATGGCTGAAGCTATTGCAATGAGAGAGGGACTGGCCCTTGTCAACAGGCTTGGTTTCGCAAAAGTACAGGCTGAATCAGATTCGATGGAAGTAATAGATGCTTGCAGTGGAGAAGATAGATGGTGGAGTGAGGCATCCGCAATTTTTGCAGAGTGTATGGATCTCATCGCACCAATTTGTAGTGTTTCTTTTAAACATTGTCTGAGGGAAGCAAATAAAAGTAGCTCATACTCTAGCTAGTGAGCGTTTCTTAAGTGGTTCCTCTTGTAATGGGACGATGAGCCCCTTAGATTTCTGTTTAGTAGCTTGATACCCGATGTAACCTTTGTGGATGCTTAAGGCGGCAAGTTTCAGACGCGCTCTTTTACTTATCAGGGTAGCTAAGGGAATGTTTTTAATTAGACGGCTTGCTGCCCTAATATATTGGTTGTTTTAAGTTAAAAAAAAAAACGGAAAACTGGCGAAATACCTTGTAGCAGGTGGTTCCAGAACAATTTCGGCGACACGAGGAGATGTTTGGTGCTCGTGTCTTACAGGCCGACGTCGCCATCGGGCCTGGTGAAGTGTCATGGTTGTGCCTTCTCGCCACAGTCGCGCTCGATCGGTTTCGTCTTCGGAGCTAAATGCTACATCGTCTTGCTCATCGATCGGCTGCAAGAACACACGTACAAGTTTGCTACCATGAGCTGCCCACACTGCTCTCACAGTGCTTGCTGAAGGGAACCGCGCGCCATGACGCAAAGCTTGGACGCGATCGAATGGTTGGCGAAGAAAATAAAATTGGACGAGTGACGACGTGCTTCCCTTTGTCCTCTTCGCGTCTTGCACCGACAGCCGGTCTGAAAGCGGAGACCTGTACAACTACTCACATTAGCTGATGACTCTGATGTACACTGCGTACGTGCTGATATGTTTCATATATACTCACTCCGTATTAAAATATAAAACTTTCTATCCTTTTTATGTGTGTCCAAATTCATTACTAAATAAGTGAATCAACGCACTAAAACATATCTACATAGGTACAAATTAGGACACACAAAGAGCCTAGAAAGTCTGAAAGCAGTGACTTGTGCAACTACTCGCTGCGCCGCTTATCATAGTAGATCATGCCCATGTGCTGCATCGTTTTTTTAAATGAGAAGGAGCGTGAAGGTTCCAAAAGATAATATGGACCGGCGGGCATACATTTTACAAGGAGACATTAAATAAAAATAAGATATTGTTTTAGTCGTTCACTTTTACAGAAAGAACCATGAAAAGATTGAGGGATAAGCCATCAGGTCCTCCACCGAAGACGAAGATGCACTTGACGCTGCGGCCACCTGCGCCGCCACCAGGGTCCACGCCACTTGGGGCAGTGCAGGCGATAAGAGCTAACAAACTAGATGAAGATCCTCCCAATTGGCACATCTACTGGGAGGAAGAAGGGGAAGTAGAACCAGAGCCCAGAGTGTTCGCTCTTTGACCATTAGGTTCCGCGCTAGCACAATAGTAGGCCGTCGGGGAAGCACCGCTGAATATGAGCTCCAAAAGGTCTCCTTTCTTGCAACATCTGAAGTTCCGTACTCCCCAAATCCACAGACTGGCTAAGGGGCGACGAGGGAGCGCGAGCAACTCTCAAGGGGAGGGAGAAGAGGGAGAGAGAGAGAGAGATATGAGGAAATGAAAATACAATATCGCCCATCATGTTTTCTTTTCTTTTGAGAATCCTCCATATGATGCATGCATGGGTAACTCAAACGAGCATAAGCCCCACACGGAAAAATGTGAATAACATGGGCCTTTATCTTTGGTCAAGTTTATTAGTTGATATAGTTACTCTTTTGGTTGGGCTCTTACAATGTTTCTTGTTCTTTCTCACACACTCATATTACGGACATGACAATAATAAATAAAATTTTTAGTGCAAAAACACTTGAAAGTACCACTTCATGCTAATAAAATGACTAACTCACCATTAACCTCACACTCAAAGTGTTTTGCACATGAAAATAGTATGTCCAACTCAAGCTAGTGGTTATGGGTAGTATATATATAGTTGCATAATGTGAAGGCGCAAAAGTACGATTGAAGTATACCACTAATCGATCTATTGTACTCAAATATTTTCACCATGAGATATTGGGGACAACCAAATTGCGTTGATCTGACAATTTAGTGATATTTTTCATCTATGACATACACAATGACCACCTTGTTCGCCTGGCCACAATGCATAGTTCGCCTTATTTGCTCTTTCCGTGCTAGCATTGCTCTGGGCGGGTGGCCGGTTCATGATGTCTGTTTCGGCGGTAGTGCATCAAGCGATGTTGGGGGTACCAACACTATGCGTGCATGCTCATCACTGAACCAACGGTCTGTGTCCCTGTCAACCATCGTCGCGGTCAACCTCGCCGCCGTCAACATCATCCCAACGATTCTGGCGTACTACGATCTTATTGAGAACATCCAACTGTTTTTCGACATGTACAGGGACACAAACAATGGTCACCAAACGCCCTCCACAACGTCCACGGCAGCCGCGGTGAGGCGGCATGGCCGAAGCTCATGTCACCTCATTCCAACCATGTCACCGTGGACTGGTGTTGATGCAGCGAAACTGCCTCAATGGGGACGAAGAATGGTGTCGAGTGTCCGCTCTGCATAGCCTCCGATGTCAGGGAGGTGCCCCATGAACGATATTGGCTTGGTTATTTCAGTTATGTATCCTGGCCTGGGTACTTCAGTTTTCATTTGCTTGCTGCTTACCTATGCAACTATGCAAGGAATCATTAAACAAATTTAGGCTCACTCTTACGGATTCAAAGGATTAATGTCCTTGTTAATAACTTTTGCATTCCGTTCGTAAAAATAATAAAATATGCAGGCATTTTGTGAGAAGAAGCAAACATCAAGTTGTGGTTTAACTCAGCGAGAACCTTCACGCACACACCATTTTCTGTCACTGAGGTTTACATTGATAACATTGTGTGCTCGTTCCAGGTTCTGGTAGGAGTAATTATGACATATTTGAATGCGTTGGTAGCACCACTGTAGATTTTTTTCAGTGTCGAGGCACATTGCAGGTGGTAGTACAGTTGATTAGGCCAGAATTTCTGTTTCTCCCCAAATAATATTTCTGCCTGTGACAGTGGTTTCTCCCCGGCCAATATTTTTTTCCTTCAGATAGTTGCCATGCAGGGATTAACGCGGAAAGAAACAAGACAAGTGGGAACCAGATCGATGAGCTACGCAGCGTCAACACGACTTCGACGTTTGCATGCTGCTTGATTAAGCACATATGATGCGCGCCGGCAGGATCTATTCTTGTTCTTTTTCGTCTCTGCACACGATGAACATGCCAACAAGAAAAACCATGTTTGAACACGAAAACTGCATTTGAAAGTACCACCGCATGCTAATATAATGACCAATTCACTATCAAGCTCACACCCAAAGTGTTTTGCATGGAAATAGCATGTCAAACTCTAGGTAGTGGTGTTGGGTAGTGTGTGTGTGTGTATATATATATATATATATATATATATATATATATATAGTGGGACTATTCTACACAACCGTTATAGTGTTTCTAGAATAACTATTCTAGTCAACTTTTGGAAACCAACCACCTCCGGCACCGACCCCATCCAAAAGACACCTCGTGCGTTCTAGTCTACCGCCCTCCGATGGCTGATTCAGCTCCCTCCACTCCCGCCGGCGAGGCCTCCGGCGAACTACCCCGCGCGCCGCCCCCAGCTGCAACCCGCACGCCGCTCCGGTCAACAATCCTTGCGCGCCGCCAGGGTCAGCAGTCCCCACGCGCCGCCCTCAATGGCGACCGCGTGCTCCGCTTGCGAGCGCCGCCCCTGGCTAGCATCCCCCGCGCGCTGCCCCTAGCCAGCAGCCCCCGTGCGCCCGGGCGCGCCTCCCGGCTATCTCCAGCCCTGCGCGCCCCCGCGACCTCCGTCCTAGTTCGCCTTCCGGCGACCTCCGCCCCGGCGCGCTTCGCGGAAAGCTCCGCCCCGGCGACCTCCGCAGCGGCGCACCTCCCAGCAACCTCCGCCCCCGCGCGCCGCGACCTCTAGGCTTTAGAAACCTCGACCTGCACGCGCCCCGGAGAGGCGGAGACCTCCCACCGTGCGCAATCCAGGCGACTCACACCAGCCCCGGCCTCCCATGCTCGCGGCTTGACTAAATACGGCGCGAGCGCCCGGTCGTGGAGTTCACCGTGCGCTGCAGCGGCAGTCCATCGCGTCCGGCAGCGGAGTCCACCGTGCGGCGCAACGGCGGTTCATCGCGTCCAGCCGTGGCTAGCATCCATGGAGCGCGCCGCCGGACTGCATTTACCTCGCCTGTAGCTGGCCTATCTCCACCCTGCTCGCCACCTATCTCTGGCCGTCAACGCGCTCCGTTCCAGCTTGCATCTCCGGTCGCCGGCGCGCTCTGCTCCGTTCCCATCTCAGGCCGCCGGCGGAGGTGCTCCCCTACCACGCGCTACATCGGTGGAGCCGTTCTCCTGCCGCACGCACGGCCAGCGGCGCCACTCCCCGTCTGCCCTCTCCTGCAGCATTTGTGTCCGTCAGTATAGACGTATAGTTTAGGTTTTTTGTGCGGTTCAGTCGTTGCAACTGTCGTGCTTCTTTTGCTTATCTGGAGAAATTCTATTGAGATCTGAGCCTGGGACCTAGAGTAAACCTGCTACTGCTCAGCTTGGTTCTGCCCATTTTCTAGTCTTATTCCAGTACGAGACAACAACATGTAGCAGCGGTAGCTTGTTCTGAAGAAGAAATTGGTCCAATGATCTCACTTTTAAAGAAATAGATGTAAAAAATTATCATGTTCTGCGAGCAATACACTTAGTTAATAAAAGTTATCTTCTTAAGAAACGACAGTTAGCATGATAAGAAAACAATACATTCACCAATAAGAAAACGTCCAGTGTCGGCAACAACAAGCGAGAGCCATGGTTCAGTTGATTTTCATTCAACAATAATTAAGCAGTGTTCGGGGAGTTTATTTTCAGGATAGTTTATGTCGTTTGGGCACGTGGTGTTGATAAAAAATAATTCATCTGGTTGAAAAAAGGTTCACATTATCATGTTTTGATTTAATTACTTCTGGGAAGTTCATTTTGACAGTGTTCGGAGTTCACTTTAAAGGTACCAGACGTTCATCTTGAGCGTGTCGAAAGTTCACATTCTGAATTCCCGAAGTTCACCCTTTCAACTACAGAACTTCACTATTTTTACGTAAAAAAAATACAAAGTTAACCTTTTAACTCGCAGAAGTTCAATTCGGGAGTTCATATCGTCCATCTAAAAGGTTTACTTTTTATCAAAAAACCAAGTCAGGAGTTCAAATAAAAAAAAACCAAGTCGCATTTGTTCTCCTCGTATTAAAAGGAAGTTCAGCCGCGAAGTTCATAGCGTATTAAAACGGAAGTTCAGCCTCGAAGTTCACCCCACGAAGTTTGCTTCGTATTAAACGGATGTTTATCCCGCGAAGTTCACTTATTATTAAAACGAAAGTTTGGGAAGTTAGGGAGGTCATTAACCTAGAAGTTAATTAACCCAACAATTGTTTGTTGCATGGTCGTGAAGTTCACTTTTTTGTTTGCAGAAAGTTCAGTTCTGGGAGTTAACTACTAGACTTAACGGAAGTTCAGTTCTGGGAGTTCTGGGAGCAAAAAACTCTCATCTTATCCGCGTGAAAATAAATCACGATCGGAAGTTAACTAACAGACTAAACTGAAGTTCACCGAACAGACAAAACGGGAGTTCACAACCTAACACAAAGGAAGTTCATTATACTCTGTTTCTTGGGGCGGAAATTTTAAACATAAAATCATCGATACAAGCTCTCTTTGTCCAAATCGACCGACGCCACGTGCTATTGGCAAAGATATTAGTCTAATTTGACTCACACGTACTGATTTTCCCAATCCGAGCACGACAAACGTGCTAATTTCAAATCGATTCTCATGTCTCTCATTTCTCCGTTTTTCGTATTTTCAAAATTAATCACAAACCGTAAAGAATTTCGAAAAAAAATCTGTACGAAAAAGTTGCGTCTAGTCAATATCTTTCCAACGCAATATCATTTGTTACGTTTCGATAAGCGGTTTGAAAGTAATTTTAAAAATACTGTCCGCTGCACATAAAAATTCAGAATCAGAATTGTTTATTTTTCAAACTGCTCGTATTCCGTGATGAATTACGACAATTGACCTGAGATAGTCAAGATGCGGTTTTTTCCATATCTTTCCAACGGCGTATCATTTGCTTCAATCCGACAAACGGTTTGAAAATGGCGTCCAAAACAGTACGAAAACGAAGAAAAGACGCGGAAATCAGTGTTTCGTATATTCAAAATTACTTTACAACCGTAACTAATTTCAAAATCTTGTAGAAGTGAAAAAGGTGCGCATTTTTCATATCTTTCCAACGGCGTATCATTTGCTTCAATCCGACAAACGGTTTGAAAATGGCATCCAAAACAGTACGAAAACGAGGGAAATACGTGAAAAACAGTGTTTCGTATATTTAAAATTGTTTTAAAACCGTAACTAATTTCAAAATCTTGTAGAACTGAAAAAGGTGCGCATTTTCCATACCTTTCCAACGGCGTATCATTTGCTTCAGTCCGACAAACGGTTTGAAAACCGCGATAGAAAAACTCACCGAATCTAAGTGTTCCGTCCGGAAGTTCACCTATTATTTAAACGGAAGTTCTGAAAGTTGACCAGAATACTTATTCTACAAGGGAGTGTAGAATAGCAGGGATGGGGCACCAGGATGGAATACGAAAAGTTATATATATATATATATATCATTGCATGATGTGAAGGTGAGAAAGTACGTATGATTGAAGTTATACCACTAATTATCATACTCATATCATATCACCATGAGATATTGGGGACAACCAAATTCAGTTGATTCGACAATTTAGTGATATTGTTTATCTATGAAATGCACAGTCACCACCTTGTTCGCCGCACTGCATTGTTCGCCTTAGTCACGCTTTTCATGTTGACATCGCTCTGGGTGGGCAGCCGTTTCATGATGTTCGTGTCGGCAGTAGTGCATCTAGCGGTGGTGGGGTTACAAATATTTTGTGTGCATGCTCTCCCATTTACTCGAGGGTGCGTCTCTATTGGCCCTCGTCGTGATCAACTTCATTGCCGCCAATGGTCACTAGTAGAGAAGAAGGCAACAGTACCGGTCTGATTGGGACCGGTACTAAAAGGTCGGGACTAAAGGGGTACCCCTTTAGTACCGGTTGTATATACAACCGGTGCTAAAGGCCCTCCACGTGGGCGAACCTGCGCGCGCGCAGCTGAGGACGTTTAGTACCGGTTAGTAATACCAACCGGTACTAAAGGTTCCTGCTTTTTTTGCCCCCCGCTTATTTTTTCAGGGGGTTTAGGTTTTCGGTTTTTTTCTTTTCGCCTATTTTTCGGGGTTTAGGGTTTCTGTTTTTTTCCTTTTCACTCATTTTTCAGGGTTTCGGAGGAGATCACGTATAAAGTACTCACTACACATATAAAGTACTCATTACACATATAAAGTACTCTCGTTACATATAAAGTACTCATAATTACAATGGAGATCACCGCTAGCTAGTACATGCATGGAGGGAGTCTATTTTTCGACATAGTGGAATTCACCGAATTCATCTACGACATGCGTCAGAATGAATCCGCCAATTCCTCCGCAATAGCTTTTACGCGGTTTTGTGGTAGGAGCTGGTTCCGCTTCCTTGACATCTTTAAAAGAAGGAGATCAAATCAGTTATGATCGAAACTAAACACAATTGATGGTAGCAAAATAAAAGTTGTGTATGATGTTTATGTACCTCTCGATTTCTTACACTATTGACTCTCTTATTGACCCTCATGTTAATAAACTCACGAACGTAGTACCCACATAGTTCCATCCCCTGTGGTTGTCGCAGACACCACTATACAAGAATATAATTTAATCAAATAATAATCAAGAGAATGATAATGGTATTAGAAAGATACAGAGACCTAAATACGTAGTAGTACTTATGTTGTTAACCTTGAACTCCAGCTTATCTTTCCATTCACTGCGTTCTTCCGCGATGAACTTTTTCCAAACCTTGCCCAGAAAAGAAAATGAATTGAGGAGTTATTACTTATACTTTTGATATCCGAAAATGAACGAAAGAGGCCGATATGGTGCGATTGAAATTACCTCTTGAGCATTAGACACACACTTTTGTACTCATCTTGATCTCTCCTTAATGAGTCCCAGACTTCAACTTCTACTTCCTCTAGTCTAATGATTAGCAGAATGAAGTGGTACCTGCGCACATTTATATACGCAGGTATTCATAACTCATCAATTACACTTAATATCGGGAAAGCAAAATAAAATGTGTACAAGATAGTAACACTCACCTGAAGTTGTAAGGAAAAAGTATTTCCTTTTTGGTACTTTGTCGCTTAAAAAATGTTAGCAAAACGTCCTCTGTGTCCTTGGGATGGTCAGCTATGGTCCGGACATGAACTTTATCTGGGTCAACGAGCCCAATGTCCCAGATTCCTCCCATTCGGCATTCACGAATCTTCATTCTGCATAATAGTGTACAAAAGAATGTTGTGAGGATAATTACAAGCAATGAATGTAACACCCCGAAAATTCAAACCTAATTTTAGTGGTGTTTTATGACACCTGATTTTTTTTTCTCTTTTCCTAAATATTTCTTCAAATTTTTGAGGATGAATTGACTTGGGAATTGCTCCCTCAAGAATTTCCTAGTGATCCACGAACCACTCCATCACCCGTGATAATTTTGGTGCTTAGGTTTTCAATCGAAAACCCTTGCCCTAATTATCGAACCTTTTAAACCCTTTTCTCCACCTACCAAAGGAGAGCCTATTTCCATAGCTAGAAAAATTCCACGAAAAATACCAGAGGACTCCCATATCCATATGAAGGCAATCCATGCAAAAATATTGCATACTTCAATGCAATATTTCAAAGTTAGGCACTATTTTCCAAACTGCCCTTTCTGATCCAGAAATGTTTGAGTCAAGCTATGCATCTCCATAAATTTTGATAAATTCAGGGTATGAATATTTTTGCATTCCCTGCACTTCATCTTTTGGAGCCAGACCCATTTGAGCAACTTTTGACCTATTTCCTTTGTAAGGCCATTTTCATGCCTTTTTGAAATCTCCAAGCAAACCTATACCTAGACAAATCCTATGACCATGAGACTTGGTCACCTTGACCACATGGCCCTTAGACACACATATCCAGAAGACCACCCCGAGGTGAAGTGGGGAAATTCACATTTCCATGACCATGCCATTGTGTCCATTTTTGGACATCATGTGGAAACCCAATTTCCTTGTACCCATTTGAGCTCATACTCCATAGACACCCTCCTTGTGCCACAAGTACTCAGTGGTAATATTGGTGATTTTTCTGAGCTGTGCAAGGCCCCTGTCATTTCATCGAGCACCTTCGATATCTTTCCTTTTCTGAAAATCCTACTCTGCAAAGTTTGGAATCCTTGAGGGATTCTTGTTTTGTTGTGTTCCTCTCGACGTTACGAACCCAGCGGTGGAAACCGTGTTCCGTTTGGTGCTCCGAGTTGTCGGGAACGCATCGATGCCGCTCATGGCGTTCGGAGCGCGCACTGTCGGCGTCCTGCGCATCCCTGTTCCTCCGGTTCCCCTGCTGTTCCCTGGCCCCTTGCTGTTCCCGTGACCCAGACCAACCCCGCAGCGACAAAGCCCTCCCCTGCTCCCCTGGCTCGGACCAGAGCCATCCCTATCCTCCCCATCAATTTTGGAGCTAGGTTGGTGCATCGGTGCACCGGTGGCGTCGGTGCCATCAAGTTCCCCTCCTCTCCCTCTATATAGGAGACCCCAGAGCAGCCCGAGCGAAGGTTGGACACTCCTCCCCTTTTCCCTGCTCTCCCATCTGGTGCAAGAACTCAGGAAAAGCACCACAAAAATCTCCCCACACAAATACTTCCTCCATGGCCGAAGCTTCGAGCATGGGCGCGCGAGAAGGAGGCCGTCCCCGCCTCCGGTTTCGCCTCCCCCGACCGCGGCGTGCCGTCGCAGGCCTGTCCCCGCTGTCGACCGGCCCTCCCGGCGTCCCCACGGCCGCCCCCGGCCGGTTCCTCGACGTTCCAGTACATGCAGCAACAGAGGTTGAAGAAGGCCCCGTCGATCCAATCGTTTTTTTCCGTTGACTTCTCCCGAGCGGTTTCTTCAGCCCAGCCCGGCAACGCAGCGGCCTCCGCAGCCTAGCACGGCCCACCAGCGGCCTGCCCCACCCAGGCGCTGGCGCAGCGCAGCGCAGTGCGCAAGCGCGCACTCGGCCCGGCGACGGCCCAAGTCGCGCGGCGACGCGGCCCATACGGATTTTTTTCCGCCGATCTGTTTTTCCTTTTTCCGGTGAGATAAACTTCAAACGTCAATATCTTTTGAACCATAGCTCCGTTTGGAGTTATTCAAATTTGTAAATTCCTAGTTTGTAAGGTTCTGTCCAGTGGTATGGGTTTCACTTTTTTGTAAAATCCTTGTATACTCAGCACCCTTGTATGCGTGTATAGGGTATCCCGCGGTACCGGCGAACCGAGACCCTAAACCGTGACGTTCGTGACCCTCCAAGCCTAACGGTGTCGATCTTCGCAGGCAAGCTAACCGCTTGCTATGACCAGTCTTGTAATATTTTTTTGTTTGTGTTGTTCATATTACCATGTCGTATCTGTGCATCCAGTTGCCTGTCATCTGTAAACTGTGCGTCATGAGATATCATGACTTTGACATCTACTTTCCATAGAGTTGTGGTGTTGTGTCTGGGGTTACCACTTCCCATTCTCGAGGCGATGGACTGGGGGAACCGCCACAGCCAACGGAGTGGGGAAACTATACAACTGTGCGCCTCGCACTTGCATGGTTTTGTTTGCTTCTTCTTCTTCGCCGAGGTGAGGAGCGGACGAATGTCGTCTTATGATCCTCGGAGTTGGGGGCATTTGCCAAAAGAGTTATTTGCTTCTTCTCCCTCCGTCAAACGTGGTTGGCATAAGCTGCCTGGACTGCAACGCTTGGGACATTTGCTTTCCATTTGGTTCTTTTTGCCAAGATTGCTGACACAACGTCGAGGTAACCCTCGAGTGGAATGGTTGCTTTCTTTCTTATGAATGCTTTTCGGTTCATTTTGGAGACTACATGCCCTACCAACTTTGGTAGTTGATCTGTGATGGCGCTGGCCGGAGGTATCTCCGCCACAGTCACCCGTTAGACGCCAACAACCTATGCTAGCTTTTGTAGATGATCTGTGAGGGCGCTAGCTGGAGGAACCGCCACAGTCGTCCTATTGAACCACTGTGCTATTTTTCTGTGAACACTGATTCGTGGTGGCGCCGGCTGGAGGAACCGCCATAGTCACCTGGTCAACCCAAACAAACTATTGCTTGAAATATTATGTTGCTAATGACTGTTTGTTGATATATATTGTTATGATATTGTGATTGTTATGCTGGACTAATCCTCGGTTGTTTGGACTTGTTATAATGAAACTTGATTAAATGAAACACCCCTCCAAACAACGATAGGATCAGTCCATGGTGCCACTAATCTGAACTTTTAAAGCAGGACCATCGTCGTCTCATGGAGGACCGTGACCTAGTAGGTTGTTGAGCCCCTTTTGTGCCATCCATTGGGCGCAGTCGTTCAGTTGTGCTGTCCGAGGGTAGAGGTCGACATGCATGGGTCCGACTGTGATAGGAAGTCCGGAGCTAGGCATACTCGGTAGCGCCGGGGGATGTGTCGGATTTACTTGCCCGTTGTACCATGTGTATAGGGTGGTGCAGGAGAGTGTCTTAGCAGTGGACCGTCATGTGGGTGTATTTTGCTTAGTACGACTTTGGCGTGATAACCTGAAGTGCCGGCTGAGTAAGGTGCATTCTGATAGTTGGAAATGCAACCTCTCGAGAGTGTCAACCTAGCAAGCTAGCCTCGTTCCTAGGATATGGAACAACAGTTCAGTGTCGGTCACACTGTGTGTCTTTGTCGTGTCAGGAGGTCAAACTTAAGTTCAGTTTGAAATAATTAATGAACGACCTAATCTCACTAAATGAACAAATAAGATGATGCAGGGAATGTTACCTTGAGATATTAATGGTTACCCGTGGTATAGGATGGCGGTGTGATCGTTGGGAGCCTAGAGTTAGGCCTGAGCCAACATCAACCGTGCATGCACAGAGTGGAAAGATGAGGCCAGTGGGCCTAGCAGTAATCACAGGTGCTGTTGTATATTATTTAGTACCAACAGGTATACTCGTTTACTCGTCACAGGTAATCACTTTGTTTGATTGCCGGTGCACGGTCCAACCCCACCTGGCTTGGACTCTGCACTGGTGATACCCCGTTGTTTGCTTATGCTATGTTTTGTTTGTGATGCCATGCTACCTTTATGTTATACTGTATATTTATCTGTCTAGAGTACACACTTGCCATGTGTAGTATTTTATTTTAATGTATAACTTGTTGCATGATTGCCTGACTGTTCATGTCTTGTGGTTACGTTACTTGTGAGTACGTCATTGTACTCAGACTGGCTTTTCATGTGGCCAGACTTAGCCAGAAGATGGAGCAAGAGCGTGCTAGGATCAGTAGCCCAGCCAGATGCCTGTGGAGTGGAGCCGCTCCAAGCCGTTGTCTTAGTCATCTTTCGCTGCCAGTTAAACTCTGTCCAGAGCCATGCTTGGCTTGTTATTTTGGTCATGCCTTGATGGCCTTGTAAACCATTTGTAGCACTTCTTGTGCCTGATTGTGTAATGATTTCTATTATGTTACACTGTCGTGACGTGCGGCCAGATATCTTGGGCTAGCGCACGGGACGACCGCCTCTCTGGCGAGATGTGCCAGGGAGGGGTGTCACAGACGTGGTATCAGAGCACCAGGCTGGCTGTAGACTACCCTAGCATGGAAGCCCAGCCTTACTTTTGCCCGACAGCGAGCCCGATGGATTTAACCCATCCTCGCCTAACAGGCATGGCTGTGTCGGTCCACAGTAAGGTGCAGTAGGATGTGACCCAATCCACCCAGCAAGGCTTGCCAGTTTCTTCCATGAGAAGGAGCCAACACATCCCAGCTTCTATGAGACCCGGTCCTAGCTGCCGTTTATCCCCATCCTCGCCTGCTATCCTAGCCACCCAACTCTCTTGAGCAGGATCCCGCAAAGGAATCCCGCGTTCTCATCTCATCCTACACCCAGATCCAGAATAATCTGATGGCGAACCCCAAGGTCGTCTAGAAACCACTGCCGAGGATCATGGCGGATTTCCTTTGGAAGGCCGTCTGTGTTCTTCTTGGTAGGCCTGCTCGCCCTCGTTACGTGGTGTTCGAGAGCTCACTCTCGCCTGCCGGGAGTGACTTTCGAGCAGATGTGCATGTCGGCTCGTGTCCGTTGGGCACAAGTCCGTCTTACCTAATCCAAGGTAGGAGCATGGCCACTCTCAGTCAAGCCATCCAGGTAGCAGCCTGGGAAGGTCTCGTTCGCCTGCGGTACTCAGAACCGGCAATGGCGAAAAGTCGAGCTTTCCACCTCCTCCCAGCCAGACCCCAGCATGGAGCGGAGGCTATCCAAACTCCCATTGGAGAAGAAGTCGACCCTGCCGTCATCACCCTGGCCACCTACGGAGCTGCAATGACCAGGCTCAGCCATTCTCTGATGGAGGAACTCATGACCACAAGGCGCAACCTTGGTCGTGCTCGCATGCAACTGAGTCGAGCAAGGAACCTACCTCCCCTCGACCATGGGCAAGCTCAAGGTATAGGACTTCCGTTCCCAGATGATTTTCTGGAACGCGGTCTTGATGCATCTGTGGCGCAAGCACTAGCTCGAGTTCAGCAGCACCCCCAAGAGCGAGGTATGATCCTCGAATGCATGCCTGCGATTCCCCACCCCGCGGAAGATGGAGATGTGGACACCACTCTTCGTCTTGGCCGCGCTCCACCGACTACCAGAGGCCGTCAAGCTGAGTAGAACCCTGTTTAGTTAGCCTGAGTGGCGCTTGTATGTTGGTAGGTGAGAATCAGCGAGGTTGTTTGTTTTTCTTGTGTTAGCTTGTAATGTAAGTTTGTTGTATGCTTTCTGGTTGATGTTGAATCAGCCGTAATAAAACTTGGTGTTCTGATCCCCTTGTTAACCATTATGGTTGAGAGGATTATGCCACACTCCTGCAAATGTTTTGGGCCATAAAATGCAGGATTATTTTCTAAAAGATATTTTCTCAGTGTAGCAAGTTCTTCTATCTGTATGCTAGTACCTCTGCAATTCTATCTGTGCTGCAAGACCAGGTTTGTTGCAACTGAGAAAAAAATTCAGAAATGAAAATCTTGTTCCAGTTCATCAGAGGAGACAAATTGGATACATCCACTAAATTCAGTACAGAAGGGAAATTACAGAAACAGAGGATACAAGTTCTACTCCAGCATAGAACACTACAACTACCTCAGTGCAGATGCAAAGGCACCCCAGAAATCCTACTCCCTCTCAAGCTCAGTGGCATTGCTAGAAGATGAGCCTGGCTCACCCGAAGCCGAGTCGCGAGCCGCGCGACGGCGACGGACGGCTCGAGCGGCCGGCTCACCTCCAGCTGGAAGAGCGGCCACCTCAGCAACCGGCAGCACAGCCTGCCCCTCCGCCGCAGCCTGCCCCTCCGCCGCCGCATCACCACCAGCGCCAGACCACCAGTTGCACATGCCAAAGATCAGGAAGACCACCGCCGCGAACAGCAGTGCGCCCACCACTGAGGACGAGATCCCGAAGAGCACGACAATGAGCACATGCTCGATGAAGCCTACCCTCCCTAGCATCTCGATGTAGGCTCTGAAGAAGCTTTGAATGAAGCCCATGGTTGCGATGTGAAAGAAGAGAGGATTTCAGAGAAATCTGATTTATAGCCGGAGCTCGGACGCCGCTCCTCGACACCGCACGTGGGAAAAGAGAAAGAATCACGAGCAGTGGCGCGAAACCATCGAGGACATGTTCCCCAAAGCCGTGATGGCCACTGCGTCGATGGACCGCACGCGCAGCAGTGCCGCAGTGGAGTGCTCCGCGCACTGAGAAACCGCCGTGTACAGAGCGAGAGAGAGAGAGCGAGGAGGAAGAAGAAGAAGAGAGAAAGGAAGAAGGAGACTGCCAGGTGGACCCCGGTCCCACATGTCAGCGAGTAGGCCGATAGCCACGGTGTGCCTCTATCCCTTTCTCAGAAAATCATCCCTCATCTCTCCAGTGTTTCTTTTAGGGAAAATCTTTGCAAAATGATTTTGGGAAATGGCCTATCCCACAGTGTCTGTGAGCCAATTATTGGTGGCACAGATATTTTCTTTTTGAAAAGAAACCATGTTGTTTTTCAAAACCTGTGTATACATGAAAGTGTATATACAGCTTTTCTAAAATAAAAACCCTAGATAGGGGATATGATTAGCATATCCCTAATCTTTGTTTTGCAAAATTTGGGTAATGGTTTGCCCGAGTTAGATCCTTGTTTGTTGGTTGATAGTTTTGTTGTAGATCATGTTTGATCTTGCCATGTTTATGTCTGCTTGAGCAAAACCATAGATTTAATTTTTAACCATAGTGGTAGATCCTATGTTGATTGATTGAGTGAGCCCCTGCCATGCCATCTTTTAAATGCATGGAGTATGGTAAAATATCATGCTGTTTTTAATTTAAAAAAATCTTGTGGAGTGTTAATCTTTTGAGTGTTAAAACTCTAGTATTTTGTAGAAAAAGTTTTTAAATGGGGTATAAATGGATCGTTCAAGAATTATCTTGTATCACCTCCTTAATCTCGAGGACGAGATTCTTTTAAGGGGGAAGGTCTGTAACACCCCGAAAATTCAAACCTAATTTTAGTGGTGTTTTATGACACCTGAAAAACTTTTTCTCTTTTCCTAAATATTTCATCAAATCTTTGAGGATGACTTGACTTGGGAATTGCTCCCTCAAGAATTTCCTAGTGATCCACGAACCACTCCATCACCCGTGATAATTTTGGTGCTTAGGTTTTCCCTCGAAAACCCTAGCCCTAATTATCGAACCTTTTAAACGCTTTTCTCCACCTACCAAAGGAGAGCCTATTTCCATAGCTAGAAAAATTACACGAAAAATACCAGAGGACTCCCATATCCATATGAAGGCAATCCATGCAAAAATATTGCATACTTCAATGCAATATTTCCAAGTTAGGCACTATTTTCCAAACTGCCCTTTCTGATCCGGAAATGTTTGAGTTGAGCTATGCATCTCCATAAATTATGATAAATTCAGGGTATGAATATTTTTGTATTCCCTGCACTTCATCTTTTGGATCCAAACCCATTTGAGCAACTTTTGACCTACTTCCTTTGTAAGGCCATTTTCATGCCTTTTTGAAATCTCCAAGCAAATCTATATCTAGACAAATCCTATGACCATGAGACTTGGTCACCTTGACCACATGGCCCTTAGACACACATATCCAGAAGACCACCCCAAGGTGAAGTGGGAAATTCACATTTCCATGACCATGCCATTGTGTCCATTTTTGGACATCATGTGGAAACCCAATTTCCTTGTACCCATTTGAGCTCATACTCCATAGACACCCTCCTTGTGCCACAAGTACTCAGTGGTAATTTTTGGGGATTTTTCTGAGCTGTGCAAGGCCCCTGTCATTTCATCGAGCACCTTCGGTATCTTTGCTTTTCTGAAAATCCCACTCTGCAAAGTTTGGAATCCTTGAGGGATTATTCTTGTTTTGTTGTGTTCCTCTCAACATTACGAACCCAGCGGTGGAAACCGTGTTCCGTTTGGTGCTCCGAGTTGTCGGGAACGCATCGATGCCGCTCGTGGTGTTCGGAGCGCGCACTGTCGGCGTCCTGCGCATCCCTGTTCCTCTGGTTCCCCTGCTGTTCCCCTGACCCCCTTGTTGTTCCCGCGACCCAGACCAACCCCGCAGCGACCAAGCCCTCCCCTGCTCCCCTGGCTCGGACCAGAGCCATCCCTATCCTCCCCGTCAATTTTGGAGCTAGGTTGGTGCATCGGTGCACCGGTGGCGTCGGTGCCATCAAGTTCCCCTCCTCTCCCTCTATATAGGAGACCCCAGAGCAGCCCGAGCGAAGGTTGGACACTCCTCCCCTTTTCCCCTCTCCCCTGCTCTCCCATCTGGTGCAAGAACTTAGGAAAAGCACCACAAAAATCTCTCCACACAAATACTTCCTCCATGGCCGAAGCTTCGAGCATGGGCGCGTGAGAAGGAGGCCGTCCCCGCCTCCGGTTTCGCCTCCCCCGACCGCGGCGTGCCGTCGCAGGCCTGTCCCCGCTGTCGACCGGCCCTCCCGGCGTCCCCACGGCCGTCCCCGGCCAGTTCCTCGACGTTCCAGTACGTGCAGCAACAGAGGTTGAAGAAGGCCCCGTCGATCCAATCATTTTTTTTCCAGTGACTTCTCCCGAGCGGTTTCTTCGGCCCAGCCCGGCAACGCAGCGGCCTCCGCAGCCTAGCACGGCCCACCAGCGGCCTGCCCCACCCAGGCGCTGGCGCAGCGCAGCGCGGTGCGCAAGCGCGCACTCGGCCCAGCGACGGCCAAGTCGCGCGGCGACGCGGCCCGTGCGGATTTTTTTTCTGCTGATCTGTTTTTCCTTTTTCCGGTGAGATAAACTTCAAACGTCAATATCTTTTGAACCATAGCTCCGTTTGGAGTTATTCAAATTTGTAAATTCCTAGTTTGTAAGGTTCTGTCCAGTGGTATGGGTTTCACTTTTTTGTAAAATCCTTGTATACTCAGCACCCTTGTATGCGTGTATAGGGTATCCCGCGGTACCGGCGAACCGAGACCCTAAACCGTGACGTTCGTGACCCTCCAAGCCAAATGGTGTCGATCTTCGCAGGCAAGCTAACCACTTGCTATGACCAGTCTTGTAATATTTTTTTGTTTGTGTTGTTCATATTACCATGTCGTATCTGTGCATCCAGTTGCCTGTCATCTGTAAACTATGCGTCATGAGATATCATGACTTTGACATCTACTTTCCATAGAGTTGTGGTGTTGTGTCTGGGGTTACCACTTCCCATTCTCGAGGCGATGGACTGGGGGAACCGCCACAGCCAACGGAGTGGGGAAACTATACAACTGTGCGCCTCGCACTTGCGTGGCTTTGTTTGCTTCTTCTTCTTCGCCGAGGTGAGGAGCGGACGAATGTCGTCTTATGATCCTCGGAGTTGGGGGCATTTGCCAAAAGAGTTATTTGCTTCTTCTCCCTCCGTCAAACGTGGTTGGCGTAAGCCGCCTGGACTGCGACGATTGGGACATTTGCTTTTCATTTGGTTCTTTTTCCCAAGATTGCTGACACCACGTCGAGGTAATCCTCGAGTGGAATGGATGCTTTCTTTCTTATTAATGCTTTTCGGTTCATTTTGGAGACTACATGCCCTACCAACTTTGGTAGTTGATCTGTGATGGCGCTGGCCGGTGGTATCTCCGCCACAGTCACCCGTTCGACGCCAACAACCTATGCTAGCTTTTGTAGATGATCTGTGAGGGCGCTGCCTGGAGGAACCGCCACAGTCGTCCTATTGAACCACTGTGCTATTTTTCTGTGAACACTGATTCGTGGTGGCGCCAGCTGGAGGAACCGCCATAGTCACCTGGTCAACCCAAACAAACTATTGCTTGAAATATTATGTTGCTAATGATTGTTTGTTGATATATATTGTTATGATATTGTGATTGTTATACTGGACTAATCCTCGGTTGTTTGGACTTGTTATAATGAAACTTGATTAAATGAAACACCCCTCCAAACAACGATAGGGTCAGTTCATGGTGCCACTAATCTGAACTTTGAAAGCAGGACCATCATCGTCTCATGGAGGACCGTGACCTAGTAGGTTGTTGAGCCCCTTTTGTGCCATCCATTGGGCGCAGTCGTTCGGTTGTGCTGTCCGAGGGTAGAGGTCGACAGGCACGGGTCCGACTGTGATAGGGAGTCCGGAGCTAGGCATACTCGGTAGCGCCGGGGGATGTGCCGGATTTACTTGCCCGTTGTACCATGTGTATAGGGTGGTGTAGGAGAGTGTCTTAGCAGGCGGACCGTCATGTGGGTGTATTTTGCTTAGTACGACTTTGGCGTGACAACCTGAAGTGCCGGCTGAGTAAGGTGCATTCTGATAGTTGGAAATGCAACCTCTCGAGAGTGTCAACCTAGCAAGCTAGCCTCGTTCCTGGGATATGGAACAACAGTTCAGTGTCGGTCACACTGTGTGTCTTTGTCATGTCAGGAGGTTAAACTTAAGTTCTGTTTGAAATAATTAATGAACGACCGGATCTCACTAAATGAACAAATAAGATGATGCAGGGAATGTTACCTTGAGATATTAATGGTTACCCGTGGTATAGGATGGCGGTGTGATCGTTGGGAGCCTAGAGTTAGGCCTGAGCCAACATCAACCGTGCATGCACAAAGTGGAAAGATGAGGCCAGTGAGCCTAGCAGTAATCACAGGTGCTGTTGTATATTATTTAGTACCAACAGGTACACTCATTTACTCGTCACAGGTAATCACTTTGTTTGATTGCCGGTGCACGGTCCAACCCCCCTGGCTTGGACTCTGCACTGGTGATACCCCGTTGTTTGCTTATGCCATGTTTTGCTTGTGATGACATGCTACCTTTATGTTATACTGTATATTTGTCTGTTTAGAGTACACACTTGCCATGTGTAGTATTTTATTTCTAATGTATAACTTGTTGCATGATTGCCTGACTGTTCATGTCTTGTGGATACGTTACTTGCGAGTACGTCATTGTACTCAGACTGGCTTTTCATGTGGCCAGACTTAGCCAGAAGATGGAGCAAGAGCGTGCTAGAATCAGTAGCCCAGCCAGATGCCTGTGGAGTGGAGCCGCTCCAAGCCGTTGCCTTAGTCGTCTTCCGCTGCCAGTTAAACTCTGTCCAGAGCCAGGCTTGGCTTGTTATTTTGGTCATGCCTTGATGGCCTTGTAAACCATTTGTAGCACTTCTTGTGCCTGATTGTGTAATGATTTCCATTATGTTACACTGTCGTGACGTGCGGTCAGATATCTTGGGCTGGCGCACAGGACGAATGCCTCTCTGGCGAGATGTGCTAGGGAGGGGTGTCACAATGAATGAGCTTAACTATAAATAATTAAATTACACGAATAAATTACTTACAGACAATAGCAGCTGATGATAGATTTGTCTTGAGCAAGTTGATTGTACATATGAAAAAGTTCGGAGAACTCAACCTGCACACCATATTGTCGGAAGTAGTGTTGTTCCTTAACTCCCACCATGAGATAGATTTTCCCTTCTTTTGCGGTGGCCATGTACCAGTTATGCAATTTATATAACTGTGTTGTTAGATCACTCGGATTTTCGACCAGAGGCAGCCCGAGTTCAAATTTATATTGAATTGTTATCTGCGCTATGGCGTAACCTGTGTCGCCAATGACAACTTTTCCATGCTCGATTTCCCGAGCTTCAGAAGGCACAATGAGCGGGGCGATCGATTGTGCTTCTTGTTCTCCGAGCTGGGCAACTCTTTTCCTGCACGCTTTATCTTGCTCCATTTGTGAGGAATATAACTTGTCAATACCTCGCTCATAGTCTGAAAGGGGCGGTGGTGGAGGGTCATATAGATTGTCAACGGTGTGATCTTTTACCTCAGTTGGTATAGTCTTCAGAAGTTCCTTTATGGGGTCAAGTCTTGCCTCCAGTCTTTCCTTTTTTTCTATTTAAAAAGGATGTAGCCTCGCCTTGTGCGCTCAGTTCTAATTCCTCCATAGTCATCTCGCCAGCTAACTTCTCAGGAGCCTTGACTTCCTTGGGTTTTTTTGCACGTTTCTTGACAGGGCATGACGTGAACAGCTTCCGCTTTGTCAAATTACTAGTGGGCGCAGCAGTCGGCTGACGGGAAGGCGCGGGCGATGGACTCGCGGTGGGCTCCCAATCGTCGGGGGAGGTGGGTGGACTTCGCTGTGGTGAATTTCTAACCGGAGGAGTCGGTGGCCTTGGCGCCGAGTCTGGAAACTTGATGTATTTCTTCTTCCATAGAACAATACCAAGTTCGACTTCTCCCAATGTCTTCTCGCCTTCAGCTCCTGGAATGTCAAGATGTATTGAGTTGAATCCCGACATAACTTTTGTGACCCCGACACGAGCAAATCCAACCGGAATCTCACCAAAATGGAAGGTTGATCCAATTTGATGTGGTAAAGCATAGCCATTCGCCACCGGAAAACTAATGTTCTTCATTGGCGCATGTAACTCACAATTTGTCTTCTCCGTGATATCATCCACGGGGTAGCGCGCCACCGATGGTTCATCAACTGGCTCATCAACTGCAGGATCTTGTAGCTGCGTGGAACCCACAGTGCTATTCCGTTGAGATGGGCAGACATCGACTGTATGATCTTCTACTCATGGCTGAGATTCCCTTTGCTGGGTAATTAAGGCCAGTTGCTCCTGCACAGTATGCATCTGGCGTTCTAATGCAGTAAACCTCTCCGCCTCCCTCTTCTACCTCTGCAATGTTTTCTATAAGTTGCAGCGTCCTCCGGAAACCCTTCAAGAAAACCAACCCCGCATCCTCTGCCTCGACATCGTCCCCAGTGTTCTTTATTCCCGAGGGCGAGTGAAAGCTCGTCGTCCTCCCTATTGGGAAAATATTTTCCCTGTCAGACTAGTTCTATTGCATCAACTAGTTTTTTGGTGACTCTTCTAATTCTTTTCTTCCATTTTCCATGTGCAACAATTAGCCCTGTGTCTGGGTCCAACACTGCCCCATGCGCGAACAACCATAACTTGGACCTGTCGGGCCAGTCATCTATCTGTGGAGGGATCCCTTTTTGACACAGCTCGTTTTCATAGGCTTCCCACTTAGGCACGGCAGTCTTGTAGCCACCTGAGCCCAAATGATGGAAATATTTCTTCTTCTTAGCATTCAACTTATTTTGGGTCGATCGGGCCACAGCGACGGCCGATTTCTTATACGCCACAAATTCAGGCCAGCCATCTTTTAGCTTCTCTAGATGTCCAGTGAAATCTAGAGTTTTGTTCCCATATTTTCTCCACAATGTTTTCTTCCAGTTGTTGAATTGCTCGGCCATCTTGCTAAGAGTCCATTCCTTGACTTTATCCTTCCTCCTCTGTGGGAGATCTGCCGGTAGGCTGAAAGAATCCAATATCGAGCCCCAAAGAGTATCTTTAATTCTTTGCTCGAGATATTTTGCGCCAATGTTTTTTTTCTTCGGCTCATTCCATTCTGCCACGGTGATCGGGACCGTGTCCCTTATAAGAACTCCGCATTGAGCTACATATTTAGTGTAGATTCCATCGGGTTTCTCCGGTTTGCCTTTTATGCTAACTTCATCGATCGACAACTTTGCACCATCCGGCAGCTTTAACCCTTGGGCCGGGCCTCGTTTAGGGATTGACGTAGATCCAGAGGGCTGAAAAAAAAAATGTTTCGTTAATAAGTGCGCATATAAATCAATTAATGCATCTAGCTAGTGATCAACAAGACTTATATACCTTGCCGGAGTTCTCCACGGAGTTTTCTAACGGCACTTCTTCTTCGTCGTCATCGTCGTATCTGAAGTTTTGTAACTCAAGTCCCTCACCGGAGTCGTTCAAGCATTTCGCGCTGAAATCTTCGCCGTCTTCTTCGTCGGAATCTTCTCCATCGGAATTGGGTCCGGCAGCCCTAGCATATATAATTGCTTGCATCCGGTCTTCTTCCTCCAAATCTCGGATGAAGGGGGCGTCGATGATGGGGGCGTCGTCCTCCATAGCTCAATTGTGACACCCCTCCCTGGCACATCTTGCCAGAGAGGCAGTCGTCCCGTGCGCCAGCCCAAGATATCTGGCCGCACGTCACAATAGTGTAACATAATGGAAATCATTACACAATCAGGCACCTCAGTGCTACAAATGGTTTACAAGGCCATCAAGGAATGACAAAATATCGATCCAAGCATGGCACGATACAGAGTTTTAACTGGCAGCGGAAGACATATGAGAGGTTACGGCTTGGAGCGGCTCCACTCCACAGGTTCTGGCTGGGCTACTGATCCTAGCACGCTCTTGCTTCAAATCCTTACTAAGGTGGAGGATGAATCCTCGACAAAACCTGGCCACAGCCACAAGGCCCGTGAGTACATTAATATGCACTCAGCAAGAATCGCCACTTACTACAAACATTCCAACAATCATGCAGCAAGATATACATTGGATATAAAATCCTACAACATGGCAAGAGTCTACTCAAGATAGACCAACATGATAACATAAAGGTAGCATGGCATCACAAGCAAAACATGGCATAAGCAAACAACAAGAGTATCACCAGTACAGAGTCCAAGCCAGGTGGGGTTGGATCGTATACCGGCAATCAAACAAAGAGATTACCTGTGACGAGTAAACGAGGGTACCAGTTGGTACCAAATCTTATAATTACTCCTGTCAACACAATCAGGCTTCCAAGGCTCTAGCCAACTCTGGCTATCACTCCAGCCAACTCTGGCTATCAATCCAGCCAACTCTGGCTATCTCCCGGGCATGCACGGTTGATGTTGGCTCTGGCCTAACTATAGGCTTCCTACGCATCACACCGCCATCCCATTCACCTCACAATTAACATTCCCTGCATCATCTTATTGTCCATTTAGTGAAATCAGGTTGTTCATCTTTCTTTCAAACAAGCCTTAGGTTTAACCTCCCGACACGACACGGACACACAGTGTGACTGACACTGAACTGTTGTTCCATAACTTTGGAACGAGGCTAGACATCCAGATTTGACACTCTCGAGAGGTTGCAGATACCACCCACCTAAGTGCACCACACTCAGCCAGTACTTTAGGATATCATCCTTAAGGCGAACTCAGCAAGATACACTCACCTGACCATTCACGCTACCAAGAAACTCCCTGTATAGCCACCGACATAACTCTATGCCTTATGCAGAAGTGAATCCGGCACGTCCCCAACCCATGAGCGATGCCTAGCTCCGGAACCTTCGCAAGACTAGCCCCGACCAACTATGGTACCGACTAGACTTGCCAAAATGGTAGCATCAAAGGAGGCTCAATAGGTTACGCAGGTAAGGCCCGCCCATGTGAGCGACAGAGGCAGTGCTTTCGATGTTCAGATTAGTGGCACCGTGGACTGACCCTATCGTTGTTTGGAGGGGTGTTTCATTTAATCAAGTTCCATCATTCACAAGTCCAAGCCAAGAGGATTAGTCCAACTCAACAATCACAATATCATAATATATCATCACACGACAAAATATTAGCAACACAATAAATCAAGCAATAGTAGTATCCATGTCCAAACTTAGCAAATTAAAAAGAACGTCAACCGGAAGACTGTGGCAGCGGTCTTCCGCTGGCAAGCGCCTTCACAGATCAACTACAAACGATACACAGTGGGTCAATCGGACGACTGTGGCGGTTCCTCCAGCCAGCGCCCTCGCAGATTAATTACAAAGTTGGCGAGGCATGTAGCCTCCAAACAATGAACCGAAAACATTCATAAGAAAGAAAGCATCCATTCCACTCGAGGATTAACCTGACGTAGTGTCAGCAATCTTGGCAAAAAGACCCAAATGGAAAGCAAATGTCTCAAGCGTCGCAGTCTAGGCGGGCCGAAGCCAACCACGTTTGACGGAGGGAGAAGAAGCAAATAACTCTTTTGGCAAATGCCCCCAACTCCGAGGATCATAAGACGACATTCGTCCGCTCCTCACCTCGGCGAAGAAGAAGAAGAAGCAAACAAAGCCCCGCAAGCGAGAGACGCACAGTTGTAATATTTCCCCCACTCCTTTGACTGAGGCGGTTCCTCCGGCCATTGTCTCGGGAACGGGAGTGATGCGCAGATAAGCAATTATAAAATAATGCGACAATTTAAAATGCAACATGATATATGCAACAATACAAGGCTCATATGAGATACGGACAACAAACCGACATGCAACAATAATAGTAGACAAACATAACAATATAACAGTAGGCAGACATAAACACTCGGCATTATATTAAGCAAATAAACAAACAAGCATTGCGGGACGGCTCAAAGCAAGGGGTTAGTTTGCCTTCGAAGATCGACACCGTTTGGCTTGGAGGGTCACGAACGTCACGATTTAGGGTCTCGGTTTGCCGGTACTGCGGAAAACACATAAGCAGGCATATAAGAGTGCTGAGTATACAACTATTTCACAAAAATGTAAAACCTATACTACTGGACAGAGCTGCTCAAAACATGAATTTACAAATTTGATTCACCTCAAACGGAGCCACGGATCAAAAGATCTAGCCCGGCGAAGAATAGCTATCTGCTGCTCACTCAGGAAAAAAACAGAACGGGCTGAATCTGACTGGGCCGGGCCGATCGCGTGTTTCTCTGAAAATACGTCTTCTCTGCGGGAAAGCAGAAAGCGTGGAATGTGCTTCCAGTTAACTGACGTGGCAGCTGGGCCAGGCTGGGCCCACTTGTCGGTGTCACCAGCCAGCCACCCTGGATGCCAGTTGGACGCCTCCTTCCTCGCGTCGACCACGCTCGGGAGGGAGCCCGCGGTGGCTCAGGCAGGCTCGGCCGCCGACCATCGCCGTCGCTCCGGTGGGCGTCGCCGGCCACTAAGGGTATGGGGAAGTGCGCCCTGCTGTGCCGCGTCCGAGGATGGGGTCCACGGCCACGGGGAGGCCAGGGGAGGCGACGCTCTGGAGCGCGTCCGGCTAGCTCGCCGCCGGCGGACGAAGATGATGCCGAGGCTACGGGGCACCAATTCACGAACCGCTTGAACTGGGAGAACCAGGAGAGCAAGAGGAGACTCTCCACCCATTTAATTGACGGTTGGAGCTTGGGATAGCTCGCGGTGATCCGAGGATCCGCGGCCACGATTCCGGCCAACACGGACGGACTTGAGCTCCAATCGCTAGCTAACTGCGCAGGGAGGTCCAGGGGAGGGAGAGGGAAGGTGTGGCGTGCTTGGGGGCTGCAGGGGGGACTCTTATAGAGCTAGAGGGGCAGGCACCATGATAGGCACGGCGAGGGAGCGGGTGAGGGGTCTGGGCTGCCGTGGCGACACGGGGAGCATCTCACTGATGGTGTAGCTGCGGCGTGTCGCCGAGCGTGCGGCGCACTCGTCCACAGTGGCGAGATGGGGACGGGTCGGGGTCCTGTGGCGGCACTGTCGAGCGGCGCGTCGGCTTGCGCTCGGCGGCGCTGTAGCGTCGGTGCGTCGGCTAGCCGGTGGCAGCGCGCTGGAGAGGGGGGCTGGCGAGGAGGGGCGGCTGGGGGAGGTCGAGGGAGAGGGGGGGCTCGGCAGCGGCGTCGCTCCACGGGCAGCGAGGCAGGAGGACAGAAGGTAGGGGACATGGGGAACGCCGGTGTGGGCGTCCGGCGGCCAGAGCGCGCCACGGGCGGCATCACCACGTTCCCGACGAACAAGAGCTCCAACCGCAAAACTAAAAGCACTACGGTGTCCACAAGATCACCACAACCACAACCAAACAAGAAACAATCAAAGAACTTAAACTTTCCAGAACAAGATTTTTGGAGAAGTGAAAACACCAAAGGTGTTCGATGAAATGTTCATGGTCTTTCACAACTCAATAAAATCCCCAAAAAATAGGCATGGGTTGTTTTGGTCAGGGGAGAGTGTCCAAGGAGTTTGAGGTTATTTGGGTGATGGGAAATTGAGTTTCCAAAAGATGGCCAAAAATGACCTAAATGGGATGATCAAGGGAAAGTGGGGTTCCATGCTTCTCCTAGGGGTGGTCTCCTGGTTTGGTGTGTCTAAGGACCATGTTGTCAAGATCACCAAGTATCATGGTCATTGGAATTTCCTAGGTGTAGGTTTGTTTGAAGAACTCAAAATGGCATCAATTTGGGCTTACAAAGGAAGTGGTCTAAATATTGCTCAAATGGGTTTGCCTCCAAAAGATGAAATGCAGGAAATTCCAAAATATTCATCCCCTGAATTTATCAGAATTATTGGAGGTGCCTAGCTTGGTTAAAACATTTCTGGATCAGAAGTGGCAGTTTTGAAATTATGGCCTAACTTGGAAATATTGCATTGGAGTATGCAATATTTTTGCATGGATGGTCTTTATATGGACATGGGGTCCTCTAGTATTTTCGGTGGAATTTTTAGAGCTATGGAAATGGGCTTTCCTTTTATAAGGGGAGAAAAAGGCTTAAAGTGTTCTATAATTAGGGCTAGGGTTTTCGAGGGAAAACCTAAGCACCAAAATTATAACGGGTGTTGGAGTGGTTCGTGGACTACCGGGAAATTTTGAGAAAGCAATTCCCAAGTCACTTCATCCTCAAAATATTTGAAGAAACATTTAGGAAAAGAGAAAAAGTTTTTCAGGTGTCAGAAAACACCACTAAAATTAGGTTTGAATTTTTGGGGTGTTACAGACCTTCCCCCTTAAAAGGAATCTAGATCTCGAGATTAAGGAGGTTATACAAGATAATTCTTGAATGATCCATTTATACCCCAATTGAAAACTTTTTCTACAAAATACTAGGGTTTTCAACACTCAAGAGATTAGCATCCCACAAGATTTTTATTTAAAACCATATGATATTTCTACCATACTCAATGCATTTAAAAGATGTCATGGCAGGGGCTCACACAATCAACATAGGATCTACCAGCATGTTCAGGAATTTAAATCTAAGGTTTTTGCCAAACCAGACATAGACGTGGCAAGAATCAAACAAGATCTACAACCAAACTATCAACCAACAAACGAAGATTTAACTCGGGCAAACAATTAACCAAATTTGGCAAAACAAAGATTAGGAATATGCTGATCATATCCTCTATCTAGGGTTTTTATTTTAGAAAAGCTGTATATACACTTTCATGTATACACAAGTTTTGTAAAAAAAACAACAGGGTTTCTTTTCAAAAGAAAATCTTTGTCACCAATAATTGGCTCACAGACACTGTGGGATAGGGCATTTCCCAAAATCATTTTGCAAAATTTTCCCTAAAAGAAATACTGGGGAGACGAGGGAATGATTTCCTGAGAAAGGGATAGAGGCACACCGTGGCTATCGGCCTACTCGTTGACGTGTGGGACCGGGGTCCACCTGGCAGTCTCCCTCTTCCTTTCTCTCTTCTTCTTCCTCGCCCTCGCTCGCTCTGTGCACGGCTGGTTCCCAGTGCGCGGAGCACTCCACTGCGGCACTGCTGCGCGTGCGGTCCGTCGACGTCGCGGCCATCACGGCTTTGGGGAACATGTCCTCGATGGTTTCGCGCCACTGCCCGCGATTCTTTCTCTTTTCCCGCGTGCGGTGTCGAGGAGCGGCATCTGAGCTCCGGCTATAAACCAGATATCTCTGAAATCCTCTCTTCTTTCATCGCAACCATGGGCTTCATTCAAAGCTTCTTCAGAGCCTACGTCGAGATGCTGGAGAGGGCGGGCTTCATCGAGCACGTGCTCATCGTCGTGCTCTTCGGGATCTCGTCCTCGGTGGTGGGCGCACTGCTGTTTGCGGCGGTGGTCTTCCTGATCTTTGGCCTGTACAACTGGTGGTCTGGCACTGGTGGTGATGCGGCGGCGGAGGAGCAGGCTGCGGCGGAGGGGCAGGTTGCGGCAGAGGGGCAAGCTGCGGCGGAGGGGCAGGTTGTGCCGCCGGTGGCTGAGGTGGTTGTTCTTCCGGCTGGAGCTGAGCAGGAGGCTCGAGCCGTCCGTCGCCGTCGCGCGGCTCGCGACTCGGCTTCGGGTGAGCCAGGCTCATCTTCTAGCAACACCACTGAGCTTGAGAGGGAGTAGGATTTTTGGGTGCCTTCGCATCTGCACTGAGTTAGTTGTGGTGCTCTATGTTGGAGTAGAACTTGTATCCTCTGTTTCTGTAATTTCCCTTCTGTACTGAACTTAGTGGATGTATCGAATTTGTCTCCTCTGATGAATGGAACAAGATTTTCATTTCTGAACTTTTCTTAGCTGCAACAAACTGGGTCTTGCAGCACAGATAGAATTGCAGAGGTACTAGCATACAGATGGAAGAACTTGTTGTACTGAGAAAATATCTTTTAGAAAATAATCCTGCATTTTATGGCCCAAACAATTGCAGGAGTGTGGCATAATCATCTCAACCATAATGGTTAACAAGAGAATCAGAACACCAAGTTTTATTTCGGGCTGATTCAACATCAACCAGAAAGCATACAACAACTTACATTACAAGCTAACCCAAAAAAACAAACAACCTTCCTGGCTCTCACCTACCAACACACAAGCGCCACTCGGGCTAACTAAACAAGGGTTCTACTCCGCTTGACGGCCCCTGGTAGTCGGTGGAGCGCGGCCGAGACGAAGAGTGGTGTCCACATCTCCATCTTCCGCGGGATGAGGAATTGCAGGCACGCCTTCGAGGATTATACCTCGCTTTTGGGGGTGCTGCTGAACTCGAGCTAGTGCTTGCATCACAGATGCATCGAGACTGCGTTCCAGCAAATCATCTGGGAACGGGAGTCCTGTGCCCCGAGCTTGCCCATGGTCGTGGGTAGGTAGGTTCTTTGCTCGACGCAGTTGCATGCGGGCAATACCAAGGTTGCGCCTTGTGGTCATGAGTTCCTCCATCAGAGAATGGCTGAGCCTTGTCATTGCACCTCCGTAGGTGGCCAGGGTGATTACGGCGGGGTCGACTTCTTCTCCAATGGGAGTTTGGATAGCATCCGCACCATGCTAGGGTCTGGCTGGGAGAAGGTGGAAAGCTCGACTTTTCGCCATTGCCGGTTCCGAGTACCGCAGGCGGATGAGACCTTCCCAGGCTGCTACCTGGATGGCTTGATGGAGAGTGGCCATGCTCCTACCTTGGATCAGGTAAGACGGACTTGTACCCAACGGACACGAGCCGACATGCACGTCTGCTCGAAAGTCACTCCCGGCAGGCGAGAGTGAGTTCTCGAACACCACATATCGAGGGCGAGCAGGCCTACCAAGAAGATCACAGACGACCTTCCAAAGAATCAGTGGAAATCCGCCATGATCCTCGGCAGTGGTCTCTAGGACGATCTTGGGGTTCGCCATCGGATTATTTCTGGATCTGGGTGTAGGATGAGATGAGGACGCGGGATTCCTTTGCGGGATCCTGCTTCAAGTGGGTTGGGTGGCCAAGGATAGCAGGCGAGGTTGGGGATAAACAGCAGCTAGGACTGGGGTCTTTTTAGAAGCAGGGTTGTGTCGGCTCCTTCCCAAGGAAGAAACCGGCGAGCCTCTCTCGGGAAATGGGACACGTCCTACTGCACCTTACTGTGGACCGACGCCAGCCATGCCGGTTAGGCGGAGACGGGTTAAATCCGTCGGGCTCACTGTCGGGCAAAAGTAAGGCGGGGTTTTCCATGCTAGGGTAGTCTACAGCCAGCCTGGTGCTCTGATACCATGTTCTGTGACACCCCTCCCTGGCACATCTTGCCAGAGAGGCAGTCGTCCCGTGCGCCAGCCCAAGATATCTGGCCGCACATCACAACAGTGTAACATAATGGAAATCATTACACAATCAGGCACCTCAGTGCTACAAATGGTTTACAAGGCCATCAAGGAATGACAAAATATCGATCCAAGCATGGCACGATACAGAGTTTTAACTGGCAGCGGAAGACATATGAGAGGCTACGGCTTGGAGCGGCTCCACTCCACAGGTTCTGGCTGGGCTACTGATCCTAGCACGCTCTTGTTTCAAATCCTTACTAAGGTGGAAGATGAATCCTCGACAAAACCTGGCCACAATCACAAGGCCCGTGAGTACATTAATATGCACTCAGCAAGAATCGCCACTTACTACAAACATTCCAACAATCATGCACCAAGATATACATTGGATATAAAATCCTACAACATGGCAAGAGTCTACTCAAGATAGACCAACATGATAACATAAAGGTAGCATGGCATCATAAGCAAAACATGGCATAAGCAAACAATAAGAGTATCACCAGTACAGAGTCCAAGCCAGGTGGGGTTGGATCGTATACCGGCAATCAAACAAAGAGATTACCTGTGACGAGTAAACGAGGGTACCAGTTGGTACCAAATCTTATAATTACTCATGTCAACACAATCAGGCTTCCAAGCCTCTAGCCAACTCTGGCTATCACTCCAGCCAACTCTAGCTATCTCCCAGGCATGCACGGTTGATGTTGGCTCTGGCCTAACTATAGGCTTCCAACGCATCACACCGCCATCCCATTCACCTCACAAGTAACATTCCCTGCATCATCTTATTGTCCATTTAGTGAAATCAGGTTGTTCATCTTTCTTTCAAACAAGCCTTAGGTTTAACCTCCCGACACGACACGGACACACAGTGTGACTGACACTGAACTGTTGTTCCATAACCTTGGAACGAGGCTAGACATCCAGATTTGACACTCTCGAGAGGTTGCAGATACCACCCACCTAAGTGCACCACACTTAGCCGGTACTTTAGGATATCATCCTTAAGGCGAACTCAGCAAGATACACTCACCTGACCATTCACGCTACCAAGACACTCCATGTATAGCCACCGACATAACTCTATGCCTTATGCAGAAGTGAATCTGGCACATCCCCAACCCATGAGCGACGCCTAGCTCCGGAACCTTCGCAAGACTAGCCCCGACCAACTATGGTACCGACTAGACTTGCCAAAATGGTAGCATCAAAGGAGGCTCAATAGGTTACGTAGGTCAAGGCCCGCCCATGTGAGCGACAGTGGCAGTGCTTTCGATGTTCAGATTAGTGGCACCGTGGACTGACCCTATCGTTGTTTGGAGGGGTGTTCCATTTAATCAAGTTCCATCATTCACAAGTCCAAACCAAGAGGATTAGTCCAACTCAACAATCACAATATCATAATATATCATCACACGACAAAATATTAGCAACACAATAAATCAAGCAATAGTAGTATCCATGTCCAAACTTAGCAAATTAAAAAGAACGTCAACCGGAAGACTGTGGCAGCGGTCTTCCGCTGGCAAGCGCCTTCACAGATCAACTACAAAAGATACACAGTGGGTCAATCGGACGACTGTGGCGGTTCCTCCAGCCAGCGCCCTCGCAGATTAATTACAAAGTTGGCGAGGCATGTAGCCTCCAAACAATGAACCAAAAACATTCATAAGAAAGAAAGCATCCATTCCACTCGAGGATTAACCTGACGTGGTGTCAACAATCTTGGCAAAAAGACCCAAATGGAAAGCAAATGTCCCAAGCGTCGCAGTCTAGGCGGGCCGAAGCCAACCACGTTTGACGGAGGGAGAAGAAGCAAATAACTCTTTTGGCAAATGCCCCCAACTCCGAGGATCATAAGACGACATTCGTGCGCTCCTCACCTCGGCGAAGAAGAAGAAGCAAACAAAGCCCCGCAAGCGCGAGACGCACAGTTGTAATATTTCCCCCACTCCTTTGACTGAGGCGGTTCCTCCGGCCATTGTCTCGGGAACGGGAGTGATGCGCAGATAAGCAATTATAAAATAATGCGACAATTTAAAATGCAACATGATATACGCAACAATACAAGGCTCATATGAGATACGGACAACAAACCGACATGCAACAATAATAGTAGACAAACATAACAATATAACAGTAGGCAGACATAAACACTCGGCATGATATTAAGCAAATAAACAAACAAGCATTGTGGGACGGCTCATAGCAAGGGGTTAGCTTGCCTTCGAAGATCGACACCGTTTGGCTTGGAGGGTCACGAACGTCACGATTTAGGGTCTCGGTTTGCCGGTACCGCGGAAAACACTTAAGCAGGCATACAAGGGTGCTGAGTATACAACTATTTCACAAAAATGTAAAACCTATACTACTGGACAAAGCTGCTCAAAACATGAATTTACAAATTTGATTCACCTCAAACGGAGCTACGGATCAAAAGATCTAGCCCGGCGAAGAATAGCTATCTGCTGCTCACTCAGGAAAAAAACAGAACGGGCTGAATCTGACTGGGCCAGGCCGATCGCGTGTTTCTCTGAAAATACGTCTTCTCTGCGGGAAAGCGGAAAGCGTGGAATGCGCTTCCACTTAACTGACGTGGCAGCTGGGCCAGGCTGGGCCCACTTGTCGGTGTCACCAGCCAGCCACGCTGGATGCCAGTTGGACGCCTCCTTCCTCGCGTCGACCACGCTCGGGAGGGAGCCCACGGTGGCTCAGGCAGGCTCGGCCGCCGACCATCGCCGTCGCTCCGGTGGGCGTCGCCGGCCACTAAGGGTATGGGGACGAGCGCCCTGCTGCGCCGCGTCTGAGGATGGGGTCCACAGCCACGGGGAGGCCAGGGGAGGCGACGCTCTGGAGCGCGTCCGGCGACGCTTTGGAGCGCGTCCAGCGAGCTCGCCGCTGGCGGACGAAGATGATGCCGAGACTACGGGGCACCAATTCGCGAACCACTTGAACTGGGAGAACCAGGGGAGCAAGAGGAGACTCTCCACCCATTTAATTGACGGTTGGATCTCGGGATAGCTCGCGGTGATCCGAGGATCCGCGGCCACGATTCCGGCCAACACGGCCGGACTTGAGCTCCAATCGCCAGCTAGCTGCGCAGAGTGGTCCAGGGGAGGGAGAGGGAAGGTGTGGCGTGCTTGGGGGCTACAGGGGGACTCTTATAGAGCTGGAGGGGCAGGCACCATGATAGGCACGGCGAGGGAGCGGGTGAGGGGTCCGGGCTGCCGTGGCGACACGGGGAGCATCTCACTGATGGTGTAGCTGCGGCGCGTCGCCGAGCGTGCGGCGCACTCATCCACAGTGGCGAGATGGGGACGGGTCGGGGTCCTGTGGCGGCACTGTCGAGCGGCGCGTCGGCTTGCGCTCGGCGGCGCTGTAGCGTCGGCGCGTCGGCTAGCCGGTGGCAGCGCGCTGGAGAGGGGGAGCTGGCTAGGAGGGGCGGCTGGGGGAGGTCGAGGGAGAGAGGGGGCTCGGCAGTGGCGTCGCTCCACGGGGCAGCGAGGCAGGAGGACAGAAGGTAGGGGACATGGGGAACGCCGGTGTGGGCGTCCGGGCGGCCAGAGCGCGCCACGGGTGGCATCACCACGTTCCCGACGAACAAGAGCTCCAACCGCAAAACTAAAAGCACTACGGTGTCCACAAGATCACCACAACCACAACAAAACAAGAAACAATCAAAGAACTTAAACTTTCCATAACAAGATTTTTGGAGAAGTGAAAACACCAAAGGTATTCGATGAAATGTTCATGGTCTTTCACAACTCAATAAAATCCCCAAAAAATAGGCATGGGTTGTTTTGGTCAGGGGAGAGTGTCCAAGGAGTTTGAGGTTATTTGGGTGATGGGAAATTGAGTTTCCAAAAGATGGCCAAAAATGACCTAAATGGGATGATCAAGGGAAAGTGGGGTTCCATGCTTCTCCTAGGGGTGGTCTCTTGGTTTGGTGTGTCTAAGGACCATGTTGTCAAGATCACCAAGTATCATAGTCATTGGAATTTCCTAGGTGTAGGTTTGTTTGAAGAACTCAAAATGGCATCAATTTGGGCTTACAAAGGAAGTGGTCTAAATATTGCTCAAATGGGTTTGCCTCCAAACGATGAAATGCAGGAAATGCCAAAATATTCATCCCCTGAATTTATCAGAATTAATGGAGGTGCCTAGCTTGGTTAAAACATTTCTGGATCAGAAGTGGCAGTTTTGAAATTATGGCCTAACTTGGAAATATTGCATTGGAGTATGCAATATTTTTGCATGGATGGTCTTTATATGGACATGGGGTCCTCTGGTATTTATGGTGGAATTTTTAGAGCTATGGAAATGGGCTTTCCTTTTATAAGGGGAGAAAAATGCTTAAAGGGTTCGATAATTAGGGCTAGGATTTTCGAGGGAAAACCTAAGCACCAAAATTATCACGGGTGTTGGAGTGGTTCGTGGACTACCGGGAAATTTTGAGAAAGCAATTCCCAAGTCACTTCATCCTCAAAATATTTGAAGAAACATTTAGGAAAAGAGAAAAAGTTTTTCAGGTGTCAGAAAACACCATTAAAATTAGGTTTGAATTTTCGGGGTGTTACATCAATGTCACTGCAAATTTGTAATTCATAGCAAACAACTTTAAATTTCTTATACACAATAATATTGCAACTAAAAATAACATTGCTTTGATAAATTTTCAAACTTTGCTAAAATTTCTTATACACTAATAAAATAACTTTGCTAGTAAAATAACAATATTGCAACTAAAATGACTTTGCAAAAATTTCAAAATTGCTAACTTTCAAAAATTGCTAAGTTTCAAAATTGCTAAGTTTCAAAATTGCTAACTTTCAAAAATGCTAACTTTCAAAATCGCTAGAATAATAAAAATGACTTCAAACTTAGAATTTATACACGTATTCACATATTCACATATTTACTAGAATAATAAAAATGACAATTCACATATTTACTTAAAATTTTCTAAATAACTTCAAACTTAGAAATTGCTAAATAACAATACACATATTTACACTAAAATTGATAACCTAGCTATAATAACCTAAACAATACTAATTAAGCTAAACAAAATTTAAAACTTAACTAAAAATGAAAAAAAAAATACCTCAAATGCGTGTAGGGCCGAGGCGGTGGCGGAGGTGGCCCGAGGCCGGCGATGGCGGAGCGCGTGGCGGTGGAGGAGGCACAGCAGCGGAGGGCCGCGCGTGGCGGTACGGCCGGCGTACGCGTCGACGACGCGTGGAGGGCGCGGCGGAGGGCGGCGGAGGGGCCTTGGGCGCGCGGTCGACGGAGGGCACAGCGGCACATGGAGGGCGTGGCGGAGGGCGGCGGCGCCGTCGACGGCACGGAGGGGCGCGGTGGAGGGGCGACCGCGGCGGAGGCCTTCGCCGGAGCAGGGCTTCGCCGGCGTCGTCGAGGAGCGAGGCGTCGGCACGGGAGCAGAGGACTTGGCGAATTTGGGGATCGAATCGTCGATCCCCTCACTTAACTGCATTGAAAACCCCTTTAGTACCGGTTGTAATCTACAACCGGTACTAAAGGGTCTTTAGTACCGGTTGTAAAGGTCTTTTTGGGCCGCGGAGAAATTTCGCGCGCGAAACCCACCCCTTTAGTACCGGTTGTAATTAACAACCGGTATTAATAGGCTTTTGATTTTTTTTCTCTAGTTTCTTTTTTCTTTTATGTTTTCTGTTTTTATATCTATTTGGTTTCTATTTTGTTTTTTCTCTAGTTTCTTTTTCTTTAATGTATATTTAATTTAATTGTCTAAAAAATTGTAAATAACACGAGTCGTGACCGCGAAGCCCGCCTTTAGTCTCAGTTGGTAACACCAACCGGGAGTAAAGAAGCACACAGATCGTGTGTTTCTTTCTAGCGCTTGTGAGCCGTTGGATCAGGGGTGTGTTTCTTTGAAGAACTGTGAGCCGTTGGATCAGGGGGTGTGTTTCTTTTGAGGGCAAAACCAGTGTTGGATCAGCCACATGACCCTATATAACCCCCCCCCTCTCGAGCATGTTCGACACTCATTTGTTATACAAATCATTGGATTCCCTGCATACGTCCAACAGTGCATTTGATATGCGGGCACTCACGAGCCACTGTTGGGCTGTATGCAGGGGAAACCGTGTGTTTTGTTATATCTACAAAATACTCAGTTCATCGACCGAATACAAATCATTCGGATTCCCGTCATACAGCCCAACGGAGCATTTGATATGCAGGCACTCGCGAACCACCGTTGGGCTGTATGACGGGGAAGCCGTGTGTTTTGATCCAACTTTTTCGAGCACTTGTAAGCCGTTGGAGTTTTTAGAACCAAAAATTAGTGTTTAGATCTCTCTTCTGAGTTTTCAGGACATAGTTACATAAAAGGTTTAATACATTATTACACATCAGCAACAACATCCCTATCTAGTGTTCACTTTTTCTTCTTGTGTGTCCCTTTCTTCTGATTGCGCCGTAGCCATGGACATCTTCATCATTTAACACGATGCTTGGGTCAGTTTTCACTTTGAAGGGCGGAATTTCATCAAACTTATTGTAATCTTCTGACATGTCTGTCTTGTCCTCCACTCCCACGATGTTTCTTTTTCCTGAAAGAACTATGTGGCGCTTTGGCTCATCGTATGATGTACCGGCTTGCTTATCTTTTCTTTTTTTCGGTCTGGAAGACATGTCCTTCACATAGAAAACCTGAGCCACATCATTGGCTAGGACGAATGGCTCGGTGCGGTACGCAAGATTCTTGAGATCCACTGTAGTCATTCCGTACCGCCGGTCTATCTCTACCCCGCTTGACAGGTTGACCCATTTGCACTGAAACAAAGGGATCTTAAAAGAAGGTCCATAGTCAAGTTCCCATATCTGCTGTATGCAACCATAATATGTGTCCTTTGTCCCATCGTCGTTTGTTGCATCAAAGCGGACACCACTGTTTTGGTTAGTGCTCTTTTTGTCTTGGGTTTCCGTGTAAAATGTATTCCCATTTATCTCGTACCCTTGGAAAGTCAATATAGTCGAAGATGGTGACTTGGCCAACAAGTATAGCTCTTGTCCAACAGTGTGTTATTAATGAGATGTGTACGCAACCAACTGCCGAAAGTATCCACGTGTTTCCCTTTAATCCAGAAGTTAGTCTCCGGGTATTGGGAGCGTAAAATATCCATGTGTTTCACGATATACGGAGCCACCAATCTGGAATTTTGTAGAACTGTGTAGTGTGCTTGAGTGAAAGAATGCCCGTCCATACATCTTGTTGCTTTCTTTCCTAGCGTGCCTTTTCCACGCAGTCTCCCCTCATGGCGCGATTGAGGAACACCGATCGGCTTAAGATCAGGAATAAAGTCAACACAAAACTCAATGACCTCCTCTGTTCCATAGCCCTTGGACATGCTTCCTTCTGGCCTAGCACGGTTATGAACGTATTTCTTTAAGACTCCCATGAACCTCTCAAAGGGGAACATGTTGTGTAGAAATACAGGACCGAGAATGGAAATCTCTTCGACGAGGTGAACTATGAGGTGCGTCATAATATTGAAGAAGGACGGTGGAAACACCAACTCGAAGCTGACAAGACATTGGACCACACCCGTCTGTAAACTTGGTAGAGTTGCTGGATCGATTACCTTCTGAGAAATTGCATTCAGGAATGCACATAGCTTCACAATGGGTACTCGAACGTTTTCCGGTAGAAGCCCCCTCAATGCAACCGGAAGTAATTGTGTCATAATCACGTGGCAGTCATGAGACTTCAGGTTTTGGAACTTTTTCTCTGCCATGTTTATTATTCCCTTTATATTCGACGAGTAGCCAGACGGGACCTTGATACTGCTCAGGACTTGAAAAAAGATCTCCTTCTCTTCTTTGGTAAGAGCGTAGCTGGCAGTACCTTGGTACTTCTCTGGATTCAGGTTGTCTCGTTCGTGCGTACTTTGCTGGTCCTGCCGTGCATCCGATGTATCTTTCGTCTTCCCATACACGCCTAAGAAGTTTAGCAGGTTCACGCAAAGATTTTTCGTCACGTGCATCACGTCGATTGCAGAGCGAACCTCTAGGATTTTCCAATAGGGTAAATCCCAAAATATAGATTTCTTTTTCCACAAGGGTACGCGCTTGTTAGCGTCTTTCGGAACATTTAGACTGCCAGGACCCTTTCCAAATATTACTTCCAAATCCTTGACCATGCCATATATAACATCACCATCAGGGCGTGTAGGCTTCGTTCGGTTATCTGCCTCACCTTTGAAATGCTTGCCTGGCTTTCTTACGGATGCCTGTTTGGAAGAAATCGACGATGACCAAGGTACACATTCTTGTTACCTAAATATATACTGTCAGTCTTATCTAAACAGTGCGTGCATGCATTGTATCCCTTGTTTGACTGTCCTGAAATGTTACTAAGAGCAGGCCAATCATTGATGGTTACAAACAGCAACGCTCGTAGGCCAAATTCCTCCTGTTTGTACTCATCCCACACACGTACGCCTTCGTCAGACCACAACTGTAAAAGTTCGTCAACTAATGGCCTCAGATACACATCAATGTCGTTGCCGGGTTGCTTCGGGCCTTGGATAAGCACTGGCATCATAATATACTTTTGCTTCATGCACAACCAAGGAGGAAGGTTATAGATACATAGAGTCACGGGCCAGGTGCTATGACTGCTGCTCTGCTCCCCAAACGGATTCAAGCCATCTGTACTTAGACCAAACCTTAAGTTCCTTGCGTCAGCTGCAAATTCCCCAAACGCACTGTCGATGTTTCTCCACTGAGACCCATCAGCGGGGTGTCTCAGCATCTCGTCTTCCTTACGGTCTTCTTTGTGCCATCGCAACAACTTGGCATGCTCTTTGTTTCGGAACAAACGTTTCAACCGTGGTATTATAGGAGCATACCACATCACCTTCGCGGGAACCCTCTTCCTGGGGCTCGGCTCGCCCTCAACATCACCTGGGTCATCTCGCCCGATCTTATACCGCAATGCACCGCATATCGGGCATGCATTCAAATTCTCGTACTTCTCACCGCGGTAGAGGATGCAGTCATTGATGCATGCATGTATCTTCTCCACCTCTAATCCTAGAGGGCAGACAATCTTCTTTGCTTCGTATGTATTGTGCGGCAATTCATTATTCCTTGGAAGACTCTTCTTAAATATTTGTAGCAACTCCTGAAATGCCTTGTCAGATATTCCATTCTTTGCCTTCCACTGCAGCAATTCCAGGGTGGTACCCAGCTTTTTCTGGCCATCTTCACAATTTGGGTACAACAATTTTTTGTGATCCTCTAACATGCGCTCCAACTTCGACCACTCGTTTTCACTTCCGCACTTCATCTGTTCATCAAGAATGACCCGACGAAGATCATCATCATCGGACTGATCAACAATGACCTCGAGCTCAACTTCGTCTTCCCCCATTGTAGTATCACCGTGTTCAGAGAACACAGGATAGTTGTCATCATCCTCTTCTTCAGGGTCTTCCATTATTACCCCTCTTTCTCCATGCTTGGTCCAACAAAAATAATTGGGCATGAAGCCTTGTCGCAACAAGTGGGAGTGTATGGTTCTTACGCTCGGGTAATTCCTCGTATTCCGACATTCATCACATGGACAAATCATAAAACCATTCTTCAGCTTGTTTAACTTAACCACATCGAGAAAACGATGCATGCCATCAATGAACTCGGGACAGCGTCGATCACCGTACATCCATTCTCGGCTCATCTGCATTACATAAATACATCAAAAACCATTACACCAGCTAAATAATGAATAGAGATACGTGACCAAATTAATTAATACAAGTTCATCACATTAAAACCAAAGTAGAGTAGTGCCCAAATGTAATACATAGTTCTCACGAAACATACATCAATCGAAACTAACATACAACTATCTAAAGAATTTAAATCCAACAACAAATGCGATCAGAATCGCAACCAAGGTAACTATTGAACCAACAGCATAATGATACCAAGCCTCTTGACTAATGACATATTTTCTAATCTTTTTAAGCTTGAAGCGCATTGCATCCATCTTCATCTCGTGAGCAGCGACGACGTCGGCAAGCTCGACCCCGTGAGCATCAACGATGTCGGCAATCTTCAAGTCCAATACCATCTTCTCTTCCAGGCATTGGAGACGAAGATCTTCACTTATCTTCAATTTTGCTTTCAAATCGTTGTTTTTTTTTAACTCGACAATAGGGTCGGCTGGAATTTCCGGTTCAACTACCTCCTAAATAAAAATATATCTATGTCAAGTTGGTCGTCATGATTGTTATAAACACGAAACAAAATAAATAGTTATAAAAATATACCACATCCGAATCATAGACCGGACGAGGGCCGACGGGGACGGATATCAAAACCATGACACTATACATATAAAAAACATAAGAAAATTATACAAGAAATAATTATGCATTTAAATCATATAACTAACATTTTTTAAAATAAAAGATAAAAAAGAGGCTCACCGAGGTGGTGTCGGTGACGGAGCGGCGCGGGCGATCGACGGCGGTGAGGAAGGGGACGGGACGACACTATATAAAACCACAAATTATACTTTAATTTGAGCTCAAAATGCATATAAAACAAATGAAATCCCTAACTTAGGCATTTCATCAAACATCTTGCAAGCACCACCAAAATCAAACTTGCTAAACTTGCACGAAAATGAGCTAAACTTGAAATGCCGGAAGAGAAGATGAAGTTGCTAACCCTTATATATGAAGGTGCCACCAATCTTGGAAGTTCTTGGAGAAAAAAGGGGTGAATTTGAGCTTGGGAGAGCAAAGAGAGAGGAAAAATGGAGTTGAATTCGAGCTCAAAATGGAACTGGCTCGGGGTGGAAGAAGGGTTATAGTGCCCGAGACCTATAGTACCGGTTGTTCATACCAACCGGTACTAAAGAGTGTGTACCGGTTGTTCATACCAACCGGTACTAAAGGCCACTCTTTAGTACCGGTTGGTATTAACAACCGGTTCTAAAGGTCTCGCCGTGGGGCCACCAACCGCGGCCGCATGTGCCGCGGGGCCTCCAACCCTTTAGTACCGGTTGTTATTACCAACTGGTACTAAAGGGTAGCCTTTAGTACCGGTTTCTAAGACCAACCGGTACTAAAGGTCCTCGCCGCGGTGCCCCTGCTGGCACACGAACGCAACCGGTGCTAATGCCCCCTTTAGTATCGGTTTTTGAACAACCGGTACTTAAGGGGGCGCACCGTTGCCCCCTTTTCTACTAGTGGGTGCTTATGTTCTACGATCTTATCAACAACATTCAATGTTTCTCGGCATGTACGGGGACAAAAAATGGGTAGCAAACGCCCTCCACAACCTCCATGGGAGCCGTGGTGACGCGGCGTGGCCAAAGCTCATGCGGGACTCTAACGGCCTTCGATTTGGTACTCTTGAATTCGACCGAATTATTGTAGCATTTTTATCCCCTCAGATGATGCAAAACAATTAATATGATGCAAATTTTCGAAAGATTTGTAGCAAAAAATTCCTCTTTGAATGCAAATCTGCATAATTGTTATAGCAATTTTCTTTTCTTAAACGCTGTAATTTTTTTGTTCACGAGATTATGCAGATTTTCACTGTGTGCAAATTCTGGAAAGTTTTGTAGCAAAACTTTTCCTCTTTGGATGCAAATCTTCTTAAATTGTTGAAGCAAAAAAAAATCTCCACTTGCTGCAATTTTTTCGTTTTCACGAGGTGAATTGTAGCATTTTCTTCTTCTTGTTTTGCTACTTGCTGCAACTTTTTTCTTCACAGCAGGTGTATTGCAGCATTTGTTTTCTTAGTTTTGATGCTACTTGCTGCAATCGTCTCTTCACGTAATGCATTGTAGTATTTTTTTATACTACTTGTTGCAATCTTCTCTTTCACGAAAGGCAGTGTAGCATTTTTTTTTTGTTTTTTCTGATGCTACTTGCTAAACGCACAGATGCTACCGGCGGAGTGGATGCTGCCCTCGCCGGAGTTGGACGGCGGTCAGGTGCCCACCGGCGTCTTCTCCGGAGACGGCATGCGGAGCGACGGGGGTGACGGCGTCTTCCCCGGCGACGACGGCCCGAGCAAACGGGGAGAAGACGGCAGGCGGAGCGACAGGGGCGACGACTTCCCCGGCGACGGCGACTTCTCCGACGACGGCGGGCCAAGCAATCGGGGGACGGGAAAGGTCCACGCGGCGCCTTGGGCGAGTGGGCGAGAGGGATTCTGTTTGGTGTTTTTAATGTACGAGGACAAGAACGTCAGGACCTAATTTTCTCTCATTTACTGGTTAACGGGACACGTGTCGGCCTCTCCACCCGGGGATCAGGGGAAATGATCCCCGGGACGCCTAGCGCTGTGCTTTTTGAAATATACCAGAACGAATGGAATTTTGTAATGTACTTATACCTACCCCGTTTCCGGAGACTTCCACATCGTTCTACTGTAGCAATATTAACCTGTCAGCTGTCGCACTCGCACGCTGTTGCAGGAAAGCTCAAGAGTGTAAAAAAACAGTGACTAGTTTCTTTTCTAGAGACCATCAGCTGGCCTTTGTGAACGACACATCAACTGATCTTCATGGCGTCCATGATGTTCTTGCCGTCGAGCTTCCTGGAGAGGACGAGCTTCACATACTCATCGACGCTGACGCTCCTATACCGGACCTCCTCGTCTCCGACGACCTCCTCCAGCGGCCCGTACGTGGTGCCGAACATGCCGCTGTGGAACGCCGCGATAGACATCCGCTCCTCGCGCGCGTTAACCACCGCCCTGTGCTCGACGCTCTTGTACCTCCCGTTGGTGAGCACCTCCACGACGTCGCCGACGTTGGCGACAAGGGCTCCCGGGAGCGGCGTCACGGGGACCCAACCGCCGTTCCTCCTGATCTGCAGCCCGGGAACGGAGCCGACCTGCAGCAGCACCGTCAGCCCGACGGCGTCCGAGTGCGGCGACAGGCCCAGCACCCGGTCCACGTGCGCCTCCGGGCAAGGCGGGTAGTAGTTCATCCTCATGGACTGCGACGCGGCGAGCCTCGTCATGTCCGACCGGTCCCGCACGCCCAGGTTCTCCGCCATGGCCCGGAGCAGCTCGCCGGCCACCCTCTGCACCTCCGCGGAGTACCTCTCCAAGCAATCCCTGCAAATCGATGGAAGTCGGCATCACAAGTTCACAACTGAACTGATACATCGACGCCGGTTGATCGATTGACGGATTTTACTTACTTGAACGTGGAAGGGCGGGACGGCCAGAGGTGGAGGTCGCGGTAGCCGGGCGGCTGCGTGAGGAGGAAGAACATGTCGGCCCAGTCCAGCCTCTGCTCCTCCGACACGACGAACGCCTGCCCGTACCCCTCGATCCCTCCGGGCTCCTGGGCGACCGCCGCCTTCTCCGCCAGCGGGAGGGCGAAGAACGCCATGAGGTTGCTCTTCATCTCCTCCATGGTCTCCTCGGGGATCCCGTGGTTCACCACCTGGAAGAAGCCCCAGTCCTCGCAGGCCGACCGCAGCCTGGCGGCCTCCTGGGCGAGGCAGTCCGGGTCGAGGAGCCGGCCGAGGTCGACCACGGGGACGTGCCCCTGCTCGTCGTCAGCAGCGGCGTCGAGGAGCAGGTCCGCCGTGTTGGACTCAGGCCGTAGGTAGCGGTGGAGGAGGGTGGGCGTGAGGGCGAGGTCTTCTGGCAGGGCGGCGAGGTCCTGCACGTTGGGCACGGGCAGCGAGCCGCCGAGGTTCCGCGGCTTGGCGTCCTCCATCGGTACTGATTGATCCATTGTTGTGCGTGCTCACCAGCTCACTCTCACCCGTGATTTATTTTGCATGTGAAAGCCGGCCGGCCGGCACGTTTGTTTGTCTCCCTCCGGTGGTAATGGTGTTCACCGATCAGCACGTTGACTGGGTCGAGGAAGACGACGAGATCGGCCTACAGAATTCGATTGCAACAACCGAGCTGCTCTGCAAATGGCCCCAGAAAGGGTTAGGTGCCGAGTCATCTTCTAATTTCACTTTCGTTTGCTTGTGACCCTGCTCATATCACATCATGTCTTCCCTTGTGCTGAGAGCACACCACATCCACATCTGGATTATTGGTGGAAACTCCCAAACTAGCTTTCTTTCAAAAACTACCTTCTTTGGAGAAACTACCATAGTTTCGTCTTCCAATGTTAGTTCTGAAAATTAAATGTCACGCCGGATTATTGATGAAACTGTTTCAAGTCTGATGAGGGGAGGAAGTTGTCGAGTTTAGAAAGTTGAGGAAAGAATGTTGCCCCGTATATAAGTTCGTGGATGAAACCTGACCATACCGATAAACTGAAGGGGGACGAAGAAGACATACTTTACTCGGAAGTATAAGCCTCTGTCTTTGGTCAGTCCAGAATCCTGATCACATTTACTAGTTGATATATGTCTTTAAATTTCATGGTGCATGATTACGCTCTTCTCCGCTCAAAATGATCTATTTCTCAATGTGGCGATACCGCACCTAGTTGGATATCCACCAACTATCATGACCGTCGAATTTGAATCAAACGAACGATATGATTCATACTAATTGATGTATTGATAAAACAAAATTCATGTTAATGTGTGTGTTTTTTTGTTAATGCATGTCCAGAAATTTATTGCTAGTACCTGAATCAAATAAATAAATTACATAGATCCTAAAATTATTGCTACTGCATTGATATTTGAAGAACAATTGATAAGTTGTGCACGAGCGTAAAGCAGTTGGGGATTTTTCTCTTCTCAAATCCAACTACGTACGTGTGGAGTTGCATTTTTCTCTATTTCTCATCATTTTCACATCCACATAGTGTGGGCGTGAAAATACGAAAAAATACATTTGAAAGTACCACCGCATCCTAACAAAATGATCAGTTCAATCTTAAGCTCACACTCAAAGTGTTCGCACATGAAAATAGCATGTCAAACTCTAGCTAGTGGTATTGGGTAGTATATATATCATTACTTTATGTGAAGCCATCCAAGTGTATTTTAAGGTATAACACTATCCTATCATATTCAAACATTTTCGCCATGAGATATTGGAGACAACCAAGTTCCCATGAACCTATAAATTGGTGATATTTCTATCTAGGATGTTAATGGTCATCAGCTTGTACACATACCGGCAGCCAAGAGTTCGCCTTCTTTGCGCTTATTGTGCTCATGTCGCTCTAATCGGCTAGCGGGTTCGTGATGTTCGTAAAGGCAGTAGTACCCCAAGCGATGCTGGTGTACATGACTAACGTGTGTGCATACTCTCCTTTGAACCATTGGCTTCGGCCCCATACACTGTCGCCGCGGCCAGCCTCAAACTGCCGCCAACGTCCGGAATAACAATCTCAAGAAAAACATTTAAGAGCTCCTCAACCTGTACATGGGCACATGAACGGATGTGTCGCCATCACACTCCAAGACCGGCGGGACATGGATGTGTCGCCGGCGTGCTTCACTACCTCCTCGACGGCAGGCTGAAACTCAAAACACCTAGTACCATCCAACTCAATAGGAATTCGGGTTGGAGTGAAACTACCTCCATGGACCCGTTGACTGTTTTACTCCATAGCATCAGACATCACACGGAGGTGCCACAACACTAAGATGAAGATTTGATATGAGTATTTGGTAATTTCTGCTTGTAATGTAGTATTACATTATTATTTTCACCGAATAACCTGGGATTAATTCTTCAGGAGCTTAGCTCGATGTCAGGCTTCTTTCGTGTGTATGGTAGCTTAACTCGTCTTGCTGCAAGTGATGCATTCTGAGTCTCATGGCGTGACTTTGACATGCTTCTAGGTAGGCACATAGATACACCGGTTGTCAAAATTGAACCGAAATTGTTGGGTAAATTTTAAGCAAACTTAATTTTTTGAATATATTTTAGCGAAATCACCTTAAATACAGATGTTTTCTTCCGGTAAATCTTACCGGTCCTGAACAAAGTTGCTGAAATTCGGCCGAAATTTGAATTTTCCGGGCAAAATCCAAATCCTTTACGTGAATGGTGGGCATAGAAAATAAAATAGGACGACGTCTTTGCCTTTGTCCTCTTCGCGTCCGTGCCACGAGATAGCCGGGTCTGAAAGCGGAGACCTGTACAACATCTACTCATAGTAGGTGATGTAGGTGTTGATAGATATCTTCGTTAGACTGATAAACTGATGTAATGAAAACGTACTCTACTCGAAATCTAAGGTATGTATCTTTGGTCAGTCTAGAGCCATGATCAAATTTACTAGTTGACATATGTCTTCAAGTTTGCACGGTGCCTGGTTATGCTCTTCTCTGCTCAACATGATCTATTTCTCATCTTTTTCAAACCCGCATTCGATGTGCATGAAAATAAGAAAAATCACATTTTAACACGAAAAATACAAGTATCACTCGCATCCCAATAAAATGACCACTTTACTCTCAGTCGCACATGCATGGAATAGCATGTCAACTCTAGCTAGTGGTTGTTGGTACTATATATATATCATTGCATTATGTGAAGCCGCCCAAGTGTATCTTAAGGTACACCACTAACCTATCATATTCAAATCTTTTCTTCAGGAGATATTGGAGAGACAACCAAATTCTCACGATTCTATAAATTGGTGATATTTGTATCTAGGATGTTAACGGTCATCACCTTGTCCGCATACCAGCGTCCCAGGCAATCGCCTTCTTTGCGCTTATTGTGCTCACGTCGTTCTACACGACTAGCGGGTTTGTGATATTCCTGACAGTAGTAGTGCCTCAAGCGATGTTGGGGTACATGACTACTGTGTGTGCACACTGTTTTGAACCAGTGGTCGCGGCCCCATCCACCCCCGCCACGGCCAACCTCAAACGGCCGCCAGTATTAGGAATAACAATCTCATGAACAACATTCAAAAATTCATCAACCTGTTCATTTTTGATAAAGATCAACCTGTACATGGGAGATAAATGGGTGTCTAGCCATCATACTCCACGAACTTCACGACATGGATTTGTCACCGGTATGCTCCACAACCTCCGCGAAAGCCGTGGTGATGCAAGTGTGGCCAAAGCTCGAAACACCTAGTACCAGCCTACTCATTAGGAACGGGTTCATGGAAGGAAACTACCTCCGTGACCTGTTCTCAGGGGAAAATATTGATGATGAGTGTTTTCCTCCATAGCATCCGACATCACGGAGGTGCCACAACACCAAGTTGAAGATTTAATGTCCAGACTTGGAAATATCTTCTTGCATTGAATTACATTAATATTTTCACGGATCAATTACCCACGATTAATTATTTAGAAGCTTAACTCGGTGTCACTCTTCTCACGCTTGTATGGTAGGCATGCACGAATAACATGTCGTCGTAGCTTAAACGGACAAATCTCTCGTCTTGCTGCAAGTGATGAATTCTGAGTTCCGTGGCGTGATTTCGACACGCCTCGAGCTAGGCACACGGATACAATGAAGAAATCAGTGTTCCATTACATACGCCCTCTGTTCTGAAATACTTGTTTCTCAAATAAGTGTATGTGCTAGTTTCTGAAATACTTGACTCACCTCGAGAGAGTATTAATCAACTGGTGAAGTAGCCCATATTAGGTGGCTCCAGAACGAATTCGGCCACGCGAGGAGATGTTTGGTTTTCGATGCTGACGTGCTCGCGTAGTGGGCCGACGTCCTCTTCAGACCCGATGAAGTGCTGTGGGTGTGCCTCCTCACCTCGATAGCGCTCGATTTCTTCTTCAGAGCTCTGTGCTTATCGGCTGCAAGAACAAACATGCAAGTTTGATACCATGTGCTGCACACAGCCCCACACCTCACCTTCACAGTTATGGTTGAATGGTGGGCCGATGCGGTAACCGCTGACCGGTCAGGATGCAAATTTTGGACGTGAATGTTGGCGGAGGAAATAAGATGACAAACACTAGAAATCAGCCGGTTGTAGATGTGTAAATTATCAGCCGCCTCTAGAGTCGTCTGATCAACTTAAGTGAACAGGTTTCGCGTGTCAGATCAATTTAGCAAAAATGTTTCACCTGTAACATTTGTTCTCCTTGTCTGCAACATCGCATACAAAAAAAATCTTTGAGAAAATGATGCATCCGATCCATGTAGCAAAAAAAAATCCAAAAGTAACACCTTTTCTTTTTCATGTAGCATGGTATGTGGCAAATTTTTATTGGTCGCACCTGATCAAATTTACTGTAGTTGATATAGTGCTTCAAGTTTGCATTCTATCCTTATTAGGCTCTTGACTGCTCAACATGATCTATTTCTTGTTCCTTCTCGCTCAAGCATACGATGGGCATGACAATGAGAACAAGTACATTTTAACACGAAAGATGAATTTGAATGTACCACTACATGCTAATAAAATGACCAATTCACTCATAAGCGAGCTCACACCCAAAGTGTTTTGCACATGAAAATAGCATGTCAAGCTCTGGGTAGTGGTTGTGGGTAGTGTATATATATGATTCCATTATGTGAAGGCGCCAAAAAGTATATATGATTGAAGTTATCCCACTCTATCCTACTAAAAAAAAACTCACCATGAGATATTGGGGACAGCCAAATTATGTTGATCCAACAATTCGGTGATATTCTTATCCATGATATTCACGGCCACCACCTTGTACGGACGGCCCCACTGCATCGTTTGCCTTATTTGCACTTATAGTGTAGGCGTCGGTCTAGGTGGGTAGGGGTGTCGTCATGTACCGGTCGACAGTAGTGTATCAAGCTATGTCGGAGGTATAAGTATTGCGCGTGCAAGCTCTCTGTCGAACCCGCAGCCATGTCCCCGTCATCCCTCAACGTGACCAAACTCACCGCCACAAACGTTACATCGTCATGCTCGTGGTCAATGGGAACTGGGTAGCCGCCGCAAAGATGCTTCGATGGACCCACTGGCAAAAGAGAACATTGCTGACTGAGCATGTGTCGCCCATAGCATCCCGCGTCAGCGAGGTTTCCCATCATCAAGATGAAGGATTAATGCTTTACTAGTTTGGGGTTTGCAGTAAATAATAATTAATGATTACTACGATATTATTTGTTTTCTTTCCAGGAATTAATATAGGATTAGTTATTTCTAACTTGACTCTATGTCACGCTTCTTACGTTGTGTATGCATGCCCTACTAGGCATGCACAAAAAGCATGTCGTTGTAGCTTAAACACTCAAAAACTTTGGTCTTGCTGCAAGTAATGCGTTATGAGTTTCCGTGGTGTGACTTCGGCACGCCTCAGGGCACACGGATACACTGACGAAATCGGCGTTCTGTTACTTGTAAGCGGAGAAGTACTCGTCTCCAGTGGCGGAGACAGGGGGGCCAGCAGGCCCTGGCCCCCCCTAATACCATTGATTTGCTGCTAATTTTTGTATGAACAGTGTAGTTTTTGAATTATTTGCTCTAATCGCCCCCCCCCCCCCCCCCCCTAACAGTCAGCTGCTAATATATATTATGACACTGGAAGCTTTATAGGGTGAACAGCCAGCTGAAACGATTAGCATGGGTCATGTACTCAAACCCAATTGTTCACGGTGCAAAGATCGTCCTCAATGTTGGTATCTCAATGTATTAAGTTCTAAGTCATCATAATGTCGCTGCATATGGGATAGGAAATATAGAGTAAACTACACTTTTGGTTGCGAGGTCTAGCGAGGTTTGGTCCCTGAACCTCTATACCGTACAACATTTGTCTCTCAATTTTTCAAAACGGACAGCTCCATCCCTTGACCAACCTGTAGAGGGTGCTCACTTGTTGGACCTCTCTCTCCTTGTGGCCTCCATCAATCACATACGTACGTCACTAGTAGAAAAGGAGGCTTTGGTGCGCCACATTTAGTACCGGTTGTACAAAAATCGGTACTAAAGGGGGGCATTAGCACCGGTTGCGTTCGTGGCACCGCGGCGAGGACCTTTAGTACCGTTTTTCATAGCAACCGGTACTAAAGGGTAGCCTTTAGTACCGGTTGTTAATAGAAACAGGTACTAAAGAGTTGGAGGCCACGCGGCCACATGCGGCCACGGTTGGTGGCCCCACGGCGAGACCTTTAGTACCGGTTGTTCTTGGTTTCAGGCACTATAACCCTTCTTCCACCTCGAGTCAGAAGCAACTCGACCCAACTCCATTTTTCCTCTCTCCCAAGCTCTAGTTCACCTTTTTTTCTCTAACATTTGTCAAGATTGGTGGCACCCTATACAAGGGTTAGCAACTTCTTCATCTTCTCTTCCGGCATTTCAAGTTTAGCTCATTTTCGTGCAAGTTTAGCAAGTTTGATTTTGGTGGTGCTTGCAAGGTGTTTGATGAAATGCCTAAGTTAGGGATTTCATTTGTTTTATATGCATTTTGAGCTCAAATTAAAGTATAATTTGTGGTTTTATATACTGTCCCCTTCCTCACCGCCGTCGATCGCCCGCGCCGCTCCGTCACCGACACCACCTCGGTGAGCCTCTTTTTTATCTTTTATTTTAAAAATTGTTAGTTATATGATTTAAATGCATAATTATTTCTTGTATAATTTTCTTATTTTTTTATATATGTATAGTGTCATGGTTTTGATATCCGTCCCCTTCGGCCCTCGTCCGGTCTATGATTCGGATGTGGTATATCTTTTTAACTATTTATTTTGTTTCGTGTTTATAACAATCATGCCGACCAACTTGACGTAGATATATTTTTATTTAGGAGGTAATTGAACCGGAAATTCCGGCCGACCCTATTGTCGAGTATTTTAAAAAGAAAACGATGATTTGAGAGCAAAATTGAAGATAAGTGAAGATCTTCATCTCCAATGCCTGAAGAGAAGATGGAATTGGACTTGAAGATTGCCGACATCGTTGATGCTCACGGGGTCGAGCTTGCCGACGTCGTCGCTGCTCACGAGAGGAAGATGGATGCAATGCGCGCCAAGCTTAAAAGGATTAGAAAATATGCCATTAGTCAAGAGGCTTGGTATCATTATGCTGTTGGTTCAATAGTTACCTTGGTTGCGATTCTGATCGCATTTGTTGTTGGATTTAAATTTTTTAGATAGTTGTATGTTAGTTCCGATTGATGTATGTTTCGTGAGAACTATGTATTACATTTGGGCACTACTCTACTTTGGTTTTAATGTGATGAACTTGTATAATTAATTTGGTCATGTATCTCTATTCATTATTTAGCTGGTGTAATGGTTTTTGATGTATTTATGTAATGCAGATGAGCCGAGAATGGATGTACGGTGATCGACGATGTCCCGAGTTCATTGATGGCATGCATCGTTTTCTCGATGTGGTTAAGTTAAACAAGCTGAAGAATGGTTTTATGATTTGTCCATGTGATGAATGTCGGAATACGAGGAATTACCCGAGCGTAAGAACCATACACTCCCACTTGTTGCGACAAGGCTTCATGCCCAATTATTTTTGTTCGACCAAGCATGGAGAAAGAGGGGTTATAATGGAAGACCCTGAAGAAGAGGATGATGACAACTATCCTGTGTTCTCTGAACACGGTGATACTACAATGGGGGAAGACGAAGTTGAGCTCGAGGTCATTGTTGATCAGTCTGATGATGATGATCTTCGTCGGGTCATTCTTGATGAACAGATGAAGTGCGGAAGTGAAAACGAGTGGTCGAAGTTGGAGCGCATGTTAGACGATCACAAAAAATTGTTGTACCCAAATTGTGAAGATGGCCAGAAAAAGCTGGGTACCACCCTGGAATTGCTGCAGTGGAAGGCAAAGAATGGAATATCTGACAAGGCATTTCAGGAGTTGCTACAAATATTTAAGAAGAGTCTTCCAAGGAATAATGAATTGCCGCACAATACATACGAAGCAAAGAAGATTGTCTACCCTCTAGGATTAGAGGTGGAGAAGATACATGCATGCATCAATGACTGCATCCTCTACCGCGGTGAGAAGTACGAGAATTTGAATGCATGCCCGATATGCGGTGCATTGCGGTATAAGATCGGGCGAGATGACCCAGATAATGTTGAGGGCGAGCCGAGCCCCAGGAAGAGGGTTCCCGCGAAGGTGATGTGGTATGCTCCTATAATACCACGGTTGAAACGTTTGTTCCGAAACAAAGAGCATGCCAAGTTGTTGCGATGGCACAAAGAAGACCGTAAGGAAGACGAGATGATGAGACACCCCGCTGATGGGTCTCAGTGGAGAAACATCGATAGTGCGTTTGGGGAATTTGCAGCTGACGCAAGGAACTTAAGGTTTGGTCTAAGTACAGATGATTTGAATCCGTTTGGGGAGCAGAGCAGCAGTCATAGCACCTGGCCCGTGACTCTATGTATCTATAACCTTCCTCCTTGGTTGTGCATGAAGCAAAAGTATATTATGATGCCAGTGCTTATCCAAGGCCCGAAGCAACCCGGCAACGACATTGATGTGTATCTGAGGCCATTAGTTGACGAACTTTTACAGTTGTGGTCTGACGAAGGCGTACGTGTGTGGGATGAGTACAAACAGGAGGAATTTGACCTACGAGCGTTGCTGTTTGTAACCAGCAATGATTGGCCAGCTCTTAGTAACATTTCAGGACAGTCAAACAAGGGATACAATGCATGCACGCACTGTTTAGATAAGACTGACAGTATATATTTAGGTAACAAGAATGTGTACCTTGGTCATCGTCGATTTCTTCCAAACAGGCATCCCGTAAAAAAGCCAGGCAAGCATTTCAAAGGTGAGTCAGATAACCGAACGAAGCCTACACGCCCTGATGGTGATGTTATATATGGCATGGTCAAGGATTTGGAAGTAATATTTGGAAAGGGTCCTGGCAGTCTAAATGTTCCAAAAGACGCTAACAAGCGCGTACCCTTGTGGAAAAAGAAATCTATATTTTGGGATTTACCCTATTGGAAAATCCTAGAGGTTCGCTCTGCAATCGACGTGATGCACGTGACGAAAAATCTTTGCGTGAACCTGCTAAACTTCTTAGGCGTGTATGGGAAGACGAAAGATACATCGGATGCACGGCAGGACCAGCAAAGTACGCACGAACGAGACAACCTGAATCCAGAGAAGTACCAAGGTACTGCCAGCTACGCTCTTACCAAAGAAGAGAAGGAGATCTTTTTTCAAGTCCTGAGCAGTATCAAGGTCCCGTCTGGCTACTCGTCGAATATAAAGGGAATAATAAACATGGCAGAGAAAAAGTTCCAAAACCTGAAGTCTCATGACTGCCACGTGATTATGACACAATTACTTCCGGTTGCATTGAGGGGGCTTCTACCGGAAAACGTTCGAGTACTCATTGTGAAGCTATGTGCATTCCTGAATGCAATTTCTCAGAAGGTAATCGATCCAGCAACTCTACCAAGTTTACAGACGGGTGTGGTCCAATGTCTTGTCAGTTTCGAGTTGGTGTTTCCACCGTCCTTCTTCAATATTATGACGCACCTCATAGTTCACCTCGTCGAAGAGATTTCCATTCTCGGTCCTGTATTTCTACACAACATGTTCCCCTTTGAGAGGTTCATGGGAGTCTTAAAGAAATACGTTCATAACCGTGCTAGGCCAGAAGGAAGCATGTCCAAGGGCTATGGAACAGAGGAGGTCATTGAGTTTTGTGTTGACTTTATTCCTGTTCTTAAGCCGATCGGTGTTCCTCAATCGCGCCATGAGGGGAGACTGCGTGGAAAATGCACGCTAGGAAAGAAAGCAACAACATGTATGGACGGGCATTCTTTCACTCAAGCACACTACACAGTTCTACAAAATTCCAGATTGGTGGCTCCGTATATCGTGAAACACATGGATATTTTACGCTCCCAATACCCGGAGGAGACTAACTTCTGGATTAAAGGGAAACACGTGGATACTTTCGACAGTTGGTTGCGTACACATCTCATTAATAACAGCACTGTTGGACAAGAGCTATACTTGTTGGCCAAGTCACCATCTTCGACTATATTGACTTTCCAAGGGTACGAGATAAATGGGAATACATTTTACACGGAAACCCAAGACAAAAAGAGCACTAACTAAAATAGTGGTGTCCGCTTTGATGCAACAAACGACGATGGGACAAAGGACACATATTATGGTTGCATACAGCAGATATGGGAACTTGACTATGGACCTTCTTTTAAGATCCCTTTGTTTCAGTGCAAATGGGTCAACCTGTCAAGCGGAGTAGAGATAGACCGGCGGTACGGAATGACTACAGTGGATCTCAAAAATCTTGCGTACCGCACCGAGCCATTCGTCCTAGCCAATGATGTGGATCAGGTTTTCTATGTGAAGGACATGTCTTCCAGACAAAAAAAGAAAAGATAAGCAAGCCGGTACATCATACGATGAGCCAAAGCGCCACATAGTTCTTTCAGGAAAAAGAAACATCGTGGGAGTGGAGGACAAGACAGACATGTCAGAAGATTACAATAAGTTTGATGAAATTCCGCCCTTCAAAGTGAAAACTGACCCAAGCATCATGTTAAATGATGAAGAATATCCATGGCTACGGCGCAATCAGAAAAAATGGACACATAAGAAGAAAAAGTGAACACTAGATAGGGACGTTGTTACTGATGTGCAATAATGTATTAAACCTTTTATGTAACTATGTCCCGAAAATTCAGAAGAGAGATCTAAACACTATGTCAATCACTGCAGTTTTACCAACACAATCGCGTGGTCGTGAGACAGCAAATCGGTCTTCGATCTAGAGAGCGGCAAGACGTCTCTGATGATTTGCAACAAGTGTTGGGGATGTTGATAATCATCAGAGCATCTTTCCGCTGCTTGGATCCGACCAAACGGTTGCAGGACATAGCTAGGGAAACCGAATGTTTTGTGTTTGAGCACAAGGTAGAATATATGAGTGAGTAACCTGGGAAACAAAACACACGGTTTCTCCTAGCTACAGCCCGACACTGATTCACGGTCGAATGTCGTTGCATTCAGTGTCGGGCATAGCTAGGAAACCCGAATATTTTGTGTTTTAGCGCCACTTTGATCCAAGCAGCGGTAAGACGTCTCTGATGATCAACAACCGTCCGGCAAGACATCTCTGATGATCTGCAGCCGTTTGGAACGGTCGCAGGTCATCAGAGACGTCTTGCCGCTGGTTGCCCAAAGATGCCTCTCCGAGTGACGCTGGAATATTTTGTGTGAGTGAGTGACGCTGGAATTCCGGAGGGGGGCTATATATAGGGTACGTGTGCTTCTTTAGTCCCGGTTGGTAACACCAACCGGTCATGTGGCTCACGAATTGGTCGTGATACTGCTGATCCAACAGCTCACAATCCCTCAAAAGAAACACACCCCTGATCCAACGTCTCACAAGCGCTTGACCAACCGGACTAAAGTAAGGCTCACCCCTGATCCAACGTCTCACAAGCGCTTGAAAGAAACACACGATCCGTGTGCTTCTTTAGTCCCGGTTGGTAACACCAACCGGACTAAAGTCGGGCTTTGCGGAGCCACGTGTCCTCCCCCAGCGCTGCCCTAGCCATGTGTCTTCCCCTAGCGCTGCCCTGGAGGTCTTTTATATTGTCGCCGACGGGGTAAACCCTAATCCACCATTCCTAGCCACGAACGCATCGTCTCCACGAGATGGATCGGCCACGCCCGCCGCAGCGCCTTCTGGACGAGGTCGAGCGTGCTCGGCAGAGCGCGCTTGGGCGCTACCGCGGGAGCCTATCCCGCCGTATGCCCACGAGCCAGGCGTGGAGAGGAATGCCCTCCTACCGGCCTCCTGCTCCACCAGGTGCCGCCGCACCTCCACCTGGCGCCGCTGCACCTCCACCAGGCGCCGCCGCTCCTCCGCGGAGGAGGAGGACGACGACGACTTCGACTGGAGCGACGACGGGAAGAGGGTTGTGGGTTGCAGATACAGGAGGCCATGGAAGCCTCCTTCCAGTCTGTCCGCGACTACCCTGTCCAGCGAGCCAAGACTGTCTACCAGCTCAAAGCGAAGGAGGCTTCCGAGTTGGATTGGGCGCTGAAAGACTCATCCTCCATGGATCTTGCCCTCCGCCGCAAACGTGCGCGCGAGAACCGGCGCCGCCCACGGGGCTGGCTCCTCCCACCGTTCCCCCTAATCCTACGGCCTTCGAGCCAGCAAGTCCGTTTATTTTCGCCGCGGCCCAAAAAGCACCTTTAGCACCGCTTGTATTCTACAACCGGTACTAAAGACCCTTTAGAACCGGTTGTAGAGCACAACCGTGCTAAAGGGTTGTTTTGGGCAGTTTAAACGGGGGAAAAAAATCCCCAAATCGCTAAGTCCTAACACAACCTCGCGCGCCTCGCCTCCTCCGTCGTCACGCCGGCCCGTCCTCGCCGCCGTCGTCGTGCTGCCCGGCCGTCCCGCCGCCGTCACGCCCGTCCGCCGCGTCCCCGACGCCGCCCTCCGCCGCGCAACCCCGACGCCGCCTCCGCCGTGCGCGCCCGACGCTGCGCCCTCCGCCGCAGACGCGCCCCTCGAGCTTGCCGTCGACGCGCCGCACCGCCGCGGCCCTCCGCACGCGCCCCTCGCTGTCGACGCCGCCAAGCTCGTCTGCCGCGCGCCACGCCGTCCTGCGCCCTCCACTGCCCCTGCTCCGGCCGCTCCACTGCCCCTGCTCCGGTCGGTGGCAGGAAGGTAATTTTTTCATTTTTTTATTTTAGTACTGTATTAGGTTGAATTTAGATTATTTTAGTACTGTATTAGGGTAATTTTTTAGTGGAGTAATTTAGGTTGAATTTAGGTTGATTTTTAGTGGAGCAAATTAGGAAATTTTAATGAGTCATTTTATTAGTGTAGCAAATTTTAGTAAAGTCATTTTATTAGTGTTTATTCAAAATTTAGGTTGCTATTTTAGGTCTTGCAAATTTAGGTTATTATTTTAGAAAATTTGAAAAAATATGTCACAAATTTTTGCAAAGTTAGAAAATTTCGCAAAAATATGTCCAACACGTGTTACCAACCGGTTATATTTTTGCAAAGTTAGAAAATTTGAAAATGTAGCAAATTTAGCAAATTATTGTATAAGATAAAAGCAATGTTATTTTTAGTTGCAATATTATTGTGTATAAGAAATTTAAAGTTGTTTGCTATGAATTACAAATTTGCAGTGACATTGAGCTATGGAGGACGATGCCCCCATCATCGACGCCCCGGACTTCATCCGAGACTTGAGAAAGAAGAACGCTTTCAAGCACTTATATTTGATAACACCCTTGGACCCAATTCCAATGGAGAAGATTCCGATGAAGAAGACGGCGAAGATTTCAGCGCGAAATGCTTGAACGACTCCGGTGAGGGACTTGAGTTACAAAACTTCTGAGACGACGAAGAAGAAGTGCCGTTAGAAAACTCCGTAGAGAACTCTGGCAAGGTATATATTAAGTCTTGTTGATCACTAGCTAGATGCATTAATTGATTTATATGTGCACTTATTAACGAAACATTTTTCTTTCAGCCCTCTGGATCTACGTCAATCCGTAAACGAGGCCCGGCCCAAGGGTTAAAGCTGCCGGATGGTGCAAAGTTGACGATCGAAGCAGTTAGCATAAAAGGCAAACCGGAGAAACCCGATGGAATCTCCACTAAATATATAGCTCAATGCGGATATCTTGTAAGGGACATGGTCCCGATCACCGTTGCAGAATGGAATGAGCCAAAGAAAAAAAACATTGGCGCAAAATATGTCGAGGAAAGAATTAAAGAAACCCTTTGGAGTCGATATTGGGTTCCTTCAGCCTACCGGCAAATCTCCCACAGAGGAGGAAGGATAAAGTCAAGGAGTGGACTCTTAGCAAGATGGCCGAGCAATTCAACAACTGGAAGAAAACATTGTGGAGAAAATATGAGAAAAAAACTCCAGATTTCACTGGACATCTTGAGAAGCTAAAAGATGACTGGCCTGAATTTGTGGCGTATAAGAAATCGGCCGTCGCTGTGGCCCGATCGAAATGAAATAAGTTGAATGCTAAGAAGAAGAAATATTTCCATCGTTTGGGCTCAGGTGGCTACAAGACTGCCATGCCTAATTGGGAAGCCTATGAAAACGAGCTGCGTCAAAAAGGGATCACTCCACAGACACATGACTAGCCCGACAGGTCCAAGTTTTGGTTGTTCGCGCATGGGGCAGTGTTGGACCCAAACACAGGGCTGATTGTTGCACAGGGAAAATAGAAGAAAAGAATTAGAAGAGTCACCAAAAAACTAGTTGACGCAATAGAACTAGTCCGACAGGGAAAATATGTTCCCGATAGAGAGGACGACGAGCTTTCACTCGCCCTCGGAATAAAGAACACTGGGGATGATGTCGAGGCAGAGGAGGCGGAGTTGGTTTTCTTGAAGGGTTTCTGGAGGACGCTGCAACTTACAGAAAACATTGCAGAGGTAAGAAGAGGGAGGCGAGAGGTTTACTGCATTAGAACGCCAGATGCATGATGTGAAGGAGCAACTGGCCTTAATTACCCAGAAAAGGGAATCTCAGCCGCGAGTAGAAGATCATGCAGTCGATGTCTGCCCATCTCAGCAGAAAAGCGGCGTGGGTTCCACGCAGCTACAAGATCCTGCAGTTGATGAACCAGTTGATGAACCGTCGGCGGCGCGCTACCCCGTGGATGATATCACGGAGAAGACAAATTGTGAGTTACATGCGCCAATGAAGAACATTAGTTTTCCGGTGGCGAATGGCTATGCTTTACACATCAACTTGGATCAACCTTCCATTTTGGTGAGATTCCGGCTGGATTTGCTCGTGTCGGGGTCACGAAAGTTATGTCGGGATTCAACTCAATACATCTTGACATTCCCGGAGCTGAAGGCGAGAAGACATTGGGAGATGTCAAACTTGGCATCGTTCTATGGAAGAAGAAATATATCAAGTTTCCAGACTCGGCACCAAGGCCACCGACTCCTCCGGGAATTTCACCACAGCAAAGTCCACCCTCCTCCCCCGACGATTGGGAGCCCACCGCGAGTCCATCGCTCGCGCCGTCCCGTCAGCCGACTGCTGCGCCCACTAGTAGTTTGATAAAGCGAAAGCTGTTCACGTCGTCCCCTGTCAAGAAACGTGCAAAAAAAAACAAGGAAGTCAAGGCTCCTGAGAAGTTAGCTGGCGAGATGACTCAGGAGGAATTAGAATGAGCACACGTGAAGAGGCGAGAGCCTTTTTTGAACAGAAAAAAAAGGAAACACTGGAGGCAAGACTGGACCCCATGAAGGAACTTCTGAAGACTATACAACTGAGGTAAAAGATCACACCGTTGACAACCTATATGACCCTCCACCACCGCCCCTTTCAGACTATGAGCGAGGTATTGAAAAGGTACTTTCCTCACAGATGGAGCAAGAAAAAGCGTGCGGGAAAAGAGTAGCCCAGCTCGGAGAACAAGAAGCACAATCGATCGCCCCGCTCATTGTGCCTTCTGAAGCTCGGGAAATCGAGCATGGAGAAGTTATCATTGGCGACACAGGTTGCCCCATAGCGCAGATAACAATTCAATATATATTTGAACTCGGGCTGCCTCTGGTCGAAAATCCGAGTGCTCTAACAACACTGTTATATAAATTGCATAACTGGTACATGGCCGCCGCAAAAGAAGGGAAAATGTGTCTCATGGCGGGAGTTAAGTAACAACACTACTTCCGACAATATGGTGTGGAGGTTGCGTTCTCCGAACTTTTTCAGATGTACAATCAACTTGCTCTCGACAAATCTATCGTCAGCTGCTATTGTCTGTAAGTAATTTATTCGTGTAATTTAATTATTTATAGTTAAGCTCGTTCATTGCTTGTAATTATCCTCACAACATTCTTTGTACGCTATTATGCAGAATGAAGATTCGTGAATGCCGAATGGGAGGAATCTAGGACATTGGGTTCATTGACCCGGATAAAGTTCATAAAGTCACCGTAGAAAGTCCTCTGTATGCCCAGGAAACAGAGGACGTTTTGCTAACGTGTTTTAAGCGACAAAGTACCAGAAAGGAAATATTTTTTCCTTACAACTTCGGTGAGTGTTACTGTCTTGTACACATTCTATTTTGCTTTCCCGATATAAGTGTAATTGATGAGTTCTGAATACCTGCGTATATAAATGTGTGCAGGTACCACTTCATTCTGCTAATCATTAGACTCGAGGAAGGAGAAGTTGAAGTTTGGGACTCGTTAAGGAAAGTTCAAGATGATTACAAAAGCGTGCGTCTAATGCTCAAGAGGTAATTTCAATCGCACTATATCGTCCTCTTTCGTTCATTTCCGGATATCAAAAGTATAAGTAATAACTCATCAATTCATTTTCTTTTCCGGGCAGGGCTTGAAAAGGTCATCGCGGAAGAACGCGGTGAATGGAAACCTAAGCTGCAGTTCAAGGCTAACAACGTAAGTACTACTACGTATCTAGGTCTGTGCATCTTTCTAATACCATTATCATTCTCTTGATTATTATTTGATTAAATTAAATTCTTGTATAGTGGTGTCTGCGACAACACAGGGGACAGAACTATGTGGATACTACGTTTGCGAGTATATTCACATGAGGGTCAATGAAGAGTCAATAGTATAAGAAATCGAGAGGTACGTAAACATCATACACAACTTTTATTTTGCTACCATCAATCATGTTTAGTTTCGATCATAGCTGATTTGATCTCCTTCTTTTAAAGATGTCAAGGAAGCGGAACCAGCTCCTACCAAAAGACCGCGTAAAAGCTATTGCGGAGGAATTGGCGGATTCATTGTGACGCATGTCGTAGATGAATTCGGTGAATTCCACTATGTCGATTAACAGACTCCCTCCATGCATGTACTAGCTAGCGGTGATCTCCATTGTAATTATGAGTACTTTATATGTAACGAGAGTACTTTATATGTGTAATGAGTACTTTATATGTGTAGTGAGTACTTTATACGTGATCTCCTCCGAAACCCTAAAAATGAGCGAAAAGGAAAAAACAGAAACCCTAAACCCTGAAAAATAAGCGAAAAGAAAAAAAACCGAAAACCTAAACCCCCTGAAAAAATAAGGGGGGGGGCAAAAAAATAGGAACCTTTAGTACCGGTTGGTTTTAACAACCGGTACTAAAGGTCCTCAGCTGCGCGCGCGCAGCTTCGGCCACGTGGAGGGCCTTTAGCACCGGTTGTATATACAACCGGTACTAAAGGCCCAATAAGACCGGTAGTGATGCCCTGTTCTCTACTAGTGCGTCTTCTTCATCCAACTGCTCAATCATGCACGGGGCAGTGCAACTCCCAAGAGCGGGCGTGAGTGTTTGGGCACTATGCATGGACGGACCTGAGAGGTCCCAAGCAAGCGACGCCATAGTCAACATGCGAACGGAAGTGGGGCAGGGAGGCTTTCGTGAGAACGTCGGCGTCTTGCACGTGTTGCTCGCGGATAGCCACAACGTGCCATGTTCACTTGTGGTTGGTACCAGGCCACCCGTTATTGGGGCGGGGCTAGTTCACGCTCGGTTTCCAACAAGCCCACGTGCGTCGTGTGCCCCGCCCACCTCAAATCACCACCTCCGATGGTCGGCATTCGCTCCCGACCATCCCTCTAAGCCCCCCCGATTCCGCCGTGGATGAGGCAGAGATGGGAAAGAGAGGAGAGAAAGAGAGAAAGGAACGTACGAAGAAGACCACGTGGGTGCGACCCACCCACGTGTCCGCGTGCCGAAGCGAGCGACGGCTCGCGCGCTCGTACATAAGACGTTTCATAGTTATTGGTCGTCGGTGATGACAAGATTGTCAACGCCACTCGATTTATTGAATGCCCAGTACATAGGAAAACTAAAGGAGGATGAGAAAGAAGAAGGTGCGGTTTAAAATGTCACACCCGATTATTGGTGAGACCATTTCAAGTCGGATGAGGGGACGAAAGTTGTCGAGTTTAGAAAGTTGAGGAAATAATGTTGCCCCGTATATAAGTTCGTGAACCAAATTAAGCTGACCTGACCAATAAACTGAGCAACGAAAACATACTTTACTCGGAAATATAAGGCTCTATCTTGGTCAGTCTAGAATCCTGATCAAACTTACTAGTTGATATATGTCTTTAAGTTCGCACTGTGCATGATTATTCTCTTGTCTGATCAACATGATCTATGTCGGGGGGCTGCCCCCGGGTAGGGCAAAGATGATGTGTTATGAACAGTTAAGGTCTAACCGGATCAAGGTTAGCCGGGTCACTTGGGCCGGATCTCAAGGGATTCGGTCAGTCCTACTTCAAGCCAGTGTAAAAGGAAGACCAAAGGGGATCCGGTGAGGTTTAACCGGATCCAAGGAGAAGAGCCGGCTAAGTTATCCGGATCGTCAGGAAGGACCCGGGTAGGGCAACTCGGATGTTGCACAGGGGCCAAGTAATGTCAGTAAAAGTCACGGGCACTGTAATGTTACTGACCGGGGCTCAGAAGACAGCAAGGTGCAGCCACAGGTTTTCCGGGTCACAAGCCCCTAGGCGCTGACTCGGCCATTCGGGAAAGGGGCAGTGGCTAGGCTACTGTGGTCTACACTGCCTTAAGCTCAAAGAGGAAAGATAAGCCTGTGGTGGACAGAGGGTGAGCTGGGCTGAGTGACAGTGGCCAGTGTTTGTCCTGTTCTCCTTGTCCATGCCATTGTCCTCTGCGGCCAGGGGCAAAAGGGTAATTCGGTTACTGTATATAGCACACCACCTCTCCTGTGAGAGGATCGACCATTGTGAGCATCATTTCCCCCCCAAGCTTCATCTTCTACCTGGAGCTCTCTCCATTGTTCATCATACAGCTCAAGGAGCGCTCTGTACTTGTAAACACTTGAGATATAAGAGAGTAGGCTAGAGCTGCAGTAGGGGTGTTACCTCCACAAGAGGGCCCCGAAGCAGGGTACATCGTGGTGTTCTTCGCTGTTCTTGGTTTGCTTTGTTCTTGTTGGTTCTGCGATTCTTGTTTTCTTCATGCGTGCTTCGTAGCGCGCAAACCCTCCCCGGTTCCCCCAACGCCCAAGCGAGCCCACACTTAAGCCATACCCATGGCATCTGCCGTGACACCACCACGACAGTTGGCGCCCACCGTGGGGCAAGCATTGGCGTTGGCTGGGGTTTCCATCCGGACGGGCTCCGTCACTGGTGCCGGCGAGCGGGTCCTCTCCGGGCTCGTGTGCAAGCTCGGCGAGTTCAACTTCATCAGCGACAACGCGGGGTGCTTCTCCAACAAGCCCTTCCCCGCGATGGCTTCCTCATGACGCTGGGCAGCTTCGTCACCTACGTCGCCACCGAGCCAGTTCGCGAGTACCCGGCGCAGGTGCTCGTGGCTGCGGATCCTCCCTCTTTCCGCGCAGCTCGCGGAGGGCGTAGCGCTCGCCCTGGGAGCAGCGTGGAGGTCATGGTGGCTGCCGCAAACGCTGCTGCAGGCAAAGGAGGTGCCAGCACGAGCGTGCCAGAGGAGCTGGCCACGCCAGTCGATCCGCTGACAAGCCGACCGGACAGCTAAGTTCCCTAAGGAGAAACCCGATCCGGTTGGTCCCCTTGGCATGTCAAGCAGGGGTGCTTCCTTAGAGGGTATCTTGGAAAAGCTAGCTCGGCCAGTGGCTCCTGGAGCAAATGTTGATCTTACTGTAGCTCAGCTAGAGGCAGAGCGCCTGAGGTTGCAAAAAGAGGCTCGGTTAGTGATAGAGTCTAGGCAAGAGTTTGATAGAGACCTGAGAGAATACAATGCTGCCAATGGTATCACAGATGGCTTTACTCCTGTAGTGCACCGCTCGCGCAAGAAAGCCGAGTTGCGTAACAGAGGCAAGGACCTCAACGACGAGTTGGCTAGAGCTGCAGGTTCGAGCTCAAGTAAAGCCACTAGTCATAGGTCCGGAACAGGCAAGCCGGTTTATAGCTCCCCGGCTAAGAATCTTAGGGCTGCAGCAGCAGCACGAGCCGAATTAAGTAACCTGACCGGGGATGCTTGGCGCAAGCAGGCGGAGAGAGTGAATGAGCTAGATGTGTGCAACAGGCAGAATGAGCCTACCGGAAAGCTAATCCGGATGCTGGTGGTTCCCGGTAGTTGTCGGTTAGGGCTGCTAGCCAGAAGTCTAAGGGCAAGCGTCCTCTCCGCATGTTGTATTGACCGAGCCCAAAGTGTGAACTCGGGTAAGAGCAAGCAGCTGCAAACTTATGATGCGTATATGCGCAAGCAGCAGCCCAAGGAAAAGGCGGACAAGCAGAAACAGTGGTGGTCAAGGCAATCCGGGTACTGGAAGGGGAAATTCGGCTGGCCGAGGTCAACCACCACGCCACCCGGACAGCAAATGATGGCACAGGTGCAGCAGCAAGTGGTGGCCAGGTGGGCTACCGCTATGACGATGGCAATTCGGCTATGGCGCGAGCCGGATACCAGACGTATGACAATGCACTGGCGTCGAGACTGGGGCCTCGGATGTTGGATCCGGATGATCAGCGTCTCAAATTGGACAGAATCTACCAGTCCGAGAAGCTGGAAGAGCAAGGCCCACCGGGTCCACCATGCTTTGGACCTCGGATAATGAATGAGCCAAGTGTGCCTTGTTCCAGCTCGGCCGCAACACGAAGCCGTATAATGGCAGCACCAAGCCACAGGATTGGCTGACGGACTATGTATCATCAGTGCACATTGCGGGGGCAATCGCCGATGGGCGGTCCGGTATCTCCCGCATATGTTAGAAGGTCCAGCCCGGATCTGGTTGAATAACTTGCCGCCGGGTAGTATCAATTGTTGGATGGATTTGGAACAGGCGTTTAACAGCAACTTCTCCAGCACCTACAAGAGGCCAAACCGACCTCAGCTCCTGGCTGCGTGCAAGCAGGAAGAGAGGGAGACAGACCGAGAGTATTTGACTCGGTGGAGCAACATGCGCAATTCTTGCGAAGGTGTAGTGAGGAGCAGGCCATTTCATGGTTTGCACAGGGATGCAGGCATGGTACCCACTTTGGCAGAAACTCCAAAGAGATATGCCGAAAACCCTGGCAGATATGATCCGGATAGCAGACACGTATGCGCTGGGTGATCCAACACAGCCCGCATTGGATGCAGTGGGAGCAAACAGGAGGCAACCGTTAATAACCGAGTTGGACCATTAAGGCCCAGTGACCGACATGAATTCGGTTACAAGAGAGAGATCCGGATTACAGATACGGTTCTGATCAAGTTGCTGCGGTAAACATGGATCAACCCGGAGGAGATGCGCAGAGGCAGAAAACTGATGGTCCGCTTGGAGGCCGAATCAAGGTGCTTGGCCGAAGAAAGTGTGGGAGGGACCAAGTCCACCTCTGACTTTTGAGTCCAGATTAGATGGGCCTTGCTGTTATCACACCACTGATCCGCGCAAACCGGCTAATCATTCGACCCGGAACTGTAGTTGGCATCACCGCATTCAGGCGGAAGGTCAAAGAGGACCACCTCAAGAGGTGCTCCTAGACCGAATTTCAGGCCAAACATGCCGCTAACCGGAGCCAATGCGACCCCGGTCAACGCTGGAACTCCAAGGCCAGCAGCAACGAAGCCGGTTAACCTGGTGAACATGGGAGGCAGTGACAATGGTGTGGCCCAAGTAGGCAAGGTGGATACCCTGGGAATGATTACAAGGAAGCACATCAGAGTTATGTGGTTTTCGTGACCGAGCCAACTGACAAGAAAAGTCAGTTGAGACGAGCAAAGGAGGTGAATGCCGTGATGCCAGCAGTTCCAAAGTACTTGAACTGGTCTGAGCAGGAATCACTTGGAGCAGGGCGGATAACCCAAGGATCATGCCAAGCCCAGGGAACTATGCACTGTGGTGGATCCAACTTTGGTTGGACCCAAGCTGAACGTGAAATTTAGCCGAGTCTTGGTCGACAATGGCAGTGCCATAAACATCATGTATCGGGACACAATGGTCAAGTTGGGTATTTCGCCGAATCAGTTGCAACAGAGCAGTGTACTTTCCATGGCATAGTACCCGGGGTATCTTGTTCCCCCATGGGTAAGATCTGGGTAGATGTGTTGTTCGGTACCAGGGACAATCACAGACTTGAGAGTCTCGAGTTCGAGGTGGTGGATTTGGAAAGCCCATACCATGCTCTGCTTGGCAGGCCAGCATTAGCCAAGTTCATGATATCTACTCATGTGGCCTACCTCAAGATGAAAATGCCTGGCCCGAATGGTGTTATCACCGTTGCGGGAGACTACAAGAAGGCCATACAGTGTGCTACAGTTGGTTCCAACTTAGCCGAATCACTGGTGATACAAGCTGAAAAGAGCAAGATGCACGAGGTGGTGGCAATGGCGAAGTCGGCTCAGTTAGGCGTGCTGGCCATGACCAACCCGGATGGCGGCGCAACCTTTGAAGTGCCCAAGGAGACAAAGAAGATCCCCATTGACCCGGAGAACCCGGAGCGCATGGCCATCATTGGAGCCGGTTTGGGCGAGAAATAGGAAAGCGCGCTCTGCCACTTCCTCCGTGAGAATCGGGATATCTTTGCATGGTCGGCTAAGGACCTGCCTGGTGTTCCGAGGGAGTTGGCAGAGCACTCTTTGTTTGTCAGGCCAGAAGTAAACCGGTTAAGCAACCGACTCGGCGTCTCTCAGGATAGAAGAAAAGTGGTGCTCGATGAGCTGGCTAAGCTACTGGCAGCCGGATTCATTATGGAGGTGTTGCATCCAGACTGGATATCCAATCCGGTTCTGGTAGAGAAGAAGAAGACGAACCAGCTGTGGTCAAGGTGTGGCGCATGTGCATCGACTTCACCAATCTGAACAAGGCGTGTCCGAAGGATCCATTTCCTTTACCTCGGATTGATCAAGTGATCGATTCTACTGCTGGGTGTGAGTTGTTGTCTTTTATTGATGCGTACTCTGGTTTTCACCAGATACCACTGAACCCTAAAGATCAAATAAAGACTGCTTTTATTACCCCGTATGGGGCGTATTGCTATCGTGTCATGTGTTTCGGTTTGAGAAATGCCGGTGCAACTTATCAGAGATGTATGCAAAATGCTTACACTCCCAAATGGGCAAAAATGTGCAGGTGTATGTCGATGACATTGTCATCAAAACTAAAGAGAAACGTACTCTCCTCGAGGATCTCGAGGAAACATTTGTGAACTTGAGAAAATATCGGTTAAATTGAATCCGGATAAGTGCACCTTTGGTGTCCCGGCTGGAAAGTTGCTTGGCTTCCTTGTATCAAGCCGAGGCATTGAAGTTAACCCGGCTAAGATCCGAGCCATAGAAAACATGAAATTGCCTAAGTGTCTAAAAGATGTGCAAAAATTCACCGGGTGCTTAGCCTCATTGAGCCGGTTTGTGAGTCGGTTAGGAGAGAAAGCCTTGCCCTTATATCAATTGATGAAAAAGAGCACCGGGTTCACATGGACCCCACAGGCAGATTCGGCTTTCAATGAGTTGAAAAAGATGTTGTCCACTGCTCCAGTTTTGGCATCACCTTTGCCGAATGAACCGATGTTGCTTTACATTGCGGCCACTAACCGGGTCGTAAGTGTGGTTATTGTGGTAGAAAGAGAGAAGAGGGCAAATCCGTGCAGAGGCCGGTGTACTATTTGAGTGAGGTGATCTCAACTTCGAAGCAAAATTATCCTCACTACCAAAAGATGACATATGGTGTGTACCTGGCGGTCAAGAAGTTGAAACATTACTTCCAAGAGCACCCGATTACAGTGGTGTGTGAAGCTCCAATTGCGGAGATCATTGGGTGCAAAGATGCAACTGGCCGAGTTGCCAAATGGGCGATAGAAGTGTCTCCTTACACACCGCATTATGAGAGAAGAGATGCTATCAAGTCTCAGGCTTTGCCGGATTTCCTTTGTGACTGGGCTGAGATGCAATATGAGCCACCTAAACCGGATTACAATTACTGGAGGTTGCACTTTGACGGTTCCAAATGCAAAATCGGGCTAGGTGCTGGGTGGTGCTCACATCACCAAAACAGGATCAATTGCGATATGTATTGCAGATTCATTTCTCAGCGTCAAACAATGTAGCCGAGTATGAGGCACTGATCCATGGGCTTAATGTGGCTCGGGACATCGGCGTTCGCCGATTGAATGTTTCGGTGATTCGGATTTGGTCGTGCAGCAATCTTCTGGAAATTGGGATGCTCTTGATGCCAATATGGCACTGTATCGGTTTCATGTTCAGAAAATTTCGGGATTTTTTGAAGGCTGTGAGTACAAGCATATACCTCGGCTGGAAAACCAAGCTGCAGATGTTCTGTCAAAACTCGGGTCGTCTAGGGAGGCAATCCCACCCGGAATATCCTTGAATCATCTAAGGGTCCCTTCAATCAAACCTTCGCCTGATTCCGAGTCGATTTTTATTCCCAAGCAAGAATCCGAAGCTATTCCTATGAATGTTGATGTTGAGTATATCGAGGAAGACCCGGGGACTGCATGCCCGGACTCGGGGACTGCTCACACAGATTCGGAAAATGCTAACCGAGTCTTGGGAAAGAGGAGCAGAGATGAAGATGATGCTAACCGGATTGTGGGGAATGGACAGAAGCTGATAGAAGAAATAATGGCGGCCAAACCTGTGGAAGAAAATGAGCACTTGTTCCCTTTGCATCCAGTACCAGAGTGGGCTGAAGAGATCATGAAGTTCATCGAGGAAGGAAGCTTGCCAAGCGATGAGACCAAGGCTAGGCGTGTCCAGAGGAGATCCAAGGCTTATACCATCATCAACAAGGAGTTATACAAAAGAAGTGTAACCGAGGTGTTGCAGCGCTGCGTGGAGCCAGCAGAGGGCAAGGAGATGCTCCTAGAGATACACCAAGGTGAATGTGGACATCATTGCAGTACAAGAGCCCTGGTGGCTAAAGTGTTCCGGCATGGATTTTATTGGCCCACTGCTCATGCAGATGCGGAGGACATAGTCCGCAGTGTGAAGGATGCCAGAGATTTGCTAAGCAAACACACTTACCCGCATCGGCACTGAAGACAATTCCTATTACTTGGCCATTTGCGTGTGGTGTTTGGATATGGTGGGAGATTTCAAGCCGGCTAGGGGCAACATGACACATATGCTGGTGATGGTGGATAAGTTCACCAAGTGGATAGAGGTGAAACCAATACGGAAAGTGGATGGCCGTTCGGCTGTAATCTTCTTGAAAGAAATCATTTTGAGATACGGATACCCTCATAGCATCATCTCGGATAACGGCACAAACTTTGCTGTCGGAGAGTTTGCCCGATTCTGCATGATAAGGGGATCCGGTTAGACATAGCCTCAGTGGCACATCCAGAGTCCAATGGACAAGTGGAAAGATCAAATGCTCTAGTGTTAGCCGGCATCAAGGCTCGTCTCATTGAACCATTGTTGAAAACTCCGGGTGCTGGATAGATGAAATCCCATCAGTTCTATGGGGTCTAAGGACTACACCGAATCGGTCAACAGGCTATACGCCATTCTTTCTGGTTATGGGGCAGAAGCTGTCCTACCCACTGACATAGAATATGATGCACCAAGGGTGGCAATGTACACTGAAACCGAGGCAAAGGAGGCCCGGGAAGATGCAGTGGATCTGCTAGAGGAAGCAAGAGAGTTGGCCCTGTCTCGGACAGCAATATACCAGCAAAATCTCAGGCGTTATCATAGCCGAAAATCAGTCCTCGAGTGTTTCATGAGGGTGATCTAGTGCTGAGGCTGGTGCAGCGCAGCAAAGGCCGACACAAATTGTCACCTCCATGGGAGGGACCATTCATTGTGAGCAGGCTATGCACAATGACTCGTACTATCTTATAGATGCACAGGAACAAGGGAGGATGGCTTGGACAGACCCGGACAGGAAACCAAGCGACCTTGGAATGTAGCTCTGCTTCGACCCTTTACTCTTAAAGGGCGCAATGTATGTATTTCAATTTATCATGAATGAAATCGCAGTAATCCGAGTCTGGACTCGGGACTGCTTCGTCCTTATGCATGTGTTGTTTATTACTGTTTTGTTTTTGCCGTTCGTGTGCCGAATCGCTTTGAACCTTGTTCTAAGTTTCAAGTAATGTATGTTGTGTTGTTGATCTCGTGACTCGACTGACAAACACCAAAATGGTAGTCAAGAGCAGAGATGAGGAATATGGGAAACATGAAAATGGACACGGGGACTCGGTCCAAAACCGATTCGGCACATGTCGTTTACTAACCCCTGTTATTTATTTTTTCGTTTATGTTGAATGATTCTAAACCACAACTCGCATGTTTCAAGTATTGTATGCTATGATTCCTATCTTGTGACTCGACTGTCAAAACACCCAAAGAGGTAGACAAGAGCAAAGATTTGGCAAAAGTAGTAAACAAGAAAACAGACTCGGGGACTCGGTTTAAGATGATCCAACATAAACCTTGTCCGGATCGCGTTAAGCATGATAAGCATAGTCTCGAAAGAACTTAAAATAGTCTATTACATCTGCTCCCGGCATACCGGGGATTTAATGTTTTTGTTAAGTACTTCAGGGTGCAGCGGACTCGGTCGCGGCAGACTCGGTCATAGGAGTTTCGGTTGCGGGAACTTCTGTGGTAGGAGCTTCGGTTAGCGGAGCTTCGGGGGCACGGGCTTCAGCTACGGGTGCTTCGGTTGAAGTGGACGCGGTTACGGGAGGTTCTGTTGCTGGAGCAGACTCAGAAGATGGTGGCACTTCGGAAGTAATCTTGACTGGAGAGCTTGAAGGATGGGCGGATTCGGAAATATCCGGATCAGGTGAAGCCTGTTTAGTAATCACAGTCAAGTTAGTGGCTGGAATCACAGGAGACTCGGTTGGAGTTTGTTCGGTGAGCTTGGCCGAGTCGGAGGCTGGTACCTTGCTGGATTCTTCTTCTTCATCAGACTCGCCCTCAGAGTCGGCATATTCTTCAGCGGAGGCATCGTCCGATTCCTCTTCTTCAGTCTTCCCATCCGAGTAGACTGGAGCCTCCAGATCAAGATGCTTGGTGCGTGCAAATTCGGCCATGAAGTTGGCGGCTTCTTCACGGATCTTGATCCGGTAGGGTCTGTAGCCCATGAAGAACCCTCGCGAAAGGAGCGCACTTTGGCAAGATCAATCAGCTCATACCAGGACATGATGAATAACAAAGCTGCGTCAGCACCAGCGGCGGACGAAGACCTCCACTGGTAACCGGGTCATTGCTTGATCCAGGTCTCTGATCAGCTCCTCCACAGGCACAACTTGCCGCGCTTCAGGAAACAAGATTCGGTGAGCCTTGAGACTTGCATTAAGCAGACCAATATGGGAATCCTTCAGAGGAGCAATCCGAGCCTTAAGTGCTGTAATATGATCTTCGATGTCCCATGTCTCGGATAGGGGAGCCTCGGTTAATTTAGCTCTCTCAGCTCGGGCGTTTCGCACAGCCTTGGCGGCTTGAAGCCGGATGCTGGTAAACTCTCCTACAAACAAATAAGCTAATACTGAGTTCAGCAAGAAGGAACACAAGCATATGTATCGGTTAAGAGCAGAAAGAAAAAAGGGGATTCGGTGAACTTACGATCCATGTCATCATTAGGCTAGCAAGTTGAGCCAGCCATTT